>JARQOC010000006.1:34590295-35076682 GCA_033576535.1 Allobates femoralis
TTTCCCAGGACCAACCTGAAACTGGAGGGTCATGGGTTTAAGGGTAGAGTGGCAAACTTGTGGTCCCCCCCAAGGCTAAAGGAACGACTGGGGTTTAGAGGACAAGCAAGAATTTTGCCGCAGTACCTGCAGTCCCCTGCCTGCTGAGATTGGCAACCACAGAACACCTGGGAAAGGGACGGGAGTAACAAGTTTTTTAGAGAGAAGGAGGCAGCAAGGAAGGAAAATACCCTATATTTGGGCAAAGTGGACTCTGAATCTTATGGGCTGGCCAGGCTGTGCATTTGTCGAATGATGTCCCCCCGTCTGGGCTGTAACTGTATGAACTTCAAAAAGGTAAGAATCACAAGAACTTGTGTTGAAATGGTCCTTCCTGAGCCTCCCCTGTTCACCTGCAGAGCTGCCAACCTTCTATCTCCTCTACTCACACCTCTATTATTCCCAAGGGCCTGCTCTGTGAGGGGGGTTCTATCTAGCTGCATCACCACCTATCCCCCGGGAAATCCTCCCGCGCTAGTACTCCTGACCAAAAAACCCCAGCTGGCGTCACGACAAAAACCACAAATTCCTCCCCCGTAAATAATTTCCCCAACAAATTTGGTCGGGGCCCCCGCTTCGGGGTGCCCCTCTGATTGCGACTGTTGCCCCGGGTTGTCCCCGGGACCTCAGGGTCATGAACGCTGCACTTTTAACTTGTGATAAGCGACCACTAAGCGTCGAGTGCTTGGTCTTGAAACAAGCAGGTTGGAAGCCAATGGCTTTGACTTCATAGATATAATGGAAATCAACGGGAAACTCCATGCTTACGTTTTCATTGACATCCATTATACTTGGTACTCAAATTAAGCCCCTCCCAAAAGGGGTGATTTTTGAGTACCGAGCACTCAAACAGCTTAGTGTTCGCCTCACTACCTTTTAACATCACTGAAGTCACTTTTTTTTGTAGGAAATAGACTTTACTCTGGTTCTGTCATCCAACCAAATGTTCTGCAAGTCTGTGCATCCTTATTACAACTTAGACCTTAAATACTAAAGAACATCCATAAATTAATAATCCAGGAACTTTATTTGATAAAAATACAATATAATGCAACTACTTAGATCTGCTGCTTGTTGCAGATACTGTTCTATTTTCACAGACCTTGCCTTTACTATGTCCTGGAAGAACCGGACTGCAGAAGATGCCCAGCATTAGCTGGAGGACTGTACGTCCGCATATCTGAAACCTACAGGGACGTGCAATTATCCGACCATCTCCAGCTTTCACTACTCTTGCATTAAACAAGCCGTCATCCCGAGTCGGCAAAGAAACTGCAGCATATGCTCCATTGCCAGCATAGCTCTTGCTGTCCACATCACTTAGGCTGAGGCCTTGTAAACTAAGCACCATTTCCATACGAGGTTCAAAATGTCAACTCATCTGCTCCGCGACTGAGGATAAAGAGGCTTTTCCATGGAAATAGATAAAAATGGAAATAGATGTTCCTGCATCGGCCTCTTTTATGAGATCTAAAAATATTCCTTTATAGCTTTTCACATTTATCTTGATCCTCGATGGTAACGACCACTAATGGCATCAGATACAATTCCCATAGAGGCTGACACTTCTCTACCAACCCCAACAATGGAACATATCTCCTGCTGCATTTATGTTCTTATGTTATGACCTACGGTATTTGCAATTCTATACTGGATATAGACCGTGGAAAAAATTGAGAGGATAAATAGATAAAAACATTCAACTGGCACCAATTGATGTCTAGGCATTAAGAAAGGGGAGTAACTACAACAGGTGCAGGAGTTGCAATCGCACACAGGCCCTGCAGCCTAGGGGGCCCCAAAAGCTCTTTGGCCTGTAGAAAAAGTCTAATGCTATTAAAGAGTTACAATAATTGGGGACCCGGTTGGAGCTTTCACATGGGGGCCCATGAGCTCCAAGATACACCACTGGTTATGAGCAGGGCCGCACCGTCCATTGGACAGTGTGAGCCCTGTCATTCAGGCGGCAAGAGGCAGGGGGAGCGGCAGTGCAGAAGGGGGCGGCGCCTCATGCACACAGCCACCCCCTGTCATGGCGCCGGCCGCTCACCCCGCTCACCGCAGGTAAGCGGCGACCCGCCGGAGGAGCATTGCAGAAGGGGCGGCAGCGCTGGGCTCCACCAGCACCCACCGCCCCCGGTAATCACTGCCGCGGCTCAGGCGGCAGTGGCGACGCGCCAGAGGAGCAATGTAGAGGGGGCGGCAGCGCTGGGCTCCACCAGCACCCCCCCCCCCCCCGGTAATCACTGCTTGGTGCACCCCTGGTTATGAGGAATATACTCCACAGGTTATATTCTGGAAATACTTCTTATATGATATAATAAAATGATATAATAATATACTAGAGAAGCATCTGAAGAACCTGAGAAGGATCTTAATGATAATGATATACCATCAGGCTTCATATATAAGCTATAGGTGTGTGAACAGACATATATGATACTCTAAGGGCCACTTTACACACACCAACTTATCTGTCCAACTTCTGAACTTACTGGTTGCAGTGAAATCATGGACACATTGTTCCATTTTGTGGCTGTGTACAAATGGAACAATGTGTCCATGATTTCACTGCAACCAGAGAGTTCAGAAGTTGGACAGATAAGTTGGTGTGTGTAAAGTGGCCATCAGGCTGTGTGCCCACAAGTGTTTGTGCTCAGTCTTATAAGAAGAGATAAAGGAGACAAACGAGGCGCAATAGTGCCCTATCAATGCCCTATCAATGTGACACAGATCTTTGCACATAGATCGCAAATGGTGCACTCACCTTGTCTAGTTGTGTGCACCTACAACTAGTTTGAATAGCATGTAAAGAAGCTGCCGCAGGACCTCCACCTCCACGTAGCACGTGTAAGAATATCCAAATCCAAGGATGGTGTATATACAGTCCGCACTGCTTGAAATAAATACTCTAAAGTCTTGAGTAAAGGACCCCCCTTCTTTATTTTCCACCTACGCGTTTCGATGCTAATCCAAGCACCATATGCCCTGATGACAGTGCTTGGATTAGCATCGAAACGCGTAGGTGGAAAATAAAGAAGGGGGGTCCTTTACTCAAGACTTTAGAGTATTTATTTCAAGCAGTGCGGACTGTATATACACCATCCCTGGATTTGGATGTGCTCAGTCTTAGGAGACCCGCTTTGGCAGCATTTTCTGCACCCTAAACGGATATTTTTTTTGGGGGCAAAAAATCATCACAAACGCATCACCCATTTGTGTTGCTTTATTGCTCCTTTTTTTAGTGCTGCACTTTTGCTTTTTCAATTCAGACTGGAACATCTGAATGCAGGTTGGACATCTAGGACAAAGGCAGGACGTCCGTACATCGGACACAACTACAGACAGGGAACATCAAGAAACAGGCAGGACATCTGGAAACCGGACTTCTGACACAGCTCCAGGCACCAGGTAGCAATTATCAGGCGCTAGACATTAGACATGGCTCCAGGTACCAGTCACCAGACTCCGGACATCGGGCATGGCTCCAAGCACCAGACAAAGGTCATCAGGCTCCAGAAATGGCACCAGGCAGCTGTGATCAGAGTCTGAACATCGGATATGGCTCCAGACACCAGGCAGCACTCAACAGACTCTGGACATGGCTCCAGGCACCAGACAAAGGTCATCAGGCTCCAGAAATGGCACCAGGCAGCCTTCAATAGACTCTGGACATTGGACATGGGTCCAGGCACCAGGCAGAGGTCACCAGATACTAGATATTAGAAACTGGCTGGAAAGGACCCAAGCAAGATGGTTCAAGCTCTGCAAGTAGACGACTGGAGCTGGATGACTTTACAAGAGTGGACCGGAGCTGGGTAATGGAAGAACAACAGAACAGTGCAAGCACAACAAGCATGGACCAGACCTAAGAGACATAGCGACCACAGGTGCAGACCAGAGCTGGGTGGTGCGACCACAGCATAATAGTATGAGCACAATACGGAGATCAGTGACACAGACACAATAGGAATGGACCAGAGCTGAGTGGTGCTTGCTTAGCTGAGTAGTGCATGCCCAGCAGCACGGACCGGAGCTGAGTGACATAAGCTCTACAGGAGTGAACGGGGTGAAGGGGAGCTGCTTGATGCGAGTGACGCACCCAGGGCAGGGTACTCAGATCTCAGGCACAGTCGGGAGGTCACGGGTGGCTGCCTGAGGCTGTGACTCTGGTAGTCAATGAATTAAGGGGGAATTATTTACAAGGATTATGTACAAGTTCGTGACACCACCTGCAGTACCTGGTGATGCTCACCAGCGCCGCCACAGTCCTCCAGTGGTCAATGGTATTGCGGCAATGATGGTGTAGTCCTCCGCAGGCAGGATTGGACCTCCGGGGCAGGAATTATGTGGAAGGAATCAGTCTATACTAGGAAAAGATGCAGCAGAGTCGACAAGTCACTTCACCGGGTACTTTACTGGAACTCAACAGTCATTACAGTTCACAGTGCAGTATGATGTTGTCAGACAATTGGTTGCGGGCTGCAAGTAGATTTATGGTGAGTAGACGAATCCCTCTTGTGTGCCTTTCTTGTTCCTTTTGCTCCTTTGCCTCCCAGTGGCGGGTGTGAAGTCTGACTTCTTAGAGATTAGGTCTGACCTCCTGCTGTTCCTCTTTACCTCCCTTGCTCCCGTCGGGTGAACCCTCTGTTGATCACCGCAGCCGACTACAGCGGGTCTGATTTCTCTCTAATGGGTGCTTTAGGAGTCAGGGCCGTATCTGGATATACCCCCGTTCAACGGATTCTCTGCAGGCCGTGAAGGTTCCTACAGGTGCGGGCTGTGGTACCCGGTTGCTTTACTGTGAGCGGACTCCCACCCGAGCCTCTTGCTTCTTTCTCCTTCTTCTGGGATCTATTCTTCTGTCTCCCTTCGTCTTTCATTACTCAGGCTCCCATCCTGAACTCTCCTAACTCTCTAACCCTTAGAGGTTGAGGCTGGCCGTCAAAGACAGATCGACCCTGACCTGAAGCCTAGGCAGGCTCCGGCAGAAGACCCTCCTTTCTCCCCCTGGGGCTACTATATTCCCTCCTGGGGTCCCTCCCACCGTGTGACTAGTGTGGGGTGTGGGTTTAGGGTTCCGCCTACTGCCCATAAGTCTACTTGCAGTGAGGTGACTACACTGCTTTTATGAGTGTAGTACCCCTTTTGTGGCACCTACGTAGTGGGACGCCACACGTGTACGGTAGAGTAATTCACACTCAGCAGGAACATCGGACTCCAACTCAAAAGACGAACAGAGGTTTATTCACAAGACACAGAATACATCTCAAAGTCTTTAGGTTCAAGGTACAAGGCACAGTAAGATTCCAGAGACAAGGCAGAGGGGCCTGTACCAAGGGTAACAGACAGGATGGGTCCAAGGACAAAGACAGAAAGACAGCAGCTATCACAGGACTGATTGCAGGCAGAACTGGAGCTGGAATTACAGACTGACCAGGAGCAGCATGCTGGAGCACCATACGTGGCTGGGTCCACAAACCTAATGCAAAGCTCTGGTGAAGCCCACCAGGGCATCAGGGAAGGGGAACTTTAAATAGGAGCTGACCATCGGCTATAGGCTGGGGACAGCATTTCAAGGGGAACACACCACCCTAATAAAAGTGAGGTAGATGTGGTGGCGGTCACCCTAGGCACAAACAGGAACCTGGCATACCCAGCACAGGAATTGAGGCCTAGGGCACCTGGCAGCAGCTGTAAGCATGGACACACGTGGAAAGTCATGCACCAGCAGCAGAGGACCTCACAACCAGCAGATTGCTTCCACAGCGAGGCAGCCAGGGACCGCACACGTGGATGGTCCTGCAGCTCAGCAGAAGATCTCACAACATGCGTACGGCTACGCAGCAGAACAGGGAACTGAGCAGCATCTTTCAAGGTAACAGACAGTTGTATTCCAGCTGGTTAGAGGAAAGGAGCATAGGGACAGAGCACAGACATACAGTAATGCCAGGGAAACAAGGGACAAACAGATCGGTGTTACACATACGTTGTAGTATTTTCTATAATTTGGGGTATTTATCATTCAATCTATAATTTTAATAGGGACTCGCATGTCTCTTGCAGTGATAGTGGTATGATGTAGTGCCCTGCTGTACTGATAATTGGAGCGTGTTTTCTGTGATGTTACAAAATCGCTTGATATATTCCCGGTAACTGACATTAATGGTCTAATAGACAAATGGTTGTACTTTTATTTTTTTCTAAAACTTATCAATTTTGCTCCTGATGCAAAGTGTGGAACACACAACAAGCTTAGATATACCTACAGTGTACCCGGAATATCAAGAGGAAACAACTTCTGGTGTCATGAATTTTGCCTTTGCTTTTTGGTCACTTTAAAACAGGTCTCTAACCTGATGGCAGCAGAGAATGGATGGGAAACTCTGAGCTTGGGAATATAGTTTCTATAAGGTGATTTATTAATTCCTTGGTAAAAAAAAAAAAAAAAACATGTAACTTGCAGAATAAGCTTATGAGTCCTTCTTCCTCCGCTCCACCCACTCATAGAAATCCTGTGAGTCCTGTTTCTCCCTCCCACTCATAGAGAAAGCCTGTGAGTTCTGCTTCCTCCACCCACTCATAGAAATCCTGTGAGTCCTGTTTCTCCCTCCCACTCATAGAGAAAGCCTGTGAGTCCTGCTTCCCCCTCCCACTCATAGAGAAAGCCTGTGAGTCCTGCTTCCTCCACCCACTCATAGAGAAAGCTTGTGAGTCCTGGTTCCTCCACCCACTCATAGAGAAAGCCTGTGAGTCCTGCTTCCTCCACCCACTCATAGAGAAAGCCTGTGAGTCCTGCTTCCTCCACCTACTCATAGAGAAAGCCTGTGAGTCCTGGTTCCTCCACCTAGCCACAGAGAAAGCCTGTGAGTCCTGCTTCCTCCACCCACTCATAGAGAAAGCCTGTGAGTCCTGGTTCCTCCACCTAATCATAGAGAAAGCCTGTGAGTCCTGCTTCCACCACCAACTCAGAGAGAAAGCCTGTGAGTCCTGCTTCCTTTACCCACTCGTAGAGAAAGCCTGTGAGTCCTGCTTCCTCCACTCACTCATAGAGAAAGCCTGTGAGTCCTGCTTCCTCCACCCACTCATAGAGAAAGCGTGTAAGTCCTGCTTCCTCCACCCACTCATAGAGAAAGCCTGTGAGTCCTGCTTCCTCCACCTCGACTCATAGAGAAAGCCTGAGTCCTGCTTCCTCCACCCACTCATAGAGAAAGCCTGTGAGTCTTGCTTCCTCCACCCACTCATAGAGAAAGCCTGTGAGTCCTGCTTCCACCACCCACTCATAGAGAAAGCCTGTGAGTCTTGCTTCCTCCACCCACTCATAGAGAAAGCCTGTGAGTCCTGCTTCCTCCACCCCTCATAGAGAAAGCCTGTGAGTCCTGCTTCCTCCACCCACTCATAGAGAAAGTATGTGAGTCCTGCTTCCTCCACCCACTCAGAGAAAGCCTGTGAGTCCTGCTTCCTCCATCCACTCATTAAGAAAGCTTGTGAGTCCTGCTTCCTCCACCCATTCATAAAGTATGTGAGTCCAGCTTCCTCCACCCACTCATAGAAAAAGCCTGTGAGTCCTGCTTCCCCCACCCACTCAGAGAAAGCCTGTGAGTCCTGCTTCCTCCACCCACTCAGAGAAAACCTGTGAGTCCTGCTTCCTTCTCCCACTCATAGAGAAAACCTGTGAGTCCTGCTTCCCCCACCCACTCAGAGAAAACCTGTGAGTCCTGCTTCCTCCTCCTCGACTCATAGAGAAAGCCTGAGTCCTGCTTTCTCCATCCACTCATAGAGAAAGCCTGTGAGTCCTGCTTCCTCCACCCACTCATAGAGAAAGGCTGTGAGTCCTGCTTCCTCCACCCACTCATAGAGAAAGCCTGTGAGTCCTGCTTCCTCCACCCACTCATAGAGAAAGCCTGTGAGTCCTGCTTCCTCTACCCACTCAGAGAAAGCCTGTGAGTCCTGCTTCCTCCACCCACCCGTAGAGAAAGCCTGTGAGTCCTGCTGCTTCCTCCACCCACTCATAGAGAAAGCCTGTGAGTCCTGCTTCCTCCACCCACTCATAGAGAAAGCCTGTGAGTCCTGCTTCCTCCACCCACTCATTAAGAAAGCCTGAGTCCTGCTTTCTCCATCCACTCATAGAGAAAGCCTATGATTCCTGCTTCCTCCACCTCGACTCATAGAGAAAGCCTGTGAGTCCTGCTTTCTCCACCCACTCATAGACAAAGCCTGTGAGGCCTGCTTCCTCCATCCACTCATTAAGAAAGCCTGAGTCCTGCTTTCTCCATCCACTCATAGAGAAAGCCTGTGAGTCCTGCTTCCTCCACCTCGACTCATAGAGAAAGCCTGTGAGTCCTGCTTCCTCCACCCACTCATAGAGAAAGCCTGTGAGTCCTGCTTCCTCCATCCACTCATAGAGAAAGCCTGTGAGTCCTGCTTCCTCCACCCACTCATAGAGAAAGCCTGTGAGTCCTGCTTCCTCCACCCACTCATAGAGAAAGCCTGAGTCCTGCTTTCTCCATCCACTCATAGAGAAAGCCTGTGAGTCCTGCTTCCTCCACCCACTCATAGAGAAAGCCTGTGAGTCCTGCTTTCTCCATCCACTCATAGAGAAAGCCTGTGAGTCCTGCTTCCTCCACCTCGACTCATAGAGAAAGCCTGTGAGTCCTGCTTCCTCCACCAACTCATAGAGAAAGCCTGTGAGTCCTGCTTCCTCCACCCACTCATAGAGAAAGCCTGTGAGTCCTGCTTCCTCCATCCACTCATAGAGAAAGCCTGTGAGTCCTGCTTCCTCCACCCACTCATAGAGAAAGCCTGTGAGTCCTGCTTCCTCCACCCACTCATAGAGAAAGCCTGAGTCCTGCTTTCTCCATCCACTCATAGAGAAAGCCTGTGAGTCCTGCTTCCTCCACCCACTCATAGAGAAAGCCTGAGTCCTGCTTTCTCCATCCACTCATAGAGAAAGCCTGTGAGTCCTGCTTCCTCCACCTCGACTCATAGAGAAAGCCTGAGTCCTGCTTTCTCTATCCACTCATAGAGAAAGCCTGTGAGTCCTGCTTCCTCCACCTCGACTCATAGAGAAAGCCTGAGTCCTGCTTTCTCTATCCACTCATAGAGAAAGCCTGTGAGTCCTGCTTCCTCCACCCACTCATAGAGAAAGCCTGTGAGTCCTGCTTCCTCCACCTCGACTCATAGAGAAAGCCTGAGTCCTGCTTTCTCTATCCACTCATAGAGAAAGCCTGTGAGTCCTGCTTCCTCCACCCACTCATAGAGAAAGCCTGTGAGTCCTGCTTCCTCCAGCCACTCATAGATAAACCCTGTGAGTCCTGCTTTCTCCACCACTCATAGACAAAGCCTGTGAGTCCTGCTTCCTCCACCCACTCATAGACAAAGCCTGTGAGTCCTGCTTCCTCCACCCACTCATAGAGAAAGCCTGTGAGTCTTGCCTGCTCCACTCACACAGAGAAAATCAGGGTCTTCTCCACTGTTATCTTGATAACATCAAGCCATGAGGTTGTTGGTCTTTCTCTTCGCCTTGTTCCTTCTATTCTTCTGACCATGATGTCCTTCTCCAGTGATTGCTCTCTTCGTATGATGTGTAGACAAGTCATATCTTGGTGGTCTTTGCCCCCAGTGACATCTATAGCGTGATCTACTCCAGTATTGATGTGTTTGTTCTTCTTCCCATCCATGCTTTTGATAACATCCTTCTCCAGGACCACATTTCGAATATGTTGATTCTTCCTCTGTCTTATATATACAAATGTAAATTGTAATAAAGTACCAGCGTGGTCAAAAGGCTTAATGGGGTTTTCCACTTTTTTTTTCCACAAATCTAATATGGGCATGACATTTACTGCTATAATATAAGTATTACCGCTTCTCCTGTTCTCAATTTTGCAGTTGACGGAGAGTCATGTGACCAGACCTGTCCACCAGCTTTCTCCTATTGAGAGCAGCTTTTCCGTATGTACTGTTTTACCATTGCAGGAGATGGATGGACAGGTCTGGTCACATGGCTTTTCATCACCTACCAAATTGATAACAGGAAGGAGGAGAACCTGAAATTCTTATATATTAGTAAATTACCTCATTTCAATGGCGGCTCCAAACACTGAGTGAGACCTGGTCTTCATAGTAACTGCTAGAGCTATTCTAAGATCTGCACATATGAATTCTCCACCATGCGATCAAACAGGAAGTTAGACTATATCCCATTTGTTCCACATGAGACACACCTATGGGAGGTTTCAGGTTTCCCAGACACACTCATGTTTTTTTGCCAACTTGCAAACCCACTACTTGTGGTGCCATAAGGGTTAATGCATTACAAGTCCCATAGTGACCTTTGTGATATATACTGTATTTAGCAAGCCGCTGCATTACAATATGTGAAAAAAAGGGGGACAACCCCTTTAAGAAACAATGGCTGAGTTGCCGTATAGCTGATTTGGTCATGTGCCCTGAGCTATAGATAAAATTGGATAAGAATACATTGTGCCGTATGAGCTGTAGTTTTCCATCAAAGCCTCCATTATCTCTATACATGGAAGGTCTGTGGTTGGGTTACCCCAATTTTTTTTTTGCCTTTTTTGGAACAATTCAGAATTTCATATTCGCTATCAAACTTTATTTTCTTTTGGAACTGCAAAAAATAAAAAAAATAAAAATCTCTGTGCTTAAGGCGCTATGTGCAGATGGTGGCTCCGCATTCAAGCATCTAATTACTGAATTAGATGATATTTACTTATCATGTTAATTAATGTACTCAATAATGAGATATTTGAAAACAGCCCATTGCGGAGAAACCATCATATTTAGGGATGGAAAGATAAACTATGTGGGTCACCGTATGTTAGTATAGTCTGGAGTTATGTGTTGACATTAATGGCTGTAATTATGCAAGAAATACAAATCAGAATTAATCTCTACATTTACCGTTAACCGGGTCTGAAGAGAGAAATGTGATATCATCGGCAATGAACACGAACATGACAAACCTGATGCTCTCAGTGCATCTATTCTAGCAAAGACAATAAACTAATATAGGGTCTATTTTATTGGTTTCTGTAATTCCCATTTAATTTAATGAGTATCTGAAGCCAATTTAAGAAAATAAATTGGACAGATATGTTCAGTGCTCAGCATAAATGAGTACACCCCCTTGGAGAATTAAGATTTTGGTCAATATCTAACTGTGTGATAAGACTAAGTTTCACAGAATGTTTTCAACCTGTAATGTGAAAGTAAGGTTCAAAATATAACATTCATTACAAAATCTTCAGTTTTACTCAAATTGGTTAATTCAAAATTGAATACACCAAACATTAAGGACAACTCGTGAGGCAAGGTAGTCAGGTCCTTGGAGAGGACATTAAGGTCAACGGGATAAACAGAGGCGTAGTGAGGTCAAAATACCTGGAGGGCAGCAGATTAGAGGCAAGGGGGTAAACAAACAGATTGTCAGGAGGAGGTCCAATTTCAGGCAGTAATTGCCCCAGGTGTATAAGGAGGCACTAGGCTGTTGGGGACACTCATAGAAGGTCGAAGTGTGGAGCCCACTGGGACGGGGTACTTGGTACCGGACCGGGGTTGCACTGGGGATGATCACGGCAGTCCTTGGTCCGGACCGTGTCCCGAGCCCACAAATAAAAGGGGTATATTTACAGGGGAGTTTGTTGTGACGCCACCCATGGGTTGTGGTCAGTGAGGGGACCACCGCTGCAGTTTACTTCTGCCAGGAGGATGGATGAATGATGCTCCGGCAAGATGAGCCCGCTGCGGGTCGGGGCAGCTCCTGACAGGGTGGAAAGATGTAATAAAGAGTTGTATTTGCAGGGAATCACACACAGGAGACTGAAGCAGGGTTCACAGGGTTTTACTGACAAGTTCTCTCTCAGTACAAAACAGTTCACAATGCAGTTCTTTCTCACAGTTAACTCCAGACAGTCACTGAACCTCTGCAGCCAGGTTTCCTCCCTACTGCAAAAAAAGAATGCGCATATAGGGTCTTATCTCAATTAGTCACTTTCACTTTGCGATGTGAAATTGCTCACCTTTGTCAGTTGTGAAACCCACAACTGGTAGAATAGCGTACAGGCAGCTGCTGCAGGGACCGCACTCCCACTGGTAACTGTGGTTGTGATGCAGATATTCTTGGACAAAGTGCCTCAGTGTCCGCGCTGCTGCTCCGAGATGAAAGAAACCAAGACACAGGAATGTCTGGATCAGCTCAAGCCTTTATTATCCAACGCGTTTCGAAGCCTCCTACCAAGCTCCTTCCTCAGGGAACATCCTGATCACATAAGTCGCCTTGAGCTATGTTGTGGTTCATGAAGGATGTGTTCCTTATGGTCAGTATAGGAACAGCGGGTATGCCCTTAGTAGTTCTGAACTGAAGGCTGTCCTGTACAAGGTAATAGTCACTTATGCCGTTAGGTTAGCCAGGGTCAAAGCGGTTGCTCTATGTGGGGTGGTGGCACGGCGGGAGTGTGTTCACATTCCTTGCTACAACTGAATGTGAACATAGCTCAAGACGACTTATGTGATCAAGGTCTTGAATGACCGAAAAGTCACTATAAGAGCACTTGTTTTAATACATTTCACTAACAAGCAAAAAACTCCTTAAGTGTATGTGTGCAGTGATTCTAATAGACATTTATTTGGGACTTACGAGCCTCCTTCACTAGCACCATACCCCCGCACCTATCGTGTGCTAGCCATTGAATCTCATACTATAATGCAATGCAATATGCATTATAATATAATTGCATTGCACTAATGAGCGGGGTCATGTGACCTCCCGCCCCTACTGCAGCCTCCCCCGCCTCCTCCAGCGCCAGATCACCGCCCCCCGCCCCTCCCCCACTGAGCCTGGACACTGACTCGAGTATAAGCCGAGGGGGCACTTTTCAGCACAAAAAATGTGCCGAAAAACTCGGCTTACACTCTAGTATATACGGTATATTGAATCTTTTCCAACGAACCTATATATCATTCTTCTTTTCGGCTTCTTCCTTACATCATGCAGTCCACAGACTGCGTGTATAACATGATAGGTTCCCTTTACGGCCCCCATTACTGGAGTATTGTAGGATCTCTAGGTAACAATGTGCTGGTTATTGAACTTTCGGCCTCTTGTAACATGAGCACCGCTCACCTCTCAACTAAAAATGGTGACTGCTATTCACTCCTAAATTGGAAGGGATCCTACTGAACCAGCTTAGTAATGGCATTCATTATCAGTGATTTATTGAAATGTTACCCTAAAAGGCCATATGCCACTTATACATATGGTTTGTTATACTGATGTCTTTCATCCAGGCTATGAGGTTTTGCTGCCAAATAAATACAGAATTCAATAAACAAAAGCTCCAAAATAAAAGTGCATCATCTGAGCATCAAGTTGCTGCAAAAACCAGCGGGATGTAAAGTGCAGGGCAGATTGCTTCTGTAGTGCTATAAAAGGGCAGAAACAATCCCAAATTACTGCTGTGTTCCCCAGTCACAGAATTACTTGTATGATTCCTTCTGCTACCTGTCAATGGCTCCTGCCCGGCTGTCCGGGGTCCTTGTTTATTCCGTAGATAATGTAGATTTGGTTTGAGCTCTGCTTGGGAGATAGAACTCCCTAATTAGTGTTCATCATAATTTACATACAAAAATAAATTATATAAATATACATAAACTGAAAAAATGTACACAGTACTATGATTACCGTATATATTATCGTATACAAAAATCTATATACTACAATGTTCTTCCTATGTACAAAAAATATATTACTATAATATTGCCCCATGTGTAGAAGAAAATACTTTAATACCCAGCCGTCAATGTACTAGAATGTACTATACTACTTTTCCCTACGTACAAAGCAAGAGTATAACTATTATAATCCTACCTCCTATGAAAAGAAGATATCTACTATCCTACTACTCCTATATATGGAAGAATGAGTATTATAATAGTGCTTCTATGTATACGAATATAACTACTATAATACTGCCCCTATGTACAAGAATATAACTACTATAATACTGCTCCTATATACAAGAATATAACTACTATAATACTGCTCCTATATACAAGAATATAACTACTATATTACTGCTCCTATGTATAAGAATATAACTACTATAATACTGCTCCTATTTACAAGAATATAACTACTATAATACTGCCCCTATGTACAAGAATATAACTACTATTATACTGTTCCTATGTACAAGAATATAACTACTATAATACTGCTCCTATATACAAGAATATAACTACTATAATACTCCCCCTATGTACAAGAATATAACTACTATAATACTGCTCCTATGTACAAGAATATAACTACTATAATACTGCTCCTATATACAAGAATATAACTACTATAATACTGCCCCTATATACAAGAATATAACTACTATAATACTGCCCCTATATACAAGAATATAACTACTATAATACTGTTCCTATATACAAGAATATAACTACTATAATACTGCTCCTATTTACAAGAATATAACTACTATAATACTGCCCCTATTACAAGAATATAACTACTATAATACTGCTCCTATGTACAAGAATATAACTACTATAATACTGCTCCTATATACAAGAATATAACTACTATAATACTGCCCCTATGTACAAGAATATAACTACTATAATACTGCTCCTATGTACAAGAATATAACTACTATAATACTGCTTCTATGTACAAGAATATAACTACTATAATACTGCCCCTATATACAAGAATATAACTACTATAATACTGCTCCTATATACAAGAATATAACTACTATAATACTGCCCTATATACAAGAATATAACTACTATAATACTGCCCCTATGATACAAGAATATAACTACTATAATAACTGCTCCTATGTACAAGAATATAACTACTATAATACTGCTCCTATATACAAGAATATAACTACTATAATACTGCCCTATATACAAGAATATAACTACTATAATACTGCTCCTATGTACAAGAATATAACTACTATAATACTGCTCCTATGTACAAGAATATAACTACTATAATACTGCCCCTATATACAAGAATATAACTACTATAATACTGCCCCTATGTACAAGAATATAACTACTATAATACTGCTCCTATGTACAAGAATATAACTACTATAATACTGCCCCTATATACAAGAATATAACTACTATAATACTGCACCCTATGTACAAGAATATAACTACTATAATACTGCTCCTATATACAAGAATATTAACTACTATAATACTGCTCCTATATACAAGAATATAACTACTATAATACTGCTCCTATATACAAGAATATAACTACTATAATACTGCTCCTACCGTTATACAAGAATAAAAACTACTATAATACTGCCCTATGTACAAGTATATAACTACTATAATACTGTTCCTATATATACAATAATAATAACTACTATAATTAACTGCTCCTATGTACAAGAATATAACTACTATAATACTGTCCTATATACAAGAATATAACTACTATAGAATACTGCTCCTATTGTACAAGAATATAACTACTATAACACTGCCCTATATACAAGAATATAACTAATATAATACTGCCCCTATGTACAAGAATATAACTACTATAATACTGCTCCTATGTACAAGAATATAACTACTATAATACTGCTCCTATATAAGAAATATACTACTATATACTGCCCTATATATAAGAATGATACTTATATAATACTGCTTCCTATGTAATAGAATATAACTACTATAATACTGCTCCTATGTACAAGAATATAACTACTATAATACTGCCCTATATACAAGAATATAACTACTATAATACTGCCCTATATACAAGAATATAACTACTATAATACTGCTCCTATGTATAAGAATATAACTACTATAATACTGCCCTATTACAAAATATAACTACTATAATACTGCTCCTATGTACAAGAATATAACTACTATAATACTGCCTCCTATGTACAAGAATATAACTACTATAATACTGCCCTCTATGTACAGAAATATAACTACTATAATACTGCTCCTAATGTACAAGAATATAACTACTATAATACTGCCCCTATATACAAGAATATAACTACTATAATACTGCACCTATGTACAAGAATATAACTACTATAATACTGCCCCTATTAACAAGAATATAACTACTATAATACTGCCCTATGTACAAGAAAACTATATAACTCACTATATCAGATATACTACTCTACGTATGTTAACAAGAATATAACTACTATAATACTGCCCTGATGTACAAGAATATAACTACTATAATACTGCTTCTATGTACAAGAATATAACTACTATAATACTGCCCCTATATACAAGAATATAACTACTATAATACTGCTCCTATTTACAAGAATATAACTACTATAATACTGCCCCTATGTACAAGAATATAACTACTATAATACTGCCCTATATACAAGAATACAACTATATAATACTGCCCTATGTACAAGAATATAACTACTATAATACTGCCCTATTTACAAGAATATAACTATATAATACTGCCCCTATATACAAGAATATAACTACTATAATACTGTTCCTATATACAAGAATATAACTACTATAATACTGCCCTATTTACAAGAATATAACTACTATAATACTGCCCCTATTACAAGAATATAACTACTATAATACTGTTCCTATTACAAGAATATAACTACTATAATACTGCTCCTATTACAAGAATATAACTACTATAATACTGCCCCTATGTACAAGAATATAACTACTATAATACTGCTCCTATGTACAAGATATAATATATAATACTCTAAAGATAATACTAATCTGCCCTATATACAAGAATATAACTACTATAATACTGCTCCTATATACAAGAATATAACTACTATAATACTGTTCTATAGTACAAGAATATAACTACTATAATACTGCTCCTATTTACAAGAATATAACTACTATAATACTGCCCCTATGTACAAGAATATAACTACTATAATACTGCTCCTATGTACAAGAATATAACTACTATAATACTGCTCCTATATACAAGAATATAACTACTATAATACTGCCCCTATGTACAAGAATATAACTACTATAATACTGCTCCTATGTACAAGAATATAACTACTATAATACTGCTTCTATGTACAAGAATATAACTACTATAATACTGCCCCTATATACAAGAATATAACTACTATAATACTGCTCCTATATACAAGAATATAACTACTATAATACTGCCCCTATATACAAGAATATAACTACTATAATACTGCCCCTATGTACAAGAATATAACTACTATAATACTGCTCCTATGTACAAGAATATAACTACTATAATACTGCTCCTATATACAAGAATATAACTACTATAATACTGCCCCTATATACAAGAATATAACTACTATAATACTGCCCCTATGTACAAGAATATAACTACTATAATACTGCTCCTATGTACAAGAATATAACTACTATAATACTGCCCCTATATACAAGAATATAACTACTATAATACTGCCCCTATGTACAAGAATATAACTACTATAATACTGCTCCTATGTACAAGAATATAACTACTATAATACTGCCCCTATATACAAGAATATAACTACTATAATACTGCACCCTATGTACAAGAATATAACTACTATAATACTGCTCCTATATACAAGAATATAACTACTATAATACTGCTCCTATATACAAGAATATAACTACTATAATACTGCTCCTATATACAAGAATATAACTACTATAATACTGCTCCTACCGTATATACAAGAATATAACTACTATAATACTGCCCCTATGTACAAGAATATAACTACTATAATACTGTTCCTATATACAAGAATATAACTACTATAATACTGCTCCTATGTACAAGAATATAACTACTATAATACTGTTCCTATATACAAGAATATAACTACTATAATACTGCTCCTATGTACAAGAATATAACTACTATAACACTGCCCCTATATACAAGAATATAACTAATATAATACTGCCCCTATGTACAAGAATATAAACTACTATAATACTGCTCCTATGTACAAGAATATAACTACTATAATACTGCTCCTATATACAAGAATATAACTACTATAATACTGCCCCTATATACAAGAATATAACTACTATAATACTGCTCCTATGTACAAGAATATAACTACTATAATACTGCCCCTATGTACAAGAATATAACTACTATAATACTGCCCCTATATACAAGAATATAACTAATATAATACTGCCCCTATGTACAAGAATATAACTACTATAATACTGCCCCTATATACAAGAATATAACTAATATAATACTGCCCCTATGTACAAGAATATAACTACTATAATACTGCTCCTATATACAAGAATATAACTACTATAATACTGCCCCTATATACAAGAATATAACTACTATAATACTGCCCCTATATACAAGAATATAACTACTATAATACTGTTCCTATATACAAGAATATAACTACTATAATACTGCTCCTATTTACAAGAATATAACTACTATAATACTGCCCCTATGTACAAGAATATAACTACTATAATACTGCTCCTATGTACAAGAATATAACTACTATAATACTGCTCCTATATACAAGAATATAACTACTATAATACTGCTCCTATATACAAGAATATAACTACTATAATACTGCTTCTATGTACAAGAATATAACTACTATAATACTGCCCCTATATACAAGAATATAACTACTATAATACTGCTCCTATATACAAGAATATAACTACTATAATACTGCTCCTATATACAAGAATATAACTACTATAATACTGCTCCTATGTACAAGAATATAACTACTATAATACTGCCCCTATGTACAAGAATATAACTACTATAATACTGCTCCTATGTACAAGAATATAACTACTATAATACTGTTCCTATGTACAAGAATATAACTACTATAATACTGTTCCTATGTACAAGAATATAACTACTATAATACTGCTCCTATGTACAAGAATATAACTACTATAATACTGTTCCTATGTACAAGAATATAACCATTACGACTGACAATGACATTATTTAGAAATCAGAAACATTCCATCAAGAATAAAAAAATATTCTCTATGACTTGTTTTCTAGAAGAATCTGGTACTGAAGGAACGTTCATCCCATATCCATCTGTACATTGTGTAAAGTCATGGAGATTGCAGCCATCTGTATCTTATCCACCTGATAAGAAGGAAACAAGTTATCAGGTGGAAAGAACTCACACTACCTATACAGTGAGTGGAACAAAAATAAACCATTTTACATAAACCCTATTTGTGATGCATAGAAAAGTATATTCTTCAGAAAATGAATTTTTTTCTAAATCTAAATATTAATTTTTCCCCCTGCAATAGAAGATCTGTGGCAGCAATTATCTGATTGTCCTGAATAACAAACCTTTTCCCTATACTGGCCACTAGAGGATAAACGTGGTATTACATGCAGCAATTCTTACACTTCTAGATAACCATGGACTGCTGGAGTTTGACATAACAAAACAATTCTACTCTTTGGTTTATAAAAGGGGGTCCAGAGCACTGGAGCCCCCTCTATATATATTTATTCACTTATATATTCCTTCTTCTCCTCTCGCTTCCTTAAACTAAATGTAGACAAAACTGAACTCCTCATCTTTCCCCCTCCTCGCGCACCTCCCTTACCTGATCTATCCATCACAATAAATGACATCACACTTTACCGTGTACCTGAAGTCCGTGGCCTCGAAGTGATCCTTGGCCCTGCCTTATCCTTCAGACCTCACATTCAAGCTCTCGCCACCTCCTGCTGCCTCCAACTCAAAAATATTTCCAGAATCCGTTCCTTCCTCAAACCTCAATCTAGTAAACTACTAATGCACGCCCTCATCATCTCCCGTCTCAACTACTGCAACCTCCTTCTCTGTGGCCTCCCTGCTAACACTCTTGCAATCTGTCCTTAGCTCTGCTGCCCGACTAATCCACCTCTCTCCTCGCTGCTCCTCCACTTCTCCCCTCTGCAAATCCCTCCACTGGCTCCAAATTCACCAGCGTATCCAATTCAAACTACTAACACTGACTTACAAAGTTGTCCACAATCTGTCCCCCTCATATATCTCTGAACTAATCTCCCGATATCATCCAACTCGTAATCTTCGATGATCCCAAAACCCTCTCCTCTCCTCCACACTTGCACGTTCCTCATCTAACCGCCTGCAAGTCTTCGCCCAAGCATCCCCCATTCTCTGGAATTCTGCACTCCAAAACATCCGACTGTCCTCCACGCTCGGAACCTTCAAGCAGAACCTGAAAACCCATCTCTTCAGAACAGCCTACAGCCTGCAATGACCACAGTGCCACCTCAACACCACTGGACCCGATGCTCCACCACCACTCGAGCTGGCGTTCCACCACCATTTGACCCGGCGCTGCATGACCACCTGAGCAGACGCAACCTACTGTCTCCTTCCCACTGCCCTGTAGAATGTAAGCCCGCAAGCGCAGGGTCCTCTCTCCTCTGTATCAGTCTGTCACTGTTAGTTTGTTCATTGTACTTTTAACTTGTTTGTACAGTGTTGGCCAAAAGTATTGACACCCCTGCAATTCTGTCAGATAATACTCAGTTTCTTCCTGAAAATGATTGCAATCACAAATTCTTTGGTATTATTATCTTCATTTAATTTGTCTTCAATGAAAAAACACAAAAAGAATTGTCCTAAAGCCAAATTGGATATAATTCCACACCAAACATAAAAAAGGGGGTGGACAAAAGTATTGGCACCGTTAGAAAAATCATGTAATGCTTCTCTAATTAGTGTAATTAACAGCACCTGTAACTTACCTGTGGCACCTAACAGGTGTTGGCAATAACTAAATCACACTTGCAGCCCGTTGACATGGATTAAAGTTGACTCAACCTCTGTCCTGTGTCCTTGTGTGTACCACATTGAGCATGGAGAAAAGAAAGAAGACCAAAGAGCTGTCTGAGGACTTGAGAAACCAAATTGTGAGGAAGCATGAGCAATCTCAAGGCTACAAGTCCATCTCCAAAGACCTGTGTCTACCGTGCGCAGTGTCATCAAGAAGTTTAAAGCCCATGGCACTGTGGCTAACCTCCCTAGATGTGGACGGAAAAGAAAAATTGACAAGAGATTTCAACGCAAGATTGTGCGGATGGTGGATAAAGAACCTCGACTAACATCCATACAAGTTCAAGCTGCCCTGCAGTCCGAGGGTGCAACAGTGTCAACCCATACTATCCGTCGGCGTATGAATGAAAAGGGACTGTATGGTAGGATACCCAGGAAGACCCCACTTCTTACCGCTAGACATAAAAAAGCCAGGCTGGAGTTTGCCAAAGCTTACCTGGGAAAGCCTAAAACGTTTTGGAAGAATGTTCTCTCTTTTTGGGCAAAGGCATCAACATAGAGTTTACAGGAGAAAAAAAAGAGGCATTCAAAGAAAAGAACACAGTCTCTACAGTCAAACATGGCGGAGGTTCCCTGATGTTTTGGGGTTGCTTTGCTGCCTCTGGCACTGGACTGCTTGACCGACTGCATGGCATTATGAAGTCTGAAGACTACCAACAAATTTTGCAGCATGATGAAGGGTCCAGTGTGAGAAAGCTGGGTCTCCCTCAGAGGTCATGGGTCTTCCAGCAGGACAATGACCCAAAACAACTTCAAAGAGCTCTAGAAAATGGTTTGAGAGAAAGCACTGGAGACTTCTAAGGTGGCCAGCAATGAGTCCAGACCTGAATCCCATAGAACACCTGTGGAGAGATCTAAAAATGGCAGTTTGGAGAAGGCACCCTTCAAATATCAGGGACCTGGAGCAGTTTGCCAAAGAAGAATGGTCTAAAATTCCAGCAGAGCATTGTAAGAAACTCATTGATGGTTACCGGAAGTGATTGATCGCAGTTATTTTGGCTAAAGGTTGTGCAACCAAGTATTAGGCTGAGGGTGCCAATACTTTTGTCTGGCCCATTTTTGGAGTATTATGTGAAATGATCAATGTTTTGCTTTTTGCTTCATTCTCTTTTGTGTTTTTTCATTAAAGACAAATTAAATGAAGATAATACCAAAGAATTTGTGATTGCAATCATTTTCAGGAAGAAACTGAGTATTATCTGACGGAATTGCAGGGGTGTCAATACTTTTGGCCAACACTGTATGTAACCCCTTCTCATGTACAGCACCATGGATTCAATGGTGCTCTATAAATGAATAATAACAATAATAATAATAAAATAATATAGTGCTATTAATTCCACAGCACTTTACATACATCACCGACTCTGTCCCCATTGGGGCTCACATTCTACATTCCCTATCAGTCGTTGAAGTGTGGGAGGAAACTGGAGAACCCGGAAAAAACCCATGAAAGCACAGAGAAAACATACAAACTCCAGCAGATGTCATCCTTGTTGGAAAGTGAGCCCAAAACCCCAGCGCTGCAAGACTGATAACCCCGGAGCCACAATACAGTGCTTACCACTGAGCCACCATACAGTGCTAACCACTGAGCCACCATAGAGTGCTAACCACTGAGCCACAATGAGTGCTAACCACTGAACCACAGTATAGTGCTAACCACTAAGCCACTATACAGTTCTGACCACTGAGCCACCATACTGCGCTAACCACTGAGCCACCATACAGTGCTAACCACTGAGCCACCATAGAGTGCTAAACACTGAGCCACCATACAGTGCTCACCAGTCAGCCACCATACAGTGCTAACCACTGAGCCACCATAGAGTGCTAACCACTGAGCCACAATGAGTGCTAACCACTGAACCACAGTATAGTGCTAACCACTAAGCCACTATACAGTTCTGACCACTGAGCCACCATACTGCGCTAACCACTGAGCCACCATACAGTGCTAACCACTGAGCCACCATACAGTGCTAACCACTGAGCCCCCATACAGTGCTAACCACTGAGCCACCATACAGTGCTAACCACTGGAGTCACCATACAGTGCTAACCACTGGATCCACTGTACAGGGCTTACCAGTCAGTCATCATACTGTGCTAACCGCTGAGCCACAATATAGTGCTAACCACTGAGCAACCATACAGTGCTAACCACTGAGCCACCGTACAGTGCTAACCACTGAGCCACCATATACAGTGCTAACCACTGAGCCACCATATACAGTGCTAACCACTGAGCCACCATATACAGTGCTAACCACTGAGCCACCATATACAGTGCTAACCACTGAGCCAACATACAGTGCCAACCACTGGAGCACCATACAGTGCTAACCACTGGAGCCACCATACAGTGCTAACCACTGAGTCGCCATACAGTGCTAACCACTGAGCCACCATACAGTGCTAACCACTGAGCCCCCATATAGTACTAACCACTGAGCCACCATACAGTGCTAACCACTGAGTCACCATACAGTGCTAACCACTGAGCCACCATACAGTGCTAACCACTGAGTCACCATACAGTGCTAACCACTGAGCCACCGTACAGTGCTAACCACTGAGTCACCATACAGTGCTAACCACTGAGCCACCATACAGTCTAACCACTGAGCCACCATACAGTGCTAACCACTGAGCCACCGTACAGTGCTAACCACTGAGCCACCATACAGTGCTAACAACTGAGCCACAATATAGTGCTAACCACTGAGTGACCGTACAGTGCTAACCCGAGCCACAGTATAGTGCTTGTCACTAAGCCACTGTACAGTGCTTATCACTGAGCCACCATACAGTGCTAACCACTGAGCCACCGTACAGTACTAACCACTGAGCCACCGTACAGTGCTAACCACTGAGCCACTATACAGTGCAAAACACTGAGCCACCATATACAGTGCTAACCACTTAGCCACCATATACAGTGCTAACCACTGGAGCCACCGTACAGTGCTAACCACTGAGCCACCATACATTGCTAACCACTGAGCAACCACACAGTGCAAACTACTCATCCACCTTACAGTGCCATCCACTGAGCCACCATGATAACCAAATGCTCTAATGTAGATTAAAATATAGCCTACAACCCATAATGAGACCCGTTCCATTGAACCGCCCCACGCTCAACACTACCCTCCTCCACTGTATCCTCACCCGCCCCTCGTAGACAGTGAGCCCTAGTGGACAGGATCCTCTCCCCTCCTGTACCTGTATGACCTGATTGTCCATACATGTTTTACTTGTCCTCGTCTGCCTTTTCCATATGTAAAGCGCCATGGAATCTAATGGCGCTATATAAATAAACTAGCTGTAGTACCCGGCTACGCCCGGGTTAATAAATAATTTCTGTTAGCTATAACAAAATAGAATTTGAATATGTCATATTAATGACCTGTAAGAGAATAGAAGCTGAGCTGTGATTGGTTGCTATAGGCAGCCTAATAAATCTCCAGCCAACAGTAAACCCTCCCCCTGGCCGGGCAGTATATGTTACCTCACACATACACATAATAGACAGCTCATGTGACTGACATCTGCCTTAATTCCCTATATGGCACATGTGTTGCACATTGGCTGTTTTTAATCAGATGTTTATGTTTGGAAAATAAAGATAGCACACGTATGAGGCGAGTTGTGTGAGGTGATTTGTGCACATCTGTGTCTGTCTGTGTGGTGTGTGTGTCCC
The DNA here is from genome assembly GCA_033576535.1 of Allobates femoralis. Taxonomy (NCBI): domain Eukaryota; kingdom Metazoa; phylum Chordata; class Amphibia; order Anura; family Aromobatidae; genus Allobates; species Allobates femoralis. The sequence continues at coordinate 34,614,995 of JARQOC010000006.1, forward strand.
TGGGGTGTGTATGTGTGTGTCCCTGTGGGGGGGTCTGTGTGGTGTGTCTCTGTTGTGTGTGTCTCTTTGTGGTGTGTGTGTGTCCCTGTGGGGTGAGTGCATGTGCCCCTATAGGGTGTGTATGTGTGTGTCCCTGTGAGGGGTCTGTGTGGTGTGTGTCTGTGTTGTGTGTGTCTCTTTGTGGTGTGTGTGTTTGTGTCCCTGTGGGGTGAGAGCATGTGTCCCTATAGGGTGTGTATGTGTGTGTCCCTGTGTGGGGGTATGTGGTGTGTGTGTGTGTGTATGTGTGTGTGTGAGTGTATCTGTGTTGTGTGTGTCTCTTTGTGGTGTGTGTGTGTGTGTCCCTGTGGGGGGGGTGTCTGTGTGGTGTGTGTGTGTCTCTGTGTTGTGTGTGTCTCTTTGTGGTGTGTGTGTGTGTCCCTGAGGGTTGAGTGCATGTGTCCCTATAGGGTGTGTATGTGTGGTGTGTCCCTGTGGGGTGTCTGTGTGGTGTGTGTGTGTCTCTTTCTGGTGTATGTGTCCCTGTGGGGTGAGTGCATGTGTCCCTATAGGGTGGCTATGTGTGTGTGTCCCTCTGGGGGGGGGTCTGTGTGGTGTGTGTGTGTCTGTGTTATGTGTGTCTCTTTGTAGTGTGTGTGTGTCCCTGTGGGGTGAGTGCATGTGTCGCTATAGAGTGTGTGTGTGTCCCCTTGGGGGGAGGTGTGTGTCTCTGTGTTGTGTGTCTCTTTGTGGTGTGTGTTTGTTTGGGTGCGTGGTGAGTATCCAGTGTTGGGGCTGCACTTTAGCGACTATACACTTGCTGTTATGGTACCTTTACACGCCGCCACAACAGGATGCATACAACCCACTACAGGCTACAAATGTAGCTTGTGGCGCCAATATCGCCCGTAGTAGCGGCGTCTGAAGACGGGACGACACAGCCGGCTACAGATACATCTGTATCCGTGCACTGCCCATAAACAGATGGCTACATCGCCGATTGTAGCGAGCTGTATCGGCGTGTAAAGACGTTACGGAAGGGAACTCTGGACACCCTGCGATGTAGCTGCAATGTAGCTAAGGCGTCACCCAGGCTCCGTGTTACCGCGCCCCATCTGCGATCATTGGTGGAAGCTCCTGCATGACGATTGGTAGTCGCTGCATAGGGCGGCATATTTAAGGAGATGACCAGTCACACTACACAATCGCTCGAGCGTCATGCATTAATCAGCCTCCTGCGATGCCTGGCCAATCATGGGTTAATTGCTTTGTCCTATCAGCGTACGGACGTCTTGTAATCCACAATTGTGGCACGCCTATGTGCTGTCCCTGCTGCACCAGGTCCGCCCATATTAGCTTGTTGTAGCGTTGTGTAAATGAGGTACGCTGAGCTACAGATGGCTACTTGAGACACCCGGCGATGTAGCTAGCTGTAAATGTAGCGTAGCGTAGCGCACCTTGTGGCGGCGTGTAAAGAGGGTGCGTTTCCCGTTTGTAACCGTTTGGCCGTGCTCGTGCACGTGAAGTAGCAGTTGGTATCCATCCTGCTGTGGCGGCGTGTAAAGGTACCTTTACTCTTTGTGTGCGTGTGGTGTGTATACATGTCCCCGTGTGTGGTGAATATCTTATGTTGGGGCCCCACCTTAATGACTATATGCTGGTATGTGCTGTTAGTCTTTGGTACTATCATTAAGCCCCTCTCATTCACAACTGTCAACTGGTACCTGTCACTTTTTCCCCATTATGTAGATAGGGGCAAAATTGTTTGGTGAATTGGAATGCGTGGGGTTAAAATTTCACCTCAAAACATAGCCTATGACGCTCCCGGGGTCCAGACGTGTGACTGTGCAAAATTTTGTCTCTATAGCTGACAGCTGTCGATTTTCCTCCAACACTTTTCCATTCACTTTTTCCCCATTATGTAGATAGGGGCAAAATTGTTTGGTGAACTGGAACGCGCAGGGTTAAAATTTCGCCTCACAACATAGCCTATGACGCTCCCGGGGTCCAGACGTGTGACTGTGCAAAATTTTGCGGCTGTAGTTGCGACGGTGTAGATGCCAATCCCGGATATACACACATACACACACACATACATACACACATTCAGCTTTATATATTAGATAATAATAAATAGTGGTCAGGCTCATGTATTTCCCCTTTAAAGAGCATATCCTTTCAGATCTGACAAATGTCAAGCAATGAACAACACTTTAGGCCCCTCAATAGATATAGCAGGTCTGGGCTGCATAACATGGAAGTATGGACAGAATGTAGAAGCTATTTTTAATGATTTATTTAAGTAACTCACAGCCGGTATTTGTAGAATATTAACATCAGAATGGGATTTAAAGGGTTAACACGCAAGTTACAAAAAAAAAAATTGATGAAGGACGTAAGCGAGGGGCATACAATCTATTCACGGATAATGATGGTGGCGATCCATTATATTTTTTTGCTTATTCCATAATTTTCAGAATATTCAGATAACTCAAAGGACACGTCCAATGTTACCGGCGGAGGCACAAAGCTGAGATGGAATCTTGCCCAGGATATAATTTAATGCATATATTGAGCTATGCGGGCGCACACCATCTAAAAATCCTCACAAAAATGTAAGAAAGACGCAGAAGGCTGGAGATGTAGCAGATGCCGGATTCCTAAATAGCGATAACCACACATCAACCGGGCAGATAAGCGGGAAAGTAAAGGAGGGAGGTTAAAGCTGAAAACACGACACAATGAGACTCCATTATTCCGGAACCCAAGAGCACAGAAATCCGAATAATCCACCAAAATAGCTCATTGCCATGAAGGTAACATTATGGTCAGACTTAAAAGGATTTTCCTACTATTGAAATTTATCGCTTACCCATAACAAAGAAGACAACGTACTCATCACTGGTGGTCCAACTGATGGGATCCCCCACGATGCCAAGAATAGAGATCCCAGTGGATGACGAGAAGGCACAAGAAAACGCACAGCCTCCCCTCTATATATTGTCCATAGGACTGCTGGAGAAAGTCAAATATAGAACTCATCTATGTCCCATTGGCAATGGATGGAGCTCAAGCATGAGGACCTCCACTCTATTGAAGACTGTAGTGTCCTGTTCTTGGGATCTCTGAAGATCCCAGCGCTCAGGAAATTATCCCCCATCCTATGGATACAGAATAACATATTATTCCTTGACAAACCTCCTTAAGCATTATTAAAGCAGAAAATATCCAGACAATGCGCTAATACTCTGGATGTGATGAGCACAGGGAGAGGTGTACTCGGACACCGGGATGGGTTGATGGCTGTGACGGGAAATCACGGGTGGTCGGGTTCCCGGTTCTGTGCCCTGGCTGTCATTTGTTTGGTGGGGGAAATATTTTACAAGGATAAATAGTCTGTGACGCTACCTGTGGATCCTGGTAACGTGGGTACCAGCGCTGCGGGCAGGCCACTGAGGTGATGGGGTGCAGCTTAGTGTCGTATAGCTCCCCACAGGTGGAGCTTACATCAGGGCAGCGATGATGGATGAGGGCAGTAGTTGTTCTTACCCCTCTGAGGATGCTGAGGCCCTCCGGGCACTGGCAGGAAGAAGGACAGATACTATTTCAGCTTCAACGTCCTTTTACTGATACCGGCAGATGTCATACAATACACTGTACAGTCTGGAAGAATGGGGACGTAGCTGCGGGTTCAGGAAGCCCCTATAGAATCTGAAGATGTTCCGCTCTTATTATCTTTCGGGGCCTAAGTTCTATCTTCCTCTCTGTCTTTAGCCACCTTTGCAGAGCTCTCTCACCAGTCCCCTGGTCCTATACGGTTAGGTACGGTTTGTCCTTGACCCGTACGGACGGGAGTAGCAGGAACGCACACTCTCCCGCCACCGGGCCGTTACCTTTGCGGTCTTGGACCGATTATGGGCCTGAGGAGTGAAGTACTGTCTTGTGGCGCCTACGGCTACCCGGTTTTCAAGGGCCCGCGGCTCGTCGGTTTACGGTCAGGGATCAACTGCTGACCGCCTCAGCTTCCGTGTTGACGGTGTTTCCCCAGACTTAACCAGCCGACTCCAACCGGTGCTGGTTCGTCCCCTTATGTCCCGGGTCACCCTCCTGGAGATGGGTGATCCCTCTGTCACTGAACTGTCTGACTAATACTCTCTACTTCCTGGTTTTCCCACTCTAACCTAGGCTCCACCCCCTGGGACTTACTGTATATCAGTTCCCCCTATTCTAAGGTGGCTTAGTGTTGGGTGCTAATAGAGACTCCATAAGCACAATCTCAAACCCTTAGTTACGGAGGCACTACACCTTCTATTTGGGGTGCAGTACCTGCCTGTGGCACCTAGCCACAGGGGCGCACACATGCAGCTTACCAGAGGTGCATCGCGGCGGTGGAGCGGAGTCACGGGAGGCAGGGGCACTGGCGGTGACTAGAGTCGGGCAATGATGCGGGCCCTGGGCAGGGTTACCATACACCAGAGTCAGAGCAGCAAAAAAAATTGTCCACCCTCGCATACCTGGATAATCAGTCGGCAGAGTGAAGATCCAGATGAGTATAATCCCCATGCACTGTTCCTCAATCCCCGAAGAACGAGGACAATGCCTGAAGTATAATTTACAGGCCTCCTGGAACACAAACTTATCTCTCCTTTCTGAAAATCAAGGAGGGCTATATTGAGTTCTGGTACAGCCAGGTCCAGATATCAAACAACTTCTTGCAGCTGATGCAGCGCCTGGTTACGTGAGATAAAAACCTTGTTAGAGAATTCCTGCACCAGGCGTGCAAAAGCTGAACAGGAAAAATGGTAGGTCGCTAATAATGTTATGCAAGGTGGTATAAAGGCAAAGGGAGAAGTAAGCAGAATGGCAAGATGGACAAAAGGCGATCAGAGGAAATAGTCTGTCCCTTAAGACTTGGGTTACCTAGCTCTCCCTGTTCCCGTAATTACCTCTGAAGGTGAGGACGGCTGGGCCACCACCCTTGCCCTCTGCTCCTGATCAGCCCTAGGGTAAAACCCCCCCCTCACCTCCACCCACTGACCGGGAAGCACAGCAACTCCTACAAAAGCAAAACTCCAAGAAGGCTTCAGCACAAGGTACACGTCTTCTGAGCTCCAGGTCTTATAGACAGTAAAACTATCAGCGACACCTGCTGGTGGAAGAGGGAGCTATTTAAAGGCCAGGGGTGTGGTCACCTGACAAACCCACAACTCCCCAACTGCAGAGCTGCCTACAAATAGACAGCAGCTTCTACACATTAACTGTGAATGTGCCAAAGGAAATTTACTCTCATTTAAACTACAGAGAGCTTTACACATAGATATCAATATGTGACAATACACCTAGTATACTAAAGTTACAAGTGTGCAGTCAAGTATTAAAACTGTTGAACTACTTCTCCTTTAACTTATACTTTTATCAGCAGAAAAGGACGGAAGAGTCAAAACTTAATTAATTCTAATCATGAAAAAAATCGGTTAATGAGTGCAGGTAAGGACATGACCCGCCGCAGACACATATCCATATTCTATCGACGCTGTTGAGCTTCCATTGTCGTCATCCATCTCTATTTTAATCTGCCCGTCTCCTGCATCTAATTGGCCAATGATCAGAATCTACAGCCAGCTGGAAAGATAAAATGATGCCGAGAAAAAATGCAGAATCATCATTTTTTTATATACATATTTAAACCTTTTCTTCCAACCCAATGTAAACCATCCTCCTCCTCCCCGATGTGTCTGTATACAGATATCATACCACTTACAATCTGTCTTGTCTTTATATCTCGGAATCATGAATCCATGAGCGCTCCTATTTGGCATGTTCTGTCTTTCTTAGGCTAGGGTCAGATTCGCGCCATGCATCCACTAAAAGTATGCGTTATTTTCATGTGCACATGTGTAACAATGCATGCATTAACGCACCCATAGACTCTAATGCAAAAAAACGCATTGCTAAAGTGCAATGCGTTTGGCGCCATGCTTTTTTCTTAGCACACATAAAGACGTAGCAGCATACATGTACCATGCGTTAACGCATGTATTAACAATGAACACATGTCATGGGAATGGCAAGGGGAAAAAAAGCATCCTTTAATGCATACCTCAAACGGATGTGTGGCGCCCACTTGTCAGTGCGCCATGGAGGAGTACTGCACCCAGTCCAGTGTGTGTAATATGCCAGGGGATTGAAATGTTAATTTGAGACCCTCACCACACTCATTCACACACCTAGAGCCAGGGGATCAATTGGTTAACCCGTTACTAGGGAACTGATCCTGGTGGGCGGAGTTAGGTAAATAGTGAAGAGCGGGAAGTAGTCAGTGCAAGCGGGGAGTGAGAAGAAGAGGGACCCTGCGAGTGGCGCAGAGGGAAGACAATGACGGTCAGTTAACACCCTAGTCCGGACCAGAATGGCACCCGGCCCGGAGGGACCCAGTCCAACACCAGAGAACCGGCTCCGATGCAGTGTGGGCGTTTACCCCCGAACTGCAGAACCGGCGGGACGCGGGCTCCTTCAAGAAGTTGTGGCCCAGTCCTGCATATTCCCACAAGGTCTGCGGAGGGTAAAGAGCCCTTAGTTAAGGGAACGCCTGCGAGTGGGCGCCGGGCAACTGCGCAGGACAGTACTGGAAGACTAGGAGTGAAAGGACAGAGAAAGTAAGGAATCCTGAAGGAACACCACTGAGGGCCTCAAGAGACATTTCATCCTCTGGTGACTACCCAGGCCAGCTACCCATGACTGCATACCTTAAGGTTACCAGTAAACTCATTCCGAACCTAAGCAATGTATGGTGTCTTATTCCATCGCGCTGAGGAAAGCTGCATTCCAGCCTCCACCTGCGGAGCCACCTTCCTGTGTGAGTTCTCCATTTTCATCACTGCCCCAGGGATCCTGCTCCACTTGCGAGGAGCATTACTATCTAGCTGCCCGTCATCATACCTGGAGGTCTGAAGAAGTGCTGGTAAAATTACCAGACACCGTAGGTGGCGTCACAAGCATTTTATTATATTTTTATTTTATTGTACACATTTTTCAGCGACCACAAGGGCCACGAGCCCGGGCATCGGCCACCAGTGATAGCAACCGTAATCAACGTCCGGGACCCGAGTATCCCACGGCACTGGGGTGGGTCAGATGCAATATCCCAAATGTGACCCTAATGTGAACGTAACCTACAAAAAGTCCATGTAGCAAGTAGGGTTAGGCTGATTTCACACTGCAGTTTTTTCCCTGATCAGGTTCGATCAGGTTTGTGTGCCAAAACCAGGAGAGAAACCAGGAGAGGAACTTGCAGAGAAAAACTATAACTGAAATAATAACACTAGGGATGAGCGAATACTGAAGTAATCGGACTCGCTATGCTCGCAACGAGTAGGTCCCGGTACTCGGTACTCATTGTGAGTATAGCGAGTCCGATTGAAATGTGAGTACTTTTGCAATGTATCTATATATACACTGTGAAAGTACACTAAAAGTGAAGAAAAGTTGTAAAAAATAAATAAATCATCATATTCACCTTCCGACGCCTGCACCGGGACCCGAAAAACCTCACCTCCGATGTGCAGCAAGGACCTGCCAGTCTGATAGCCAATCTGATGGCTGGGAGCAATTTGGCCAATCAGATGGCCGGACGTCACAAACCACGTGATGGCTACCAGCCACTTGATTGGCTAGACTGCCTGGTCATTGATGCACGTTCAAGACCTGGCAATCTGGCCAATCAGGTGGCTGATAGCGATCACAAGAGGTAAAAACGAATGACAAATGCAAGATACAGGTAAATAATAGCTAGTAATAAGGGTTTTCCTCATGTGTATATATATGATAGCTTGTTTCAAAAAGTTATCTAAATTGATGAATACTATTTAATTTATAGACCAATACAAGTGACCAGGGGTGTAACTACAATAGGTGCAGGGGATGCGATTGCATCTGAGCCCTGCAGCCTAGGCGGCCCCAAAAGTCCCTTTGGCCTATAGAAAAAGACTTATACTATTAAAGATTTGCAATAATTTGGGGCCCCGTTGGAGCTTTCGCACTGGGGCCCTTGGGCCTGAAGTTACGCCATTGCATGTGACAACTCCAATGCTCTTGAACCAGTGTCCATCACAGTGCCCATTCTCTAACCTGCGGTGGGCATGGGCATCCACAGTTATGACACATTGATGGTTTTGTGATCACAGTGCATTTGGTCCAATGTTCTGCACACTGATGAAAGTGTTGTGCACCTCTGTACTAAAGCACAAACAAAAAAAATCTATGACATCACCAGGGTAATCTGCATTAAAAGCATACCGTACTCCTCCATGAGTCTCCTGGAAATCATGGAGTTAGGCATCTATGTTTATACTATGTATATGATCATTCTGCAGTGCAATGTGTCTTTAATGCTGCTAAATGTACAGTATTGGGTGATTTTTCACAATTGCAACAATAGTGGTGGAATATATTGCAGGATAGCCATATTTTGACAAAGGGATTTAACTAAATCTGCTACTCCCCCTCCTCTTTTTTGCTATTGCATTTTGGTTGTCAAACATATGTTGCTGTCTAGACACAGTCAGCTGCCTTTGCTTTGCCTTTTTCTGTATCTCTATGTAATTTTCTTGTACTTCTCCTGTTCCTTTTCCTGTATCTGTGTCTGTGTACTTTGAATGTGCCTCTCCTGAGCTTAATATTATGTCCATCTATGCACTTTGCTTGTGATTCTCCTGTACCTTTTCCTGTATCTGTGCACATAGCTTCTCCTGTGCCTTTTTCTGTATCTGTCTATGCACTTTGCTTGTGATTCTCCTGTACCTTTTCCTGTATCTGTGCACATAGCTTCTCCTGTACCTTTTCCTGTATCTGTGCACATAGCTTCTCCTGTACCTTTTCCTGTATCTGTGCACATAGCTTCTCCTGTACCTTTTCCTGTATCTGTGCACATAGCTTCTCCTGTACCTTTTCCTGTATCTGTGCACATAGCTTCTCCTGTACCTTTTCCTGTATCTGTGCACATAGCTTCTCCTGTACCTTTTCCTGTATCTGTGCACATAGCTTCTCCTGTACCTTTTCCTGTATCTGTGCACATAGCTTCTCCTGTACCTTTTCCTGTATCTGTCTGTGCACTTTGTGCGTCTCTTGTGACTTTTTCTGTATGTGTTTCTGTACTTAACTTGTGATCCTGTGCCTTTTCCTGTATCTGTGTCTGTCTGTGCAATTTGCTTGTGCTTCTTTTGTGCCCTTTCCTGTATCTGTAGGTGTGTTCTGTAATGGCACTTCCAAATTATAGTTCCTCAATTGGGTGAGACACACAGATACCCAGAAATGGATACCAGGATTTGTCCCACCAGCATCCATGCTCTATCTTTCTATCCTGTGGCTTCACTATTATCTTACAGGCTGACAATTATTGACTCTCTTAAGCACACTGAAGAAGATCCAAAGTGGTTTGGCCACTTTACACGTCCCGATATCGTCGTCCAACTTCGATAAAAAGTCACGTGGTTCGTGCGTTGGCGCCGATATCGTTCGTGCGTTGTGTGGTGTAAATGTCCAATTCGATGCAAGAACGGTGCCAAAATGATATCGTTGGGGAATTGTGCAGGTTCTCCAACTGGCCGATATTGGATGGACGATCTGGCAGGATCGTGCTGTGTGACAGCCCAACACCGACTTGGGGAGCAACTTCCCCTATTCTCTCCCATGTTAAATGGTCGTTCCCTGGTTCACGCGGACAAGGGGGCGTATACATCGCAGTTGTGTTGCCTGCCGATATTTCCCTGTGTAACATCTCCTATGCGATCTTGGATTACTGCCAAAAATGTGCGCGCTCCCGTGCCGTTGTATCCAATATCGGGATGTGTAAAGCGGCCATTAGGGCTGAAATGTTTGTGCTATTCTTTTCAGTCACTACATTTACCATAAATCATCACAAAAATCCAATAAGTGCCAATTTCTTTCCCTGTATCTGTGAATGTGCATTTTAGTTATGCGTCTCCTGTACCTGGTCCTGTATCTCTGCATTATTATTGTGCTTCTCCCATGACTTTACCTGTATCTGTGTCTATACAATTTACTTGTGCTTCTCCTGTGCTTTTTTCTGTATCTGTGTCTATGCACGTTTCCTAAAACTAAAAACGAGAAGTAAGCGCACATAGGGTCTTATCTTTTTAAACGATTGGCGGCTTAAGAGCCATAATAGTCACTGCTCACCTTGTATAGTTGTGTGGCACACAACCAGTATAAAAAGCATGTAATGGCAGCTACTGCTGGACCCACGCCTCCACGTGCTATGTGGTCAAATTCCAGAAATTTCCAGGGACAATGTGTTGTCGGTCCGCGCTGCCACAAGCGACTCAAATCCAAATTTCACTCTGTACATTTATTAAGTCCATCCAACGCGTTTCAGAGCCTGCTACGCTCCTTCATCAGGGAGTGTATGGGGCTCCATGAAGGAGCATAGCAGGCTCCGAAACGCGTTGGATGGATCTAATAAGTGTAGAGTGAAATTTGGATTTGAGTCGTTTGTGGCAGCGCGGACCGACACATTGTCCCTGTAAATTTATGCACTTTTCCTGTGCTTTTTCCTGTATCTGTGCATTTTTCTTGTGCTTCTCCTGTGTATTTTCCTGTATCTGTCTGTGCACTTTGCTTGTGCTTCTCTTGTGCCTTTTATCTGTATCTGTGTCTGTACACTTTGCTTGTTCTTCTCCTGTGCCTTTTCCTTTGTCTGTGTCTATGCACTTTACTTGTGCTTCTGTCCCACCCCAGGGCCTATGGGGTACTCGAATCCCGGGCATTGCCTAAAGGCATTGTCACTGGTGGCCGGTGGCCGTGCCCGTGGCCCTGGCGGTCACTGAAAAAATATGGGGTTTAGTAAAAATAAAACAAAGAATAGTTCGTGACGCTACCTGCGATTTTTGGTGATGGCACCAGCACTGCCAGCAGACCTCTGGAGATGATGGATAGGCAGCCAGATGATGTTCCCAGTGCAGCTCTCTGTAGTACTGGTTGTTCTCACAGCGGCAGCTCGGCAGGATCAGAGAATGACACAGTCTCTTCGCTGAGACTGGAATGCAGTTTACTAGCTTAATGGAAATGAGACACAGGAGACCTTCTTGCTCTGCATGGTTATTTACTGGCAACTTGTCAAGTCTGGTAGCTGGTCGGGTAGTCACCAAAAGATACAAAGTCTCTCTGAGGCCCACAATGATGCTCCTTCAGATTTCACTCTCTGTCCTCCTTTCTTACTGCGCTCTACTTACCATCCTTGCTCTGTCCTGCATGGAGCCCTCTTACTACAAGGCCTGTTGGGTATGTAGAGGTTAACCTTCTTTTCTCTAAGGGGCCCAACCCAGTTTGGAGCTCCTGGTGGGGACATGCGTGTCGGGTTTGGTGGCTCAGAGCTGAACTTTCCTGCACTGCACTCGGAGCCGGTACTCTGTCTTGGACTGGGTTCCCTCCAGGCCAGTTATCAGGACGGCCCAGCACTGGGCTCTCTCTTTTGCCAGGGATCCCACTTCTTTCTAGGTTGCCTTCCTTTGCAGCCACCCTCCACACACTTCTCGCAGGGTCCTCTCTACTCAACTGCCCTCACAGATCTTTACTTCACTCCGACTCACTGTCTGTCCTTCCGCCTTTTTTCACTACTCCTAAGCTCCTCCCACCGGGATCGGTTAACCTGGTAACTGGTTTAGCCAATTGGTCCCCTAGCTCTAAGTGTATGAATGCAGGGATGAGGGCCTCAGGTTGAACATTACCATCCTCTGGTGACTGGGATACCACACACGCTAGTCTGGGTGCAGTACCCCTTCTGTGGCGCACTGACCAGTGGGGCGCCACACCTCTCCTGTGCCTTTTTCTGTATCTGTGTCTGTGCACTTTGCTTGTGACATGAATGTGGCTGTCTAGGTGCAGTTTGCATCCTCTATGGTGCCTTCTCCAGTGTCCTATGACTTTATGTTTGGGGAAGGAGAGGGGGGCTTGCATCTTAGAACTATTCTATATTTGGCTAGTTAACAAAAACTCTAATACTCTTTAGTAATTTTATGGTCTGTCTTTGGTATGATAAAATCCGAGTTTATAATGCTATTAAAGGATCAATCCATTACAAATCCATAGATGCCCTCAGAACAGTTTTCTCCAGGGGCCTAAAGGTGCTTCAGTTTGACAGTTTCCACCAAATGCAATGTATTATCTCCTGCCTGATCATAAAACTTTACCATCAATGTAGGCCTTGTAAAGCAACAGTAATTATGACGATACGAAAATGTGATCTTCAGAGGAACCCATCTGTACATTCAGAGAAACACATTCAGACAATTTAAAAACAATAAGGATGCAAATTGTTTTTATTATGAGCAATTTTAGTCTTTCATAGGGTAAGGGGGAAAAAAAAAATCGGAAAATGCATTTTACTCTATAGGAAACACTAAAGTTTACTTAGCTAATTTGGAAATAAAACGTAACTTGCCAAAAAGGAAGGCAACCGTAAATCAAAATGGTATAATGAATATGTGACGTATATGGGAGAATGCAGCGCAATTAAAAGAATCAAATCAAAACGTCTTCCGGCACCTTTTAACTCATTAAGGAAGACTAAGAACAAAGCACACCGGGGAAGCAGATCATCCGAACACCAGGATCCGCGGTACTTCAATTTTTAATCTGTTTGCTCATACATAGAACTTTTACTGCCTTCAGACTAGAACAAAACAAGACTTTGAAGAGCGCGTTGATAAAGTTCCATTCAATGGCCTTAAAGAGTTTGTCCCATGTGGACAATGCTTTGCCGAAATGAGGATTGCGTTGCCAATGCAAATGACTGTGTAGCCGGATGACGCAAGATTTTGCTTGATACTTCAGCCATCAAGCCCCCAAAGAGTGCAGCCGCAGTACCCCTTCTCACATTTGGGTGGGTAGGTGGGGCGTCATTTAATATAATTTTCATTCAAAGTGTGGAGCCACAATGCTGGTTTTAATTTCTCGCTGCCTGCCCATTAGTAGGTGAACCTTGACAATGGGACTCCAGGTTACATCATGTATGGCGTAGACTTGACCACTGCTCCATTTACTGTTTATGTGATTGATGGTCATACATGTGCACTACTGCTCCCTTTATGTGGGGTCACAGGACACCCCCATGTTATTGGGATCATATCTTTATTACCTATTTGTAATGCTAGTCACTACTCATGTGATAGACATGAGGCTGGGTAGTCAAGGGGTCCAGGTTTGAATACCATTAGGGCTCATCGAAAAACATATGGGTGAGACGTAGGCATAATCATGTCAAGGTCCGAGGTCAAAATTCCAGGAAGGTAGCATACACAGACAAAGGGACTAGACAAATGGATTGTCAGATGCAAGGTCAAAGGTTTGGTAAACAATAGGTCAGACTGAGCACCGAAATACAAGGCAGTCATACACCACTAAGCTAAAGCTACGACTGGCAGTGATCACTGCCAACAAGCTAAATGGCTAGGTAATTACCAAAAACAGGTGACACCTGGAGCAAACCCTGAAGGCGTGGCCAAATAGGGCTGTCAATAATAACACTGACACACATGGACGCCCCTGATTCAGATTGGATGACTGGACTGTCATTCACCATACTAACAGCCCAGCAAAACCTCACAACCTAGATCTTATAGGACAGTTGAGCTGTCACAAAATACATAGTAGTGGTTGAATGGTGACACTATCATTTGAAAAGGTCATAACTATTACTGGTGGGAACACACCTTTTGGGCCCATAGATATCACAGCAATAACAACTGCAGCATTTAAGTTGTTAGTCGGTGGGGAACTCCTGTAAACCCATCGGTGCCTCTGTTGTAGTAGTTGAACCATAACTATATAACATGTCAATAATACCCTAAGGCACAAAAGAGGAGCAATAAAGGCAAAGACCATGCCCATCTAACACTCCATTGATATTCATGTAACTACTCTCTGAAGGACCGGTCATGTATATGCATTACAGCACAATAGAGTTGAGCAAAAAACAGTAGAGTTGAACAAAACAAAAAAATTGCATGACTCTGGTCCAGTGACCACACTGGTGATTCCAAGCCCTTTGAACTTCCTCCACACAACTTCTGACTAGGAGGACATTAAAAGAGGCCTTCTATTCAGAAGGAAGTTCATAGGTCCAGTAGTCATGAACTGCCAATATGGACGATTCGAATCTTTATGCTCAACAGTATTGGACAGCGTTTTAAAATTCAATGTGAACTATCTAAGGGCCCTTTCACATCAGCGTTTTTTTCAAATCGCAGCAGATGCGGTGAAAAAAACGCATCTGCCGTGATTACCGCATACCGGCTGCACTTGCGGCGCGGTTGCGGTAAACGCCATACAAGGTATAGGCGGACTTGCGGCAGGTGCGGCAAGTGCGGTTTTGGCACTTGCGGCAGGTGCGGCCGCGAAAAAAAACGCGGCTGACAGCATTTGTTTTCGCAGCCGCACCTGCCGCAAGTGCTGAAACCGCACTTGCCGCACCTGCCGCACCCTTACCGCAAGCCCCATAGACATTGCATGGGGCTTGCCGCAAGTGTGCCGCAAGTGTCGCGGTTATGCGTTAAACGCGGCAGATGCGGTTTTTTCACCGCATCTGCCGCGAATTTCAAAAAACGCTGATGTGAAAGGGCCCTAACACCTCATTTCTGTCTGCCTTGACCAAACACAGATTATTTTTAGCAGTGAGATAACCTGTGACCTTAGCAGTTTTACGTAAATTCATAGAACCCTCATATAGCGGCCAGGTCAGTATTCTGTCACCACTGAACAGAAGCCCGATGAATCACCTTCTACCTGTCGACATCTCCAACTCCATTTTTGATTAGCCAACCTAACTCAAAGTGTGTCATGCTTCAATCTTGACATTGCACTAGGATGACTAATCAAAAGAGGACTTGGGGATGTCGACAGGTCAGTGGCGGATGGCAGTTGTCCAATTCAGTGGTCACGGAACATTGACCTGGCCTCCGGACAAGGGTGATGCTAATTTTAAGCAATACACTAGACATCTCCTTCCATAACTGAGGCTCTTACATGGACTCATGGTTGGACGAGACTGAACAGTTGTTGACATAATGTTTCTTTTTATATCTTTAGGAGATAAGTTGTCTTACATAGATGTTTTAAGTAGAAACTGGCAAATAAATTAACAGGACCCTCATACAGTCACTAGATCAGTGTTCTGTCACCACTGAGCGGAAGCTCAGTAAATCGCCTCCTACCTGCTGGCATCAATGCTTCAATCTTGACATTGCGCTAGGCTATCTAATCAAAAGAGCAGTTGTGGATGTTGACAAGTAAGAGGTGGATGGCGGTCCTCCAATTCAGTGGTTACGGTACATTGACCTGGCCACCGGACTAGGGTCCTGCGAATTTTAAGCAAAACACTAGACATCTCCTTCCATATCTGAGGCTCCTACAGGGACTCATGGTTGGACGAGACCGAACAATTCCTTACAGAACATTTCTTTTTACATCCTTAGGCGATAAGTTGTCTTACATAGTTGTTTTAAGTACCGTAGATACAAATAAATTTACGAGACCCTCATACAGCCCCAGGTCAGTATTCTGTTGTCACTGAACAGAAGCCTGGTGAACCGCCCCCTACCTGCCGGCACTCCAGCTCCTCTTTTGATTAGCCAACCTAACGCAAGGTGTGTCATGCTGTAACCTTGACGTTGCGCTAGGCTAACTCATCAAAAGAGCAGTTGGGGATGTTGACAGGTAAGACGTGGATGGCGGTTCTCCAATTCAGTGGTCATGGTAAACTGACCTGGCCACCGGACTAGGATCCTGCGAATTCTAAGCAAAAAACTAGACATCTCCTTCCATAACTGAGGCTCCTAGAGGAACTCATGGTTGGACGAGACCGAATAGTTCCTTACAGAATGTTCCTTTTTACGTCCTTAGGAGATAAGTTGTTATGAAAGCTCCTCTACCTCTCGGTGTGAATCATTATTTTTTTTCCCCCTATTCAGCCTTGGTTTAGAGAATCCTTCCCGTATTTCGGATTCCAGCTATGTTAATTCCAAATGTTAAGCGTATGCATCAGCGTGACTGTTCATAGAGATAGCAGAGTGATCTGCATTAGCAGCTACTTAGTAGGCAGAAATGCAGCCTGTCAAATAAAAGTCTGTCCTCGCAGACGTTTGAGCTGTTTAACTCGGCTGGCAATGCTTCAACAAGCTTTGCTTACAAGTACAGGCTGAAGGACTTTCAATCTGCCCCTCAACCAGTGTTTTAAAGGGATGCTCACGACACTATGTAATGTATGCTCTCGGGGAAGATGGAAGCAAGATTATGACTAAGATCTGGATTTTAAATACAAATCCTGCCATAAATCTCGCTAGTTTTTACTCAGTATGTGGCGGCATGGCGGAATAAATCTGTATAAATCATAAAGCTTCCTTCTGCAAAGATAAAATTAGTCCTAACCTAGAATAAGTAAACTTTCGAGAAATCGTCTGATTAACTTGTTGGAGCGGCTGTCAAATTTGATGATGACTTTTTGGCATCTTCATCGCTAACTTCCAACAGCTGTAACTTCTTTTATGTTTCCACATAGAGCACTGTGCAACGGTTTAAGGCAGGAGTACAAAAAAATGGTGCAAAGTAAGAATGCATTCAAAAGCCGATCTAATTAACACAATGCAAAGAGAATGAACAAGGGAAAAATGGAAATCACATCAATATTTGGTGTGACCTCCCTCGCCATCAAAGCATCATGTCTTCTAGGTAAACTTGCTCAAAAACTTTTGAAGATTTTGTGTAATACTATTTAGGTGTATGAGTAACTAATTATACCAAGCAGGTGATAAAGATCATATTTGTATATATAAGTTGAAAAACAGAAACAGCTGAGTAAGAGGCTTAAAACTGGGTGAGGAACAGACAAACTCTGCAACAAAGGTGAGGTTGTGGAAGACAGATTCATGTCACAGCCTGTCACAAAGACTGAGTGCAGCAACAAGACACAAGGTACTTATAGTGCATCAGCAAGCTATTTCCCAGGAAAAGAATTCACAGCAAATTTGGGTTTCATGATGTGCTGCTCGAGCTCTCTTGCATTTTGTTAAAGAATAAAACTGGGTGAAGAACAGAAAAACTCTGCTACAAAGGTGAGGTTGTGGAAGACAGTTTCATGTCACATGTCATAAACCATAGCAAGACTGAGTACAAGACACAAGGTAGTTATAGTGCATCACCAAGCTATCTTCTAGGCAAAGAGTTCACAGCAGGGGCGGAGTGGCCCAGGTGGCGGGGGGGGCAAGTGCCCTCTGGGCTGGTGGTATAGCCCTCACCTAGGGCCGCCCCCCACAGAAATGGGCCGGCGGCACTTTTTGCCGGCGCTGTGATAAAGCAGCAGAAACGGCGGGTGATACAGTGAGTGACCGGCGATAGCACCCCCCCCTCGGTCCTCCAAAAAAGCCTGACAGCCCCCTGTCACCCCCTTCCCCGGTCCTCCAAAAAAGTCTGACAGCAACCAGGCCCCCCCTAGTCCTCACCTAAGGGCTGGCAGAACAAAACTGCACCCGGAGTTAGAGTCGCCAGCCAGCCCCTGTCAAGGTCTCTTGCATTTTGTTAACTGATAAAACTAAATTTCAATAAATCTATTTTTTCAACCATTTTAACCCCGCCTAACACATTTGCATTGTACTGTATCAGGCATTTGATATGTTTCCAGAATGAGTTTTTTGTAATTTTTTTATAGTACTTCATTGTGGCATGCAATCTATTGAAAACTTTTTATTTACATTTTTTGTGAGGTGGAATAGAAAAAAAGAACAATTCCACATATCGTTGGGTTTCACATTTAAGGTTCTGATTTTATGGAGATTTTCATGTGCTACAAATACCCTGATAGTTTTAATCTGTGGGTCAGTACGATTATGGTGGGATCAAGATTATTTATGACTAATTTTATGTTTTATACCCTTTTTTTTAATTGTTTTTATGTAAACCGGAGACCAATTAGCGTTATGGTCCCAATTAATCACAGTTTTTGGCAGAATGGTGGAAGAAAACTGTCTCAAAATGTTTGTAGAACTCCTAGATGGGAAAAAACGTTGTGACTTTTGATGTTTCTGCTACACTCCCCGTCCGCATTGGCAACTTTTTGCTCAGAATAATTGGGTGTAGTTACCAATATATAATAACCTGACTGACATACACTTTTAGGGGTGGCGCAATATATATCAGATATTCATCATTAGTGCTAGTACTATGGTTGCGAGATGAGGTCCTATTATACGAACAAAAATAGAAAACATTTTTTTTCTATTTCACGCCAACTCAAAGATCTAAGTACTATGGTATGCGGCACGATTTTTGAGGATATCACTAATGGTATCATACGGTGTGAACATTAAATGGATAGTAGACAACATAAGACATGCTACACCATCGATTCAGTTTTTCAGTTTCCTATTTTTGCATCGTTAGCATCGCTTTACTTAACTCAAAGATCGTTCCAAGGACTTGTTTCTGGATGTTGCTACGACTCTTGGCTCTTCTCTCGCGAGATAATCCATCCACCTCACAGGTGCGGCATATCAAGATGTTGATTAGACACATGATTTTTGCACAGTGCGCCTTAGGCTGCCACAAAAAGGCCGCTCTAAAATGTGCAGCTTATCACACCGCACAATGCACAGATGTCGCACATTTTGAGGAGTGTCAGTTGTCATGCGACTGCACTGTTGTCCATGAGCTGAATGTTTATTTCTCTACCATAAGTCGTCTCCAAAGGCGTTTCTGAGAATTTAGCAGAACATCCAACTGGCCTCAAATCCGCAGACCATGTGTAACCAAAACAGCCCAGGACCTCCACATCCAATATCTTCACCTGCAAGATCACCTGAGACCGGCCACCCAAACAACTGCTGCAACAATTGGTGCATAGCCAAGAATTTCTGCACAAAGTGTCAGAAACTGTCTCAGGGAAGCTCATCTGCAGCTCGTCGTCCTCATCAAGGTCTACACCTGACTACAGTTTGTTGTCTTCATTGGAGTCTCCACCTGACTTCAACTAGTACTCCTCATCAGGGTCTCCTTCTCACTGCAGCTCGTCATCCTCATCGATGTCTCCACCACGACTGCATCTCATTATCCTCATCAGGATCTCCACCTGACTGCAGCTCGTCATCCACATTGGGGTCTCCACCTGACTGCAGCTCGTCTACACCTGACTGCAGCTCATTATCTTCATAGAGATCGCCACCTGACTGCGGCTCGTCATCCTCATCCGGGTCTTCATCTGACTGCAGCTCATTGTCCTCATCGGGGTCTCCACCTGACTGCAGCTCGTTATTCTCATCAGGATCTCCACCTGACTGCAGCTCGTCATTCACATTGGGGTCTCCACTTGACTGTAGCTCGTCATTCACATTGGGGTCTCCACTTGACTGTAGCTCGCCATCCTCATTGGGGTCTCCACCTCACTGCAGCTTGTTGTCCTCACCGGGGTCTCCACCTGACTGTAACTCATCATCCTCATAGGGACCTCCAACTGACTGCGAATCGTCACCCTCATCCAGGTCTTCATCTGACTGCACTTTGTCGTCCTAATCGGGGTCTCCACCTGACTGCAGCTCATTATTCTCATCAGGATCTCCCCAAATCAGGGTCTCCACCTAACTGCAGCTCGTCGTCCTCATCGGGGTCTCCACTTCACTGCAGCTCGTCATCCACATCGGGGTCTCCACCTGACTGGAGGTTGTCATCCTCATTGGGATCTCCACCTCGCTGCAGCTTGTTGTCATCATCGGGCCTCAACCTGACAGAAGTTGGTCATCAAAACTGACTTGAGTGTCCAAATGCTCCCATTTGATTGCATCTTGCGCATTGAAGAGGTGTTGTCTACATGAATAAGTCCCGACTTTCACTGGACAGGGCAGCTGGCAGACTGAAAATGGTGGTCACACCAGATACTGGGGTATCCAAGGAACAAGATACCAGGTACAAGATACAAGATATAAGAAACCAGATACAAAGGGTTTTCAGACCCCTTGGATCACCCTCCCAATAATGTAAAACTGCACATTTTAGAGCGGCCTTTTATTATGGCAGTCTAAGGCGCACCTGTGCAATAATCTTGTGTCTAATCATCTTGATATACCGAACCTGTGAGAAGGATGAATTATCTCAGCAGAGGAGAAGAAGTGCTCGCTAACACAGAATTAGACAAACTTGTGAACAATATTTGAGAGAAAAAGTTCTTTGATGTACATAGATATAGGCTTAGATTTTTGAGTTCAGCTTATGAAAAATGGGAAGAAAAACAAAATTGTTGGGTTGATCTTTTTGTTCAGTATAGATAGGACGGTAAATATCCTCCTCTCTTTCCCAGACTCCAGGAACAGTAAGATAATCTACCCGGCTTCACAAAAAAAAACACAAACTTTTCAGAATTCAGCTATGTTGGAAGGTTTCTTGTTCTCGGACTGAGGTATAGGGAGGCTGGGGGAGCCGGGGACTGGGTGTTCTTACAGGAGATCAGCCGTTCTCAGGAGAGTCAGCCGCACCATCACTAATAAGAGTTTTTCTTTTATTCCTCGACAAGTTACCTGTAAATCAGGGATATCAAACATTTAAAAAAATCTAAAATAAAGATTATATGTAATGGATGTTCACATATAACAACAGGGATATACAGACATTGGACTGAACATTAATTAACAGATGGTTGGCAACAGTTTTCTACTGTTGTCATGGAAATATATAGATTTTGGAAGTATGAAAGAGAGAAGGAAGGGAGGAAGGGAGGGAGGAAGGAAGGAAGGGAGGGAGGGAGGGTATAACCAGGGCCGCACCGTCCATTGGACAGTGTGAGCCCTGTCATTCAGGCGGCAAGAGGCAGGGGGAGCGGCAGTGCAGAAGGGGGCGGCGCCTCATGCACACAACCTTCCCCTGTCATGGCTCCGGCCGCCCACCCCGCTCACCGCAGGTAAGCGGCGACCCGCCGGAAGAGTAGTGTAGAAGGGTCGGCAGCGCTGGGCTCCACCAGCACCCCCCCCTGGTAATCACTGCCACGGCCCAGGCGGCAGTGGCGACCCACCGGAGGAGCAATGTAGAAGGGGCAGCAGTGCTGGGCTCCACCAGCACCCCCTTTTCCCCCCCGGTAATCACTGCCGTGGCTCAGGCGGCAGTGGGGCTTGGTGCACCCCTAGGTATAACGTCAGTTTGAGGCCAGGAGCTCAAAAAGGCTACTGGACCACGGACAGACTTGGCATAAGCCACTCTGTTTGACAGAACCCAGAGAAGCTCTGACACCCTTTAACCACTGAAGTTACAATGGGGTCCAGTAGATTGCTACCAATGGAAGGGCTGATATCCAGAAGTGAACACTACAGGTTGGAATTGTCGGCAAGCAGGGTTAAAGCCAAGAAGTAACATAAAGAACATAATCGGGATTCATAAGAATAGTCAGAAAACAAAAGCCTAGGTCAAAACAAGGAGCTGTCATGACTCAAAAGAGACAGTTTGCTGCAATATGTAATCAGGGAGTATTGATGAGCTATCAGTGTGTTGATTGACAGCTTAGCCATCCCAGTTCTTTGTGATTGTACAGCCTCTCAGCTGAGCAGTTAGTCCCAGATCATTGTTACATGTTGGCCTCTGATATATTGTTTCGAGACTTTGGACTTCTTCTGACTATCCGTTTGCCTTGCTCCTCTGCTTTGGTCCACAATCCTCAAGGTATTCTGACTCTGGACAGTGACATAACTACAACTTTGTCTAATCTCTCAGTTCACTATGTTCTCTCCAGGTATCTGATCCCGGAAGGTTTGACTACTCTACCTCATGGCTTGTCCATGTAGTGACTAGTGTCACTTGAGATATGAAAATGAGGACCAAAACAGACAGGATTGAACCAGAGAAGCACAAGACTATATCTGGCAGGCTGCAGTAGTAAGGTGAAATCTTTAGTTGTGTGCCTGGGTGAGAAAGAAAGGAAGGAAGAGAAAGAAGAAAGAAAGAAAAGAAAAAGAAAGAAAGAAGAAAGAAAAGAAAAGAAAAAGAAAGAAAGAAAGAAAGGAAAGAGAAGAAAAAGAAAGAAAGAAAGAAAGAAAGAACGAAAGAAAGAAAGAAAGAAGAGAGAGAGAAGAGAAAGAAAGAAAGAAAGAAGAAGAAAGAAAGAAAGAAAGAAAGAAAGAACGAAAGAAAGAACGAAAGAAAGAAAGAAAGAAAAAAAGAAAGAAAGAAAGAAAGAGAGAGAGAGAAAGAAAGAAAGAAAAGAAAGAAAGAAAGAAAGAAAGAAAGAAAAGAAAGAAAGAAAGAAAGAAGAGATAGATGAAAACAGTGATATTCTTCAGTCACTTACAATAGTGTGAAGAGAATGTAAGAAACGTCTAACCTACTCCCATCAGCTCCAGATGACATAAGAGGCGCTCCGCGGCCGGCGGGTAGTACTGAGTGACCTCGGAGGCCGCTGGAGACCGCACACTTGTTATATAATCCTTAACACCACTGAACTACTTACATGGCCTCCGCTCGACTTCCCCTTATGAAGCCGTACAGTGGGGAAATGCTCAGATCTGGACTTCTACTATCTTGGAGGCGTTAGGATTCATCTGGTTTGCTATGGAGTCTTTCTAGTTTTCGCATTTCTTCAGCTTTTTTTTATTACAGAAGGAAAAATATTTAAAAAAATCCAAATATTTGTTTTTTATGTTAACCAGTTACTTTACATGATGTCAAACCTACACCTAAAATTTAGAGCATTATAAAAGAAAAATTTGTTTTGTGTTGTCATGTTTTGAGGGCATGTTTTGAGTTGTAGTTTTCACGGGCATCATTTTTGTATCAATACCATGTCATGCTAGTTTATTATGTGCTTTTCGGGGTACAGATGTGCATTATTTAGGGGCAATGGGCAACTAAATCAATGTACCAATAGGGTTTTGCAACTTAAAGGGACTCCGTCAGGTCATTTTTCAGTATGATCCTAATAGTACCCTTGCATAGTGCCTGTGCAGACCTTTCAGAATATGTAAAAATCATTTCTGTACCCTTTGTAGTTCTCTTGCTGTAAGCATCTTCACACTCAGCAGGCAGCTGCTTCACCAGTCCGGTCAATTACTTTTACTCCTTACTAGGCTGGCTTTCCCTCCCCCTGTGCCCTGCCTCACTGCTAGTTTATGTTTCATTTTACTGTCCTACATGGTGCTTCTGATAATGAGGAGGGGGAGGGGAGAGATGGTAGGCACATATCAGATAGCTCATCTAGATAAGGCAATCTCCTATATGATACATGATAAGACTCTGTCTGCAGTCACCACTATGGGAAGCTCCCTATATACAGAGATACATAAGATACTGTCTGCAGTCACCACTAGGGGAGCTCCCTGTATACAGAGATACAGTACATGATAAGATTCTGTCTGCAGTTACCACTAGGGGAAGCTCCCTGTATACAGAGATACATGATAAGATTCTGTCTGCAGCCACCACTAGGGGGAGCTCCCTGTATACAGAAATACATGATAATATTCTGTCTGCAGCCACCACTAGGGAGAACTCCCTGTATACAGAGATACATGATAAGATCCTGTCTGCAGTCACCACTAGGGTGAGCTCCCTGTATACAGAGATACTTGATAGGATTCTGTCTGCAGCCACCACTAGGGGGAGCTCCCTGTATACAGGGATACATGATAAGATTCTGTCTGCAGCCACCACAAAGGGAAGCTCCCTGTATACAGGGATACATGATAAGATTCTGTCTGCAGCCACCACTAGGGGAGCTCCCTGTATACAGAGATACATAAGATTCGGTCTGCAGTCACCACTAGGGGGTGCTCTCTGTATGCAGAGATACATGATAAGATTCTGTCTAAAGCCACCACTAGGGGGAACTCCCTGTATACAGAGACACATAATAAGATTCTGTCTGCAGCAACCACTAGCAGGAGCTCTCTGTATACAGAGATACATGATAATATCCTGTCTGCAGCCACCACTAGGGGAGCTCACTGTATACAGAGATACATGATAAGATTCTGTCTGAAGCCAACACTAGGGGAGCTCCCTGTATACAGAGATACATGATAAGATCCTGTCTGCAGTCACCACTAGGGGTAGCTCCCTGTATACAGAGATGCATGATAGGATTCTGTCTGCAGTCAGCACTAGGGGGAGCTCCCTGTATACAGAGATACATAAGATTCTGTCTGCAGCCACCACTAGGGGGAGCTCCCTGTATACAGAGATACATGATAAGATTCTGTCTGAAGCCAACACTAGGGGAGCTCCCTGTATATAGGGATACATGGTAAGATTCTGTCTGCAGTCAGCACTAGGGGGAGCTCCCTGTCTACAGAGATACAGTACATGATAAGATTCTGTTTGCAGTTACCACTAGGGGAAGCTACCTGTATACAGAGATACATAAGATACTGTCTGCAGTCACCACTAGGGGGAGCTCCCAGTATACAGAGATAAATTATAAGATTCTGTCTGCAGCCACCACTAGCAGGAGCTCCCTATATACAAAGATACATGATAAGATCCTGTCTGCAGTCACCACTAGGGGGCGCTTCTTGTATACAGAGATGCATTATAGTATTCTGTCTGCAGTCAGCACCAGGGGGAGCTCCCTGTATACAGAGATACATAAGAGTCTGTCTGCAGCCACCACTAGGGGGAGCTCAATGTATACAGAGATACATGATAATATTCTGTCTGCAACCAACACTAGGGGAGCTCCCTGTATACAGACATATGTGGCGCCCCGCAACGAGTGCATCACAGGAGGGTACTTCACCCCAGACTGAAGGCTCCATACACCACATGCAACATCCAGAGGCAGATGACCAATTGGGTCCTGGTGGGAGGAGTGTGAGATGTGCAGTGTGGGGAAAGAGCAGGAAAGAAAGTTAGAAAGTGGGAGAGACAAGTACAGGAAGGAAGTCAGAACAAAACAGCTAACAGGGAGGGCACCGAGGAGCGGTGACCCAGACGTGAAAGGGGCCAATTAACCAGTAACCAAGTAACGGGTCCAAAAACACCCGCGCCCAGTCCATCTGGAGACCGTTCCCGAGGTAGCACAGTCGTTCACCGCTGTGCTACAACTCCGGAGTGATAGAGGGCTTCCTAAGAGCGCATCACAACAATCACCATCTCCGCTGCTGTGCCAGGAGGGGTACCCACCATTGGGGTTCAGGGGACAGATCACAAGTCGGTAGGCCTCGGCTCAGGTCCTCAAAAGAGGTTCCCCAGTATCCTGACCTGGTGCACGAAAGCAGCGACGAGTAACAAGGGATAGTTAGTTAAAGAGGGAACACTGTGGAGTCTTGGAAAGATACCGTACATCACTGGGACCACCCGGTCCGTTAACTGGAAGTGACTGTTATCCCGTTGTACCGTGCATAACCACAGTAAAGACCCGTGCAGAGGAACACTGTGTCCGAGTATTCCTTTTGAACTGTTGTTACCTCATTCACCTATCAATTCAACTGAGCTGCCGTATTCCATCAGTGCAGCTCCTGACCCGGGGACTATAGCTCATCCTGTGGGGAGCGGTTCCATCTAGCTGCCGCACATCCCCCAGAGGTCCAAGCAGCGCCGGTGCCATCACCGGACACCCACAGGTGGCGTCACGAAACAAACTTTATCTTTATTTAACCGTGCATTGACCACCGGGCCCTTACAGCCTCAGGCACCGAACCGTGACCGCACCCAGCGCCTGAGACCTGAGAACCCGGCAACGGTGAGTCACATACATGATAAGATTATGTGTATTAGTGTAGAAATCTTGGGAAAAGTGGGGAATGTGCTTTGGAAGTGATCAGTTATAGATAATTGTATTATTTTCTGCATAGATGAGTCCTGGCTAGAAGATGTGATATCGGTTTGCGACAGATGAAGAAAACTGAAGATGAAAGACTTCACCTAGAAACATTACTGGTGAGTCTATACATACACACTGTATGCTATATACAGAGTTCCTGTGTATAATGTCACTGGTGGTCACTGTATTACCTGTGCACTGACACCATATACAGAGCTCCTGTGTATAATGTCACTGGTGATCACTGTATAACCTGTACACTGATGCTATATACAGAGCTCCAGTGTATATCACCGGATCTCACTGTATTACCTGTACATGGATACTATATACAGAACTCAAGTGTATAATTTCACTTATAATCACTGTATTACCTGTACACTGAGCCAATATAAAGAGCTTTTTTACATTTTCATTATTTCAGTATTATTTGTCACTATGTGGAGGCATTATGTGCTTTTGTTCATGATGTGGCGGTATTTGTCCCTTGTATGTGGTATTATTTGGTCATTATGTAGTGATAATATGTGGTCTTGTCATGGTGTGGCAGTATTTATACCTTGTCCTTGGTAGTAATTGATCACTATGTGGTGGTATTATGTGCTTTGGTCATGGTGTGATGGTATTTGTGCCTTGTATATAGTATTATTCGGGCTCTATGTAGTGGTAATATGTGATCTGGTCACGGTGTGGTGGTATTTCTTCCTTCTATGTGGTATTATTAGTCTTGGTATAGTGGATCATGGTCGGTAATTTGTTTTATCTGATAACAGTAAGGGCAAAATTCTTTAACCCCTCCCTGTCCTGTGACTATTACACAGCAGCAGAGATGCACTTGCAGAGTTTATCCAGAGAAAGCAAGTAATTATCTTTTCTAAAGCCTTATGCACACGTTGAGTATTTGGTGAGATTTTTACCTCAATATTTGTAAGTGAAAACCAGGGGTGGGTGGGAAATGCTGAAATCATTATCTCAGATTGTTCTACTCCTGGTTTTCTCTTACGAATACTGAAATAAGAATCTCACCAAATATTCAATGTCTGCACAACACCTAAGTAAAAGTGATTTATTGGTGAGGGTCCGACTGCTGAATGTACAACTTTTATCCCCATAACGTGTCCAAAAAATAGAAAAATATCCAACACAGAGTCCTGAGATATAGATCCTTAAAATTCATTTTATTAGAAAAAACATTAAAACACCCTTATTAAAAACATCGGCCTTAAATATGGTCCTGTCATAGGTTTGTTTTCTCCCCACTAGACTGGAGCTCATCTACAGCCCAACCACTGATCCGCTCACTCCCTCAGTGGCTGTGAGCGCTGGGTTTGGCTTTTTCTTTCTGGAAGCCTCAATGATAATGAATGGAGCCGTGGTCACATCATTACCGCCCGCTGCATTTTACAATGGGGATAAAAGCTCCACATTCTTCTGACGGTGCGGTTTCCACTGATCGGTTTCCACCAATAAATAAGTGATCACCGACCAAACCTGTGGATCACTGATAAATTGTTTTCACCAAAGAATCCGTTTAATGCAAACTACCGTAATTGTACATCGCAGTTCTGGTGAGCGCACAGTGATGTGCAGGTGCCGCCAATATAATGGGTTTAACGGCTAACAGGTATTTGTATATAGCTGGAGGATGGGTGGGCCCCTGGAGTCAATTTCTCTGGTGGGCCCCAAACACCCCAGTCCCGCGTTGGCCATAACTATTTTATTTTTCCGTCAATACAGACATATACGGGCTTGCTATTTGTGGGACGAATTGTACTTTTGAATCATCTCATTCATTTTACCATATAGTGTACTGGAAAACGGTAAAGAATTAAAAATGCGGTAATATTGCAAAAAAATTTAAAATCAAAGCAAGTACATGATTGTTTTTTGGGTTTTTAATCCACCATGTTCACTGTATGGTAAAACTGATGTGTCAGTATGATGTCTCGGGTTGGTACGAGTTCATTGATACCAAACATGTTAGGCTGCCTTCAGATTTGCAGATGCCTCCGCAGCGTTTTGCGGAAGCATCTGCAAGCATCTGCATGCAGACGGCAGCCCCTATGTTTATAATGGAGCGCACGGCGGTCTGCAGATGCTTGCAGACCGCCGTGCGCACCCAATCACCCCTATATGTGATCTGTGCGCAGGCGGACGCCTGCGCACAAATCACACACTCTCGCCCGCACCAGGGACGCAACATGTCGCGTCCCTGGTGCGGACGAGAGTGTGTGATCTATACGCAGGCATCCGCCTGCGCACAGATCACATATAGGAGTGAATGGGTGCGCATGGCGGTCTGCAAGCATCTGCAGACCGCCGTGCTCTCCATTATAAACATAGGGGCTGCGGTCTGCATGCAGATGCTTGCAGATGCCTCCGCAAAACGCTGCGGAGGCATCTGCAAATCTGAAGGCAGCCTTACTTTCACTGTTATCCAAGTGGTGCAAAACAATTCAGAAGTTTTTAAAGATAAAGAATCATACTTTTGCGCCATTTTCCATGACCCGTAGCGTCCTCATTTTTCGGGATCTGGGGCTTTGTGATGGATTATTTTTTGCGTCTTGAGCTGATGTTTCTAACGATACCATTTTTGGGTAGATGCGCTGTTTTGATCACCTGTTATTGCATCTTAATACAATGTTGCAGCAACTAAAAAAATGTAATTTTGGCGTTTGGAATGATTGTCCATTACGCAGTTTACAGATCAGATTAATTGATTTTATGTTTTGATAGATCAGGCATTTCTGAATGCGGTGATACATCATGGGACCTTGGATGATGGCGGGGAATAGCACGATTCCTGCCCGAGTACTTTAAATCAAGCTTTAGTGATTGACAGCGTGACCTAAAGGGTTAAGATCAGATGTCACATCAAGTTTAAGGATGGGTTAAGAATGTCAGATCAGCTGACATATGTGGGGGATGATGTGAGCTCAGCACATGAGCTCACATTAAAAGGGGGGGAGGTGACCTATGATGTTCCTATACATCATAGGCCGTGAAGGGGTTAAAGGGGTTATCCACTACTTGGATACCCCTTCTTATCACCCATTAAAGGATAAAAGGTTCTACTCACCTCTTGTGTAATGCCAGTGGTGTCCGCACTTGCACCCGAGCTCATGAGAGCACCTGGAATGTGAGTACCGGCTCTCTTGGAACAGCACCAGCATGGGAGGTGAATATTATTATTATTATTTATTTATAGAGCACTATTGATTACATAGTGCTGGAAATGAGAAAGGGATACATACAAACAAGTTAAAAATACAATGAATAAAATAACAGTGACAGACTGGTACAGAGAGGGGAGAGAGGACCCTGCGCTTGCTGGCTTACATTCTACAGGGCGGTGGGGAGAGAGACAAGCTGGGTCTGCTCTGGTGGTGGTGGAGTGCCGGGTCCAATGGTGGTGGGGGGGGCGCCGGGTCCAGTGGTGGTGACGTGGCACTGTGGTCATTGCAGGCTGTAAGCTGTTCTGAAGAGATGGGTTTTCAGGTTCCGCTTGAAGGTTCTGAGTGTGGGAGACAGTTGGACATTTTGAGGTGTAGAATTCTAGAGAATGGGGGATACTCGGGTGAAGTCTTGCAGGTGGTTAGATGAGGAACGTACAAGTGTGGAGGAAAGGAGGAGTCTTGGGAGGATCAAAGATTATTAGTTGGATGATATCGGGTGATTACTTCAGAGATATATGGGGGGGGACAGATTGTGGATGGCTTTGTAAGTCAATGTTAGTAGTTTGAATTATATACAGGGCCGGCCCTACCGCTGTGCAAGTTGTGCGGTCGCACAGGGCGCCGCCTGCCAGGGGCGGGCTGGCCCGGGGGGCAGGGAGGCATTTGCCTCCCGGGCTGGCGACTTATCAACAGTTCAGGGCCATCAGCCGCATTATTATCAAGACTGCAAAGGTAATTCTCCTGCGGCCGTGGCTATTCTAATAGTTCGGGATGCAGCCGCTGGAGAATTAACTGTGCAGACAGGCTGACAACATTGATAATGCACCCGGCGGCTGTTAGGGGGTGATTTACCTTTAAGGCTGTGGCATGGTCCTGACTCAAGGTGTGCTGACATAGCACATTCACCCTCCAGAGCGCGGGTGCGGAGCACTTGTGAAAACAGGCGCATGAGAGGCTGGCACTCTGGAAGATTGCATGGGCCAATCCCTGCCTGTAAGTTCCCCCAGCAGCTGTTCCGCTTGTTCTTTGGCTGACCGGCAGGCACTGCACCAAATGCAGTCTATGTGCCTTGCCGGCGGCCACAACACTGCCAGAAGACAGGGCTCTGAGCGTGGCCATGTCTGCAGTGCAAGCTGTGACGTCATGCAGTGCGCCCTGCTCCATCACGTACCCACTGAAAAGGAGCTGAATGGGAGACCAGGGAGGGAGAGGTGAGCAGCTACTGGAGAGTGTCACACTGCAGTGAGGAGGCCGCTGCTTTCCTCCTGACATGTCCCTGATGGATGTTGTGTCTGGCACACGGGCAGTAGATTTATGGCAGCTGCTTGATCTTTATTACAGATCGGTGTCACCATTGTTGTGAGTCGTCCGAGCATCACTCGATCTGCATGAGACTTCAGAGCAGCTGTCATAAATCTGGAGTCTCAAAAACTACACACATCACTGCACAATGTGGTGCCTGTACTAATAGATGTGACCTGGCCGCAGACACCACAGATTACATGTGTCTCTTTCCCTCTTCATATTCTGTATATATCATGTGGTGTAGCCCTGTAGCCAGGGGTCAGGGTCCTATCAGTGCAGGGTACAGGGAATTATTATAATGTGGGAAATCAGATCTAGGGGGCCTATGGTCAGATTTCCCTCATTATAATGTGCAACCTTGCTCCTGTTCCATCAGCTCAGATCTCTGGGCAGCTTGGGCCACTGGGCTGCACTGCGCATACAATTGTGCATGTGCTGGCCCAGCCTCATCACATCGTAAGTTGGCTTTCTATACACTCGTCTTTTGCACCTACAAATCTCTATCATGCATTGCACATTTATATACATTATTCCTGGTATTATCCATTGCTTTTTGATACCAGTGAATATCTTCATTGTATGATCCACATTAATGTAATATAAAACAGGTCCTAATATTGTATTCTTTTGGTATGATGTTACATAGCATTCCATAGTAGTAAGCTTGGTTGTGCTCTTGAATTTTTCCAGTAAGCTCCGTTCTCGAACAATATCTTTGCAGTAAGCTTGGTTCTGTTCCCATATTGATGTACTAAACTCAGTTCTCTTCTCGTATCTGTAAACGTTTTTGTTCCAGTATCAATGTAGGAAACTTGGCTCTGCTCCCTTATCTATTCATTAAGCTTTCTGTTCTTGTATTTATGTAGTAATTTTGGTTCTGGCACAATATTTATGAAGTAAGCTTAGTTCTGTTCCCTTATCTATGTAGTAAGCTTGGTTCTGTTCCCATATCTATGTAGTAAGGTTGGTTCTATTCCCGTATGTATGTAGTAAGCTTGCTTTTCTTCCCGTATGTCTGTAGTAGGCTTGGTTCTGTTCCCGTATGTATGTAGTAGGCTTGGTTCTGTTCCCGTATGTATGTAGTAGGCTTGATTCTGTTCCCGTATGTATGTAGTAGGCTTGGTTCTGTTCCCGTATGTATGTAGTAGGCTTGATTCTGTTCCCGTATGTATGTAGTAGGCTTGGTTCTGTTCCCGTATCTATGTAGTATGCTAGGTTCTGTTCCCGTATCTATGTAGTAGGCTTGGTTGTGTTCCCGCATCTAAGTAGTAGGCTTGGTTCTGTTCCCATATCTATGTAGTAGGCTTATTTCTGTTCCCATATCTATGTAGTATGCTTGGTTCTGTTCTCGTATCTATGTAGTATGCTAGGTTCTGTTCCCGTATCTATGTAGTAGGCTTGGTTCTGTTCCCGTATGTATGTAGTAGGCTTGGTTCTGTTCCCGTATGTATGTAGTAGGCTTGATTCTGTTCCCGTATGTATGTAGTAGGCTTGGTTCTGTTCCCGTATCTATGTAGTATGCTAGGTTCTGTTCCCGTATCTATGTAGTAGGCTTGGTTGTGTTCCCGCATCTAAGTAGTAGGCTTGGTTCTGTTCCCATATCTATGTAGTAGGCTTATTTCTGTTCCCGTATCTATGTAGTATGCTTGGTTCTGTTCTCGTATCTATGTAGTATGCTAGGTTCTGTTCCCGTATCTATGTAGTAGGCTTGGTTCTGTTCCCGTATGTATGTAGTAGGCTTGGTTCTGTTCCCGTATGTATGTAGTAGGCTTGATTCTGTTCCCGTATGTATGTAGTAGGCTTGGTTCTGTTCCCGTATCTATGTAGTATGCTAGGTTCTGTTCCCGTATCTATGTAGTAGGCTTGGTTGTGTTCCCGCATCTAAGTAGTAGGCTTGGTTCTGTTCCCATATCTATGTAGTAGGCTTATTTCTGTTCCCATATCTATGTAGTATGCTTGGTTCTGTTCTCGTATCTATGTAGTATGCTAGGTTCTGTTCCCGTATCTATGTAGTAGGCTTGGTTCTGTTCCCGTATGTATGTAGTAGGCTTGGTTCTGTTCCCGTATGTATGTAGTAGGCTTGATTCTGTTCCCGTATGTATGTAGTAGGCTTGGTTCTGTTCCCGTATCTATGTAGTATGCTAGGTTCTGTTCCCGTATCTATGTAGTAGGCTTGGTTGTGTTCCCGCATCTAAGTAGTAGGCTTGGTTCTGTTCCCATATCTATGTAGTAGGCTTATTTCTGTTCCTGTATCTATGTAGTATGCTTGGTTCTGTTCTCGTATCTATGTAGTATGCTAGGTTCTGTTCCCGTATCTATGTAGTAGGCTTGGTTCTGTTCCCGTATGTATGTAGTAGGCTTGGTTCTGTTCCCGTATGTATGTAGTAGGCTTGATTCTGTTCCCGTATGTATGTAGTAGGCTTGGTTCTGTTCCCGTATCTATGTAGTATGCTAGGTTCTGTTCCCGTATCTATGTAGTAGGCTTGGTTGTGTTCCCGCATCTAAGTAGTAGGCTTGGTTCTGTTCCCATATCTATGTAGTAGGCTTATTTCTGTTCCCATATCTATGTAGTATGCTTGGTTCTGTTCTCGTATCTATGTAGTATGCTAGGTTCTGTTCCCGTATCTATGTAGTAGGCTTGGTTCTGTTCCCGTATGTATGTAGTAGGCTTGGTTCTGTTCCCGTATGTATGTAGTAGGCTTGATTCTGTTCCCGTATGTATGTAGTAGGCTTGGTTCTGTTCCCGTATCTATGTAGTATGCTAGGTTCTGTTCCCGTATCTATGTAGTAGGCTTGGTTGTGTTCCCGCATCTAAGTAGTAGGCTTGGTTCTGTTCCCATATCTATGTAGTAGGCTTATTTCTGTTCCCGTATCTATGTAGTATGCTTGGTTCTGTTCTCGTATCTATGTAGTATGCTAGGTTCTGTTCCCGTATCTATGTAGTAGGCTTGGTTGTGCTCCCGCATCTATGTAGTAGGCTTGGTTTTGTCTGTGTATCTATGTAGTAGGCTCGGTTCTGCTCCTGCATTTACATAGTAGGCTTGTTCTGCTCCCACATCTATGTAGTAGGCTTATTTCTGTTCCCGTATCTATGTAGTATGCTTGGTTCTGTTCTCGTATCTATGTAGTATGCTAGGTTCTGTTCCCGTATCTATGTAGTAGGCTTGGTTGTGCTCCCGCATCTATGTAGTAGGCTTGGTTTTGTCTGTGTATCTATGTAGTAGGCTCGGTTCTGCTCCTGCATTTACATAGTAGGCTTGTTCTGCTCCCACATCTATGTAGTAGGCTTATTTCTGTTCCCGTATCTATGTAGTATGCTTGGTTCTGTTCTCGTATCTATGTAGTATGCTAGGTTCTGTTCCCGTATCTATGTAGTAGGCTTGGTTGTGCTCCCGCATCTATGTAGTAGGCTTGGTTTTGTCTGTGTATCTATGTAGTAGGCTCGGTTCTGCTCCTGCATTTACATAGTAGGCTTGTTCTGCTCCCACATCTATGTAGTAGGCTTGGTTGTGCTCTCGCATCTATGTAGTAGGCTTGGTTCTGCTCCCCTATCTATATCGTAGGCTTCTTCTGCTCCCATATCTTTATAGTAGACTTGGTTCTGTTCCTGTATCTATGTAGTAGGCTTGGTTCTGTTTCCATATTGATGTAGAAAGCTTGGTTCTATTCCTGTATCTGTGCTGTAGTTCCTCGCTGTTTCTGTATCTATGTAGTAATCTTGGTTCTGTTCCCATATATATGTACCAGCTTCCATTATACATAAAGCCTTTATCTCTGCTGCTGTAATGTAGCAGCCAGAGATAAGCAGTCTAAAGATGGGCTACCACAACTCGAGGGCCACTGCTTTGTGATTGCCCCCCCAGGCCAAAATTTGCCAGCCAGCCCCTGCCGCCTGCCATGCTTCAAAGGGGGCGCCAGAGAGACGGATATTTATGGTCTCTCTGCGGCTCTGCCGATTAAAGGGTTAATACTATTATTTCCTGCAGTGCCCCCGCCCTCCTGTAAGTGCCCGTACCGCCCCCCCCGCCGTCCGCACTTTGAGTTACCTGTCCCGTCCTCCTTGTTGCTTGTACCGCCCTCCCTGAAGTGCCTGTCCCGCCCTCCTCCTGTTGCCGGCGCCATGGCAACACAAGCAGTTTGATTGGAGCAGAGAGAGCAAGTTAAGTTACACCTGCTGCCCCTGCTCCAATCAATGTACAGCGGTCTAATCACCCTGGTCCGCGCCTTGTATTGCAGCTGTAAGGAGTCACTGAAGTGACTATTTTCTGTCACACACGGCAAGACCTCGATACCAGTAAGATGATTGGGCCCTCTCTCTCTGTGACCACAGTCAGTGAACAGGTGTAGTTTCTAACACCTAATCCTAATCACTGACCCTAACATCTAATCCTAACCACTGACCCTAACAACTAACCCTTGACCCTAATCCTAATCCCTGACCCTAACACCTAATCCTAATCCCTGACCCTAACACCTAATCCTAACCCCCTGACCCTAACACCTAATCCTACCCCTGACCTTAACACATAATCCCTGACCCTAACACTTTATCCTAATCCCTGACCCTAACACCTAATCCTAACCCTTGACCCTAAAATGTAACCCTAATCACTGACCCTAACATCTAATCCTAACCACTGACCCTAACAACTAACCCCTGACCCTAATCCTAATCCCTGACCCTAACACCTAATCCTAACCCCCTGACCCTAACACCTAATCCCTAACAACTAATCCTAACCCTAAACCATGACCCTAACACCTAATCCTACCCCTGAGCCTAACACATAATCCTATCCCCTGACCCTAATCCTAATCCCTCACCCTAACACTTAATCCTAACCCCGGGCTCTAATCCTAATCCCTGACCCAAACACCTAATCCTATCCCCTGACCCTAATCCCTGACCCTAACATCTAATCCTATCCCCTGACCCTAATCCCTGACCCTAATATCTAATCCAAACCACAGAACCCTAACTAACCCTAACCCCTGACCCTAACACCTAATCATAACCCCTGACCTTAAAACCTAATCCTAACCCTGACCCCTAAGTATGAATTACGTAGTGTTTTGGATGTAGCAAAAATATGCTACATCCAAAACGCTGCTAACACTGATTGTGGGTACAGGCCCTAACGGTTCATGCCCACAATTAGGATTAGTAGCGTTTTGGATATCCAAAATGCTGTATTGTACAGTAGCAGCACAGTGGATGGATTAATTAATACCGTTTCCACTGTGATTCTTCATTACGCAGGATATTCTGACCTGTGGTGTGGTTTCCAGAGCTGCAGCATGTTAATCTATTCCTGCAGAGATGCTAGTCCTCTGAGTGGGAGAATGTAGCGTCCGTGTCATGATCAGGGTTCTTGGTGCAGCATCTTCTTGCTGTATGCTCCAGCTCAGAACACTACCTTCTTTGCAAGCATAAATTGACATGTTGCGGCTCAGGAAGCTGCCGCCACTGCCACATGTCAGTTTACACTGAGTAAGGCTGGCTTCACACTTGCAGATGGATCTGCAGCGTTTTGCAGATGCATCTGCAAGTGTGAGCATGCTGACCGCGGCCCCTATGTTTATAATAGGGCGCACGCGGTGTGAAAGCTCTCATTCACTCCTATATGTGTACTGTCAGCAGGCGTATGCCTGCTTACAGATCACACTCTCCCGCCCGCAGCATGGACGCTACATCTCGCGTCCACAGTGCGGACGGGAGTGTGTGATCTGTCAGCAGGCATCCGCCTGCTGACAGTACACATACAGGAGTGAATGAGAGCTTTCACACCGCGTGCGCCCTATTATAAACATAGGGGCCGCGGTCAGCATGCTCACACTTGCAGATGCATCTGCAAAACGCTGCAGATCCATCTGCAAGTGTGAAGGCAGCCTAAAATAGAAGCACAGTGGAAACGGCATTCATTAATCCATCCACTGCGCTGGCACTGTACAATGCAGCATTTTGGACGCAACAGAAAATATGCAGTGCTAGAATGCTGCTAATCCTGTTCAAGGGCACAGGTCCTAAAGGTTTATTTTTTTTAATAAACATATATGTGCTATTGTTACCATCAAGGGTGTATGATTATGTTCATGGAGCTGAGGGGCATCATTTTAATGC
Source organism: Allobates femoralis (assembly GCA_033576535.1). Classification (NCBI taxonomy): domain Eukaryota; kingdom Metazoa; phylum Chordata; class Amphibia; order Anura; family Aromobatidae; genus Allobates; species Allobates femoralis. The sequence goes on from JARQOC010000006.1 coordinate 34,651,371, forward strand.
AAGGTGTGTTGTGTGTATAAACACATGCATAGTAGTATATTCACATTAACCCATTATTGTTAAATGGTTCCTTGAAGCGTAATCTCTTATGGTACCCGCACACACCGCAATCTCGCCTGGTGATATGTGGCGATCTGACATGCGCGGTCACATTTCTTGTGCCCGCCTCAGATCGCCGATGGCGGCTTCAGAATAAATGAGAGCTGCTGTTGTTCCCTGATTTCCTCGGGATGTCAGTTTTATGTGAGGAAAGAGTGAAGCTGCCACTGATTGGCTGCATGTCTCATGTGACATGGTCTGGGGGCACCAAAGGGGAATTTTGCACAGGGCGCAATTTAGCCTGAGGCCGGCCCTGATTATATATGTTGGTGAATTGGGAGCCAGTGGAGGGATTTGCAGAGGGAAGAAGTGAAGGAATAGCAAAGAGAGAGGTGGATTAGTCGGGCAGCAGAGCTAAGGACAGATTGGAGAGGTGCAAGAGTGTTAGCAGGGAGGCAGCAAGGACGAGGTTGCAGTAGTTGAGATGGGAGATAATGAGGGCATGCACTAGTAGTTTAGTATATTGAGGGTTGAGGAAGGTACAGATTCTGGAAATATTTTTAGTTGGAGGCAGCAGGAGGTGGCAAGGGCTTGGCTGTGCAGTTTCAAGGATAAGGCAGAGTCAAGGGTTACTCCGAGACAGCGGACTTCAGGTACAGGGCAAAGTGTGATTTCATTTATTGTGATAGATAGATCTGGTAAGGAAGGTGTGCGAAATGGGGGAAAGATGAGGAGTTTGGTTTTGTCTACATTGAGTTTTAGGAAGCGAGAGGAGAAGAAGGAGGATATGGCTGACAGACACTTCAGGATTTTGGACAGGAGAGAGGTGACATCTGGGCCAGAGAGGTAGATCTGAGTGTCCTCAGTGTACAGGTGATACTGGAAGCCATGGGACTTTATGAGTTGTCCCAGACCAAGGGTATAGATTGAAAAAAAAGAAAAGGTGCCAGGACTAATCCTTGAAGGACCCCAGTGGATGGGGCGAGGAGGTTGTGCGGGAGTGGGAGATGTTAAATGTGCGGTTGGAAAGATAGGAGGAGATCCAGGAGAGGGCAAGGTCAGTGATGCCAATGGGAGACAGGATCTGTAATAGGAGGCAGTGGTCGACTGTGTCGAATGCAGAGGACGGTCAAGAAGAAGGAAGACAGATAAATGTCTGTTAGCTTTGGCCATGAGTAAGTCATTATGAGCTTTATTTAGGCTATATAAGGAGAATGAGAAGGGGTTGCCGAGTAGTGGACAATTCCTTTAAGATCCTCAATAAATGGAGTACCATGAATTTCACATTGCACACCCATCTCTATACACATGGCCATGAGCACAATAGTCATCTACAAACACACAGGTGACCCTCATATTCTGGAAACTTATGGCTGTGATTTTTTATCTCTTTACATCCCTTCCAGACAGGAATACTACAAAATCAGAGCGTGTTCCTCCCAATTTACAGGCACCTATCAGACATTATCAGCCCAGGGCATAGCACTGCATTGCTAATCAGACCGTAATCACAGACGTCTTGCTAGCCTCTTCTTCTCAGAGGTAAGAAATCTTTATTTCCTTATCTCGCCACTGCATTATTTATCTTGCAAATCCCTAGAGACGAAATCTCAAGTTTCCTACGAAATGCTGTACTCAGCCCCTACAGTATGGATTATTAGTATTACATGAATAGGTAACTGATTACTTGGATAGTTTAAGGAAAGGCGCCGCTCCCCGAGACTCTTCACATCACTGAGCATGGCGGGACGTAAAGTCCAGTGACTTTCCACTTGAAATTCCCTCGTCTCTCATCTCATTCTGTGTCAGCGACTCAATAAGGGTCCATGGATGAACCACCAGCCAATTAAGGAGATTTCTGCGAAGGCATTGATCCCTGTCAGCTGCGTTCTGCTTGCCTTTAAGTGGCAAATGATTTGGAAATGCCATTTATAGATGACAGGCCACTCATTTAAAAAGGCAAGAACTCTCCATATTATAGACGGTGCCTTTCTCCCGGAGCGTAAAAGTCTGCCGGCAGATCATGTGACCATGCGCGACCTCTTGAGGATCAACCTCACGGCTCATTGGCCTTCGACGGAGAACATCTCCTGTAATTGAGGTTTTCGGAGCACTAAATATAGACTCTTTTACTCTAAAAACTGAGACGGTGCAGTGGGGATAGGCTTATAAATGGAAGTTCTGCTGTATAATATTTATATGTATTGATCGATTCACATTGTAGAACAATTCTCTTAAACGAGGGACACAGAGCTTATTTCCATTCCTGGCATTGATGACGTGCTTTGTATAGCATTGATTCTTTGAACAGAAGGTCCCCGTGGTCCTCCCTTAAGCTCCCGAGCATATTTAAGACCAAAGTTGCAGCACCCCATATCAGGACCATTTTATTTTTGATTGTCGTCAATGACTTGATGCATAATTTTATCCCTTCTGTCCTGAGGGACACAAAAAAAGCTCCTCAAGATGGAAAAGTGGCTTCAAAAAGGGTTTCTCACCAAAGAGGACCCGGTGAGTACTGACCTTGGTAAGTACTGTATTATATTCCCATCATGCCTCAGGAAAGTCCTCCTTGGAGGAGCCGTTATAATAAGTCATCATGAGAGGAGCATTCATAACAGGTCATCCCAGAAAGCATCCATAACAGGTTATCCTAGAAAAAGCATTAATAGCAGGTTATCCTGGCAGGAGCATATACAATGAGCCATTCTGGAAGAAGCATCCATAACAGGTGATCCTGGATGGCGCATCTTTAACAAGCCATCCGTTGAGGACCATCCATAACAGGTTATCCTGGGAATAGGATCAATAACAAGTTATCCTAAGAGGAGCATCCATAACGCATCATCCCTGGATGAGCTTTACATAACAGGTCATCCTGGGATAAGTATCTACAACAGGACATCCAAGAAGAAGTGTGGATAACCGGTCATCCTCGGAGGAGCATCTTTAACAAGCCATCCGTTGAGGACCATCTATAACAGGTTATCCTCGGAATAGGCTCTATAACAAGTTATCCGTTGAGGACCATCCATAACAGGTTATCCTGGGAATAGGATCAATAACAAGTTATCCTAAGAGGAGCATCCATAACGCATCATCCTTGGATGAGCTTTACATAACAGGTCATCCTGGGATAAGTATCTACAACAGGACATCCAAGAAGAAGTGTGGATAACCGGTCATCCTCGGAGGAGCATCTTTAACAAGCCATCCGTTGAGGACCATCCATAACAGGTTATCCTCAGAATAGGCTCTATAACAAGTTATCCTAAGGCGAACATCCATAACACGTCATCTTTGGATGAGCTTTACATAATAGGTCATCCAGGGATAAGTATCCACAGCAGGACATCCAAGAAGAAGTGTGGATAACCGGTTATCCTGGGAGGGGCGTCCATAACTGGTCATCCTGGAAGGCGTATCCACAACATGTAATCCTAGGAGAAGTACCCATAACAGGTCATCCTGGTAGAGGCTTACATAATAGATCCTCCTGGGAGGGGCTTTCATAACAAGTCAACCTGTGAGGTACGTCCATAGTAGGTCATCCTGGGCAGGGACCATAACATGTCATCCAGTGGGGAGCATTTATCCCCAGGTAATCCCCAGAGGAAGTTTCTCCTGTGCTCACTTTGTGTAAAGCACTCTGCATCTGCTGGCAATGGCTAAAAGAAAGTAACAACTGTTCTAACACATTTTTGGTTTCGAAAAGTGGCTGTCTCCCTTTAACACCATTGAGTTGTTGCCTGAAAGACTACAAAAGACGTCAAATATTTCTACTTTTACAGTAGAAGTACTACAATACTGCCCCTATAGACCAAAACATGGATCACATCAAAAAGTAAGAAAATGTCATACTTTATTACTTAAAGTTTCTTATTACTTATTACTCTCCTTAAATGAATTAAGGTGGGGGAGGGCAAATCATAATTGCCAAATTCCCAGGCGGTTCTTGGAACAGAGGAAGACTTACCTAATACCTGGAAGACTCAGAAAATGGCTCTGCTCAAACCACCCAAAACCCCCATACACAAGTGATTATGGGTAGATTCCTGATTTACGGAGCCAGTGGATGTTGAATAGAAGGTAGAGAATGTTTTTTGATGAGAGGGGTCTCCAACAGAAATAATAAAATGTTGTTTGCAAGAAGCTCGGAATCAGGTCTTGAAAAGTTGTCAAGCAGGGCTGTGGAGTTGGATTCGTGGAATCCGTGTCCATTTTGGGTGGAGTCGGAGTCAGATTCAGGAAAATTGAGGAGTTGGGAGTCAGAGTCAGATATGTACATGCAAATGGAGTCCGTGGAGCATCGATTAAGAGTCTCAAACACGGGACTAGCCAGATATCCCTCCAGGGAAGGACCCAGCCAAGGGGTGGAATCCTTGTGGAGACCACCATAACCAACATATTAAGTGGCCCTTTTAGTCAATATCCCACTCAGTTACGAGTTAAGGATATGACAAAGGAATTAACAGAGCCAGGTATCCATCCACAGACAGCTGTTTCAGGGTATTGCCCCTCATCAGTGTGGAGTAGGATTCTGGCTAGGTGGGAGCAATGCCTGGCAGACCAACATCACAAAGCATTCACTGATCTCAGGGAGACCAGTCAAGGAAAACACTGCGGGCAGCCGGCAAAAGCGCTAAAGAGTCAGATATGTGGCTTACTGACTTCACAGCCATGGGTATGGAGTCGGAATCGTGGAGCCGGATTTGGTGTCCATTTTGGTGGAGTTGGAGTCTGAATCAGATTCAGGAAAATTGAAGAGTTGGATGTTTGGCTTGCCGACTGTTGGCAAGTTTGGAGTCTATTGGGTTAGGGTTTAATGAGAGTTGTGGATTTGATACAAAAAGTTTGAAAGTTTGAGCAAAGTTGATACAAATATGCAGAAACTAATTACCAACCTCAGATAATGAAGGTTTGGCTTCTCTTCTTGGAAACCCTGCAGTACATCTCTACATTATAGAAGGTGAAGAATAACCTGCCTGAAATCATAAGACAATGAGCACAACCAATAAAATCCTCATTGAATTAATGTCTGTAAGGGAATTCTAAATCTTCATGAAAAACAGTTTCCTACAAGGCGCCCCGGTTGATTTCTAGCTTGCGAGTATTTTTATATTCATTGTGCCAGATGCTAGCTCTTGCCGGAATGACAATGAAACTTGAGTTATCTCCACCTTTAACTCGCGCTTCCAGCATTTTATGTTTATGTAAATATCATTCTCGTAAACTCCAACGCCTCTTCAGAAGAGTCTTGTAAGACATGTGACTGCTGCTAACCCCTAAAAGATGGATAAGGAACTGAAACGAGCGCAGTAAAATCCAAAAAATGAATTAAAACTTGAATAGTAACTACTTTATCTCAAAATACTTGATTTGAGTTCTTGGTAATCTGTCGCTCAAAGAACTTTCAGGTTTACCAAAAACCACAGTATCATGATGTCAGCGTCAGGGACAAAGTCCTTTGATAATTTATTATTATTTATCGGTCTTCAGCTCGATCTTCTGAAGGATGGCGACTAGATGGATGAATGCTGTGTAGGAAGATCGATCTTGTGCAGCCTAGATAGGTCCATCAGGATAATTTCTAAGTCTAGACATGTCCACCAGGGTCTTCACCAAGCCTAAATATGCCCACTAGGGTCTTCTATAAGCCTAGATAGGCCCACCAGGGTCTTCTCCAAGCTCAGATAAGTTCATCCTGGTCTTCTCCCAGCTTAAATAGGTCCACCAGGGTCTTATCCATGTCTAGTTAGGTCCACCACTTTCTTATCCAAGCCTAGATAGGTCTACCAGGATATTCTCCAAGCCTAGATAGGTCCACCAAAGTCTTCTCCAAGCATAGGTGGGTCGACGGGGATCTTCTCCAAGCCTAGATAGGTCTACCAGGATATTCAACAAGCCTAGATAGGTCCACCAGGGTCTTCTTCAAGTCTAGATAGGATCACCAAGGTTTTTTCCAAGCCTAGATAGACCCACTTGGGTCTCCTCCATCATTATCTTGATTGTAACAAGCAATCGGTTGGCTGTTCTTCCTCTTTGCCTTGTTCCTTCAATACTTCCTACCATAATGTCCTTCTCCATGATTTCTCTCTTCATATGATGTGTCCTAAGTAGGCAAGTTGTAGTTTGGTGATCCTTGCTCAAGTGACATCCCCTTTGATCAGTGGGATGTTAATTTATTCATATATTTTCAAGGGAAAAAATCGAGGAACAGAACTATGCAACATTGGAATAAAGTAGAATTTGTATTTGCCAAAACTGGCACCTGTTTGAAACTAAAGTGCTATAAGAAAAATCTTAAGGTTATGTGCACACTGAGTTAATTGGCAGAAATGATATAAAAAATTATTAAATAAACTCTTAAAAACTCTTCTTCATGCTTGGACATGTCATTGTACAGGGGCCCAAGATATAAGGGGGCCACAACTAGCTCCGAAGCAGGAGGAATTGTGCATTATGAGATATATAGACTGCAAAGGGCCCTTATATTTTTCTGGTTCCAGGAAGAAGTGCCTTAAAGGTCCACGCTGCTGTCCAAAGGAATATCAGACTCACCCGGGTATCTGGGTTAATAAAAACTTTTTTTCCTATGCGTTTCGAAGCCCCTCCTGGCTCCTTCCTCAGAGGAACCTGTATATTTTTCTGGCACAGTTTGTGCCAACATCTGCTTATCTAATTAATTTCTATTGTAAAACAACCTTACACCTCATAGGTTAAGTGTTTTTAGGGGGTTTTTTTTCTGCTTCAGGCTTTAAAAAACACTTGTTGGAATAAATAATGAGCATATTATTTCTTTGAATTAACTCCTGATGAAATCCACAGTAAATTGGTCAATGCTAAATCCAGAGGCAGCAAAAGACTTGTACAAAATATTTCAAAAACTCTTTAAAAACACCCTCAGGAAAAGTTTCAGGACAAAGAGTACATAAGGTTAAATGACGTGTTTTCCAAATCAAAGCCGCTTTCGAAAACACTTAGGGTCCCTTTACACGCCACAGGAACGCAGAAACCGCCAGGCATTGGGGATAATTGTGCCTGTTGCCATGAAATCACCACAAAGTGGCGGCGTGTAAAGGTACCCTTATGGTAATTTTTCTGAAACTTCACAGGTGGTTCTGCCGCTGTTTTTAGTTACCCGCTCAGAAGCCACCCAAAAAATGAGCACGTCACTTCTTTTTACCCCTTAATGGTTTCTGAACTACCGTTTGTACAAACCCAAACAAAGAAAGTGTTTTCACTGGAAAACTCTGTTTTGGAACTCCGTAAAAAAACTATGTGTGTACATAGCCTTAGATGTCATATGAAAGGTAGAAGACGTAGGGTGATTGTATATCCATCAGTGATTCCAAGAATTGGGTTCATTTCTCATCTATTGGTCCTTCTACAATCAACAAAGAATCCCCTCTTTTATAGGTAGCAGTAGAGGGATCCAGGTAGGCACTCCTCTCAAACCGATGGTGCCTGAATCCAAGGGTGGCAGCCCCAATTGACAATAAAGTTGTAAAGGATCGGTGCTCAAACTTCTTTCTTCTGCTTATTGAATTTATTTTCATTTTCTTTATTTTAGCCATTACAAATGACCCGTTTCGGCTTGCTTCCTCAAGTCTTTCTTAAACAGTATTCTATTTATTAACCCTTTCTGACCCATGACGCAGCATATGCGTCATGGAAACAAGTTCGTTCCCGACCTTGGACGCATATGCTGCGTCATCGTGGGTTTCCCTTCCTGCGGCTACATTAACCGCGGTCACTAAGGGGTTAAAGGCTTGAGAAAACAAGCCGAAATGGGTTATCCGTGATGGCTAAGGCTGATGTCACACTGCCGTGTTTTGGCATCAGTGTGCGTCCGGCTGAAACTAGATGCACCCGTGTACATTTTCAGCCCCACTGATTTTTAATCCAGTCACAGGTACTTGTGGGTGTATCCAGTTCTTTACTGTTCCCCCTTATCCAGGTGTCCATGTTTTTTTTGAACCGAGACCAAAATCGCATTTTGTTTTGTTCTCCATTACAAAAACCGTGAACACCCGGATCAGGGGCAATCTGGGTTGAATTAAAATGGTGCACTATGTAACCCGGATCTGGCAGATTCTAAATCCCGCAGGATCCAGACATTGGATCTGGGTTTTTGAACTGCGCATGCCCAGAATGCAGTTCTAAAAGACACGCGCAATCACAACTGGATCTGGCGGAAACAGGTACACAGCCGGAAGCAACGAGCAATGCTCCTGCACTAGTATTCACGGATCAGTGATCATATCGGTGTGGGAGCATCCAGTTGGGCAATTTTGGGGTTTCCGGGGGATGAAGGTTTTACCTGCATCCTCCTGGATTCCAGGAAACAACAGTGTGCAACCAGCCTAAAATTAACAAAATAAAAATACATTCTATAAGAAGATGAAAGAAGTTTGAGCGCCGATTCTTTACAAGTTTATGTACTATTTTATTTTTGCTAGCTAAATCCCCTGTATTATATGCCGAATCATGACATTTTGACTGACGTTAACACCTGTGCTATTTTACACGGAGATTCTACACAGTCCTTCAATGAGAGTTTGAAAGAGCTCCTTGATCTGGGTGTAATGACTTCAGCTTTGTGCCAGGTCTGTGATCTGCTTTTTTTCTACAAAATTAAACAACTGAATGAACATCCTCCGAACCCGGGGATTCCATAATTTTTGCCAGGGGTTGCATAAATACTTATTCCAGGTACATTGACGACATAGTTATACTATGGCCTATTTTTTTTACTTACAAATTCAATAGGAAAAGTATCAGTTTTCTGGACTTGGTGATTTCTTCAGACACCAATGAGAATAGGGTGAAAAATTCAAACTTTCGGCAAGGAAACCCCCCGGTAATGCTATTTCGAGAGCTGATTCTTGCCATCCACAGCATGTTAAAGTGAATATTCCGAGAGGAGAAATGTACAGGGCCAAAAGAAATTGTACTGATTTGGACACTTATTTACAAGAGAGAGATCAGATTTATACAAATCTGCAAGAAAGGGGCTATCAGAAATGGTCTTTTAATAGAGCCATGAAAGCGGTGGATAACACGCCTAGAGAGAACATTCTGAAACCTAGGATGAAATCCTCCGCTTAATGCAAAACCAATCTTTGTTACTACGTTCAGTAAGGAGTATACAGGTGTCAGAGATATTGTGAGAAAGTATCTATCAATGCTGAAAAGTGATCCTATTCTGGATTCCATTCTACAGAATAGATGTTTTCAACTCGACCAGCCCCGTCTCTCCTGTGTTAAGAACATAGTGCTAGGTTATGATCAAGGGGCAGTAGCCCAGAAACGCGTAAACCGGCTCCATGGTGATACTGCTCTGAAAGATGCCTGTTTTTGCTAATTGTTTTGTTAATTGTGTTGGAATAAGGTTTTTGGAGCTTGGAATAAGGTTTTTGGAGCTTCTACAAGTGGTGCTGGATTTTTCTGCCTTACTCTTAGATTTAGGTGAGCTGGATTTTCCTTTAACATTACGATTTTATATACAGGTGCTAATTTCTTATGGTGCGCCAACCTCTCTTTAAAGGGGTGAACTCAACTCGGTTAAATTTGCAATGTATTCGTTAAAACAAAGAACTTTGCAATTTTACCACTTATTTAAAATCCTCTCCATTTTCAAGAACAGAGGGATTTTTAATTCTAAAGTTTCTTGCTCGTTGTTCTCTAGGTTACTGGTCACCTCTCCAGTCTATTAGAGGTTGCTAGCAGCACTTGCAAACTCTTTACTATACAGCTTGTAAGCGCTGCTCTGATGTTGGCCAGATCTATTGATCCAATGCTGTAGAGATACACCGCCCCCGGCAAGGAGGGAGGCAGAAGAGTTGTGCGTTCCAGAAGACAGGTTAGACGACTTTAAGTTACATTGATATGTCTTAGATTTTGCAAAACGTGAGAAATCTGAAATGTTATTTTTTGCTCAGCAAAATCAACAACATTTGTGATTTGTTGCAAATTTTTACTTTCCATTGAAATTAATTGGAAAATCTGCAACCAGAAATTAACAAATGGCGAATTAAAAAATGCACAATTCCCGCATGGAGAATGTTTGCAGGTTGTGGATGAGCTGTGTTGTTACTGTGTCCCACTGCAGATTTTCTACTGAACATGTGAACAACCCCTTAGAAGATCAGTCATTTTGCATTTATACATTTTGCTCTCAGATACTTTCTCGTTCTACACACACAATTTCTAATAGGATTGAAAACTCCTTCTGAGCCTATTTTACAGACAGAGATAGCAAATCCAATTGCATGTCTTCTGGGTATTGAAATCCCATTCTGAATTTACACACAATTGCTGGAGTTACGGATTTGTATTCTTAAGCCCACCTTCTCCAAGGCTCTTATTAAATACCAGAACGGTCTACATACTTGCCATGTGTTTTCATCTGATTCTGTCTCGGCGGGGGATCTGATAACTGCAGACATCAGACCGCGCAGCACAACGTCCCATTGCCGTGAGAGGAGTCTGTGCCATCGCTTTCACTTCTCTTAAAACCGCACAAATTGTCAACGCTTGAAAAATATAACGTGTAAACTGATTTCCTGCTTAGGCAACAAGATGCCTCATTTCACCGCAACAGTTTTCTCTAATCTCCATACCTAATCCACTGGACGGGTGATGACTATTAGGCTGTGATAACACTTGAGTCTTTTTGCTGAGATTTTGGAATGGAAACAAAGTTTTTGAGGAGTTTTGGACTTTAGAGGAGTGTTTGCAGAGTCTCCACTTCAAAAACTTTGCAAAAAGACTTCAGTGTGAACACACCCCTAGATCATTGTGGGTCTCACCAACTTGTATCTCTTGGTCTTCCCTGGTGGCAAGACCCTGACCAGGAAGAATTGAACAGAGAATCAGTTGGGTGTAATCTATTATAAGGATTAACTCAGGAATCTCTTAGCAGTGGGAGCAAAGACACACTTAGACCAAGTTTAAAGGTGAACAAGTCTGTATTCAACACATGTGGCAGATAACAAACGTAATGTGCAGCAAGTTCATCAAAACATGCAGCAAACTGATTAGTCTCTAGATATAGTTCTTGACTTGCACGAAGATACCAATCATGAAGTCTCTAGAAAAAGTTCACACAGGAAGGAGCTGATAAAATCTATGAGCACTATACACCCAGGAAGGCCTGGGAAAGGAAAGTCTCAGAAAAACAAATCCAGAACTTTTGTAGTGCAGTACAGCCTTAAGAAAGTCCCAAAGTCCGGAATGCTGCTACAGCACAATAAACAGGAGCTGCAAATGCTAGCAGAGCACACAGGGTTTACGTGACACAGGACTGGCAGAACAGTGCCAGAATCAGGAACACACAGCACAGGCAGCTTGTAGAAGGAGTGTTACTGAAAGCAGGTGTATTTGCTGGAGTTCAAACTGCAGATCTTGGAATAGCCAGAGCAGATTATCAGGTAGTGGAGCAAACTAGAAAAGCAACAGGGAGACTGGAATTCAAACTGAATATTCGAGCAGGGCTCAAGGAGGATCAAATGAACAAGAGCAAAGCAGCGGATACCATCTTGGAAAAGGGCTAGATGCACAAAAAGGTCAATAGAAGATACAGAGTCCTGACAGTGGGTCATGCACTCAGCCTCTTTTTAAGATGTATTCCCAACATTTAAACTTTAAAACATGGTCAGATTTCCCATAAGGCCAAGCTTGGCCATGTCCTAGGGTGCAGCAGTCAGGAGGGTGTATATAAAGACGAAATTCAAATAACCAAATGAGTACATATTTTTCAGTATTATTATGAAAAGGCCATATGAAATGTGTTTTTTTTTTAAAAAAAACTTCTATCTGTATACTTTAAAGAGATTGTCCACTACTGATCGGCTGAGTTCTGACATCCAGCATCCCAGTCAATCAGCTGTTCTCAGTGCCGGTGGTGGGAGCTGGTGGGCTGTAAATGCTCAGTTCCGAAGCTGATCCGTGTTTTGATAGTAGTTGTGGCTGGGTACTGCACATCTGCCGCCTATTGCCTTGCACCAAGGACATCTTGTCAGCCGATCAGACATAACTCCCTATCCTAAGTAGTGGTGAGCAAATAGTAAAATATTTAGGTTTAGATTATTAATATCGAATATCTAGTATAATTCCAGTATTCGTACCGAATAATGAACCTAATGCAAGCCAATGGGGAACTCAAATATTTTTTTGTTCAAGATTTCCCAGAAAAATGCTTGAGTTCCCCATTGACTTTCATAAGTTTAGTTATTCGTGATAAATACTGGAATTATACTAGGTATTCAATACAAATAAACTGAACCCGAATATCTTACTATTTGCCCAACGATAAAATATTAATTTTAAAGCAGTGCACAAGCTCTTTAAATAAATTGAGCGTTGCCTATCTCTACAGCTTGCGCTGTCTTGCTCAGTCACAGGCTCAGTCATAGGGGATAGAACTTCAGGTATCGGAGATGTGAGTGCAGCACCGGCTTTCTGCTTCTATCTCTGCCATCTTTGCTTCTGTGACAGAAATCGAGGAGGTGAAGTTAGCAGCAGTACCAAGGGGAGGGGGCGCAGATTTATCTTCTTTGTCCCAGGTCATAGAAAAGAGTAAATCCATCTCCTTTCCTGCTTCTTGTGGAAGACATGGCTACTGGACGGATATAGTAATGGTCATCTTTATATGCTAAATGTCTAATTTTTGCATATATTTCCTTAGCAATATTGCAATTCCACATTTTTATATTCATGGTATGCATGTCTTAGCAGTTCAGAATGCAGCTGTTTTCTTGTGAAAGACGTGTCCTACGTCATACACTCACTGGCCCTCATTGTGTTCCTGCGCATGCACAGTTTTGTGTGCCCCGCTGAGGGCAGAGCAAAGTACTGTAATGCACAGCCCAGCAGGGCTGTTGAGTTGGTACTTCAAGCCCCCGACTCAGATTCCTGAATTTCCCAGAATCCAACTCTGACTCCGACTCCTTAGACTCAGGCTCCTTCATATATGGCTCATGTTTAAGTGATAAATTTATTGTAGTACAATGTGAACATCAGGCATTCATCATTATTATGATACAATAATCAAGATATTTAGATAGAACATAATACTAATTCATAATACTAATATTTAAAGACGTGTCCTACGTCATACACTCACTGGCCTTCATTGTGTTCCTGCGCATACACAGTTTTGTGTGCCCCGCTGAAGGCAGAGCAAAGTACTGTAATGCACAGCCCAGCAGGGCTGTTGAGTTGATACATCAAACCCCCGACTCCTGAATTTCCCGGAATCCGACTCCAACTCCTTCATATATGGCTCATGTTTAAGTGATAAATTTATTGTAGTACAATGTGAACATCAGCCTGTCATCATTATTATGATATAATAATCAAGATATTTAGCTAGAACATAATAATAATTCATAATAATAATAATAATATTTCGCACATTCTGCATTGAACTACTGTACCCAATGTATTATATATTTTAGGAGTCTGAGTCAGTCCATTTTCCACCGACTCCAACTCCGGCTCTACCAAAATGGGATCTGACTCCGACTCCACGACTCTGACTCAGACTCCACAGCCCTGCAGCCCAGACACAGGGAAAGATTAAACAACTCCCGCGTACCGCGCATGTGTGGGTGCAGTGGCGAAGACTGTGTGTGGGTGACATAAGACGCATAACCCACATGAAGCAGAGGAGTAAGGTGATTGCAAGAAGAAAAGAGCCGTCGGACCAAGACCAGCAACGCCCATTGGACTGGACTGCCCTCCGGGTAAGTATAAGAAAAGATATTTGTTGCATTATACAGATTGTCCTGGGGACTTATATACAGTATGATAGAATTGTATATAACGGCTTACTGGTGGTGGTCACAGCTTATAGGGGAAAAACCTGGTGATAGGTTCCCTTTAAGATACCAGAAGATAGACATCATGACATGAAAAATGTGATGGGGAACTCCTTTAATGTGATTTATTGTCGCAGCCAAAACTCATCAAACTGCTGTGTGAGAACACGGTCCAAGTGAATGACGTGTAAATCTGCAGAAAATGCTTAAAATAGAAAACGCGGCAAACCGAGGAGAAATTAACGGCAGCCAAGCGGAATCCAGCCCCCCTGGGATGGTGGGAATACTGTTTGATTGTACAGTATTAAATACAGAATGAAAAGTTTCTTTAGCTCCAGCTGTCGGCTGACGAGAACATCCGGTAATTAGCATTCGAGAAATAATTTAATACATAAACCGGCACATATGTCCTAACTGACTGTAAAGCTGCCCAAAACTGGCAGATGCAGGTTATATCAGCTGTTCCCGTATGTCAGAGATATATATAGTTCTTTAATCTTAATAGTTTTGAATCATTTACAGAGGTCAGCGATTGTTTCTGGTATGTATGTTAATTGTGAATAGGGATGAGCGAACCCTAAGGGTACCGTCACACCTGGCAATGGCCCTGGAGATGTCGGCGGTGACGGACGGGAGCGTGCACATTTTTGGCGCCCCACCGGCGATGGGCCGGTGAGCTTAGAGGCAGCATCGCCGCCGGGGTGTCTCAAAACCCCAGCGGCGATTCAGTACAATGGGAGCCTATGGCTCCCATCGCCTGTCAGCTCGCCGGTGGCCGTTTACATGGGGCGATGTGTGCACATCGCCCCAGATCGGCCGCCTGGTTTCAGAGCACTGCTCTGAAACCAGGCGACCAGTAAAAGGCGTCGCCCTCGCGCCCTTTACATTAGGCAACGCAGGGGCGATGTCGCCACGTGTGATGTGGCCTTAATTGTTAGGTTCAAGGCGTGTACCACCCGATGCTCGAACTCGAACATGAGCTTCTCAGGGAAGTCCGTCGCTGAGTTTGGAGTTTGAATGCTGTTCGTATGCCGAATAAAGTTTGTTGAAAGGCTGCAGCTCCAACGTGCTTTTGGCTTTGGGCACTTCCTCAGCCATCACTAATATGTTGAGTACTGGCATGGCTGTGATTGGCTGGCCGCATTGCATCATAGGGTCTATATAGGACCCGGTGATGCTGATACTCGGCACACACTGTCCTCTCGAAGTTGACAAAATCAAATTAAGTCCTATGCCCATACATGTTTTTACTCTTGCACCTTTTACTGCATTTCATGGGGCATTAAAGGCTGCTTCAGCCTCGTTTAACTAATAACTAAATCAGTAAGTAATTTAAAAAAACAGCTTGAGGTCCCCCAAATTTTAAATAGTGGATGTGTCACTTGTGGGGCGGCTGCGGGCTGCTATTTTTCGGTTGGGAAGGAGCAAATAAACTTGGGCCTTCCCAGCCTGCAGCTCTCTGCTTTACCTTGGCTGGTTATTAAAAATAGGCGGCATGATTTACAAAAATTATTTATTTACTCCCTGTGCAGATTTGTTTGCAGGTTAACTGTCCTGCTCTTACCCCCATTTTGCTTCTATTGGAGCCCCTACTGGCGTCTATGGGTTTCAGGGTCAAGTTCGGGTCAAGTACTAGCACCAAACCGAACTGATCCCAGAAGTACACCTAAAAGGTGGTGAGGTCTGAGGTATCTCCTGAGAAAACCCTTGACTAAAACCCCCACTCCCCATCCAAAGGAACAGGAAAAAACATCATAAGTTTCTACTGGCTGGCTCTCTCTAGGCTGGTCAGGGATAGTATGAGCTATTACCGACAACAGCTGTAGGATCACATGGCTACTTATGGAGAGGTGTGAATGGACACACACTGCAGCAAGCCTTCCTAGCACTACTAATGAAGGAACAACATTAATCCTTGCTGGTACTAAAGACATTAATGCCCAAAGTAAAAACAAGTCAAAAAGCTGTCACAGACTCATGACAGAACCCCTCCCCCACCTCTACTAGTGGACTCTGGCCCCTCTTGACTGGACGTTTCCAGACAATACCTTAAGCTGAAACGAAAACTATAAAAGTTCATCTTTAAAAAAACTGACCCTTAAGATATTTAAAAAAACACAGCTAGATGCTCGCGGTTAAACAGTCGGCTCACCTGCCATGGCACATTTCGTGAGCAACAACCTATGATATACAGGGATCGCCATTTATATGGATACACCTAATACAAATGGGATGGTTGGTGATATCAACTTCCTGTTTGTGGCTCATTAGTATATGGGAGGGGAAAACTTTTCCCAATGGTGGTGACCATGGCAGGCTATTTTAAAGTCGGCCATTTTAGATCCAACTTTATTTCAATGGGAAGAGGGTCATGTGACACATCAAACTTATTCACAATTTCGTAAGAAGAACTATGGTGGCTTGGATTTAACGTAACTTTATTCTTTCATGAGTTATTTACAAATTTATGACACTTATAAAATTTTTCAAAGTGCTGCCCATTGTGTTGTATTGTCAATACAACCCTCTCTCCCACTCACACACTGATAGCAACACGCAGAAGAAATGCTGCACAGGCTCCAGGATCCGCTGTGTCAGATGCTGCACATCTCGTATCTTCACAGCATAGACAATTGCCTTCAGATGAGGGAGGAGAAAAACTTTGTGAATGGTGACGTTAAACAAACAAAACCCCACTATTGGTCTGACACTAACCCACAGTGGATAGATCCCTCCAAGACTGCGGGAACACAAACATTGATGGTTATGGTGTGGTATATGGGGTACAAAGATAGTGGGGACCATTCTTCATCAATGGAAGCCTCAATGCCCTGGATATCTGAATCATGTAACAATTCAAAATGGCTGCCTATGTCACCCCCATTGGAAAGGTTTTCCCCCTCTCATAACTAATGTGCCACAAACAGGAAGTGATATCACCAACCATTCCCATTTTATTTAGGTGATCCATATAAATGGCCCACCCTGTATATTGGGAAAATCAAGTGTTGAGGTTAGCTTCAACTGATAAGTCAGTAGAGTTATAATGGCCATCACCCGAAATGGATCGATAACCCATCCGAGCTCACATGTAGTTTTCCCAGGATCTGCGACCCCCAAACCTAACTTTGATTTATTTTTAGTGAAGACCATCAAACCATTACTTCTTCCACACTGCAGGGTCCTGGACCCTGCAAACCATTTATTTAAAACTTTACTCGTCAAGCATTAAATCAATACAAAAGCGGATGCGGCTCAAACACGCTATCAAACAGCAACCACAAAAGGGATGTGAAAAGGCCTTGTACCCACCTTACAGGCTACTGATATAAACCACTTTAATCCTACAACACTCCTTTAGCTCCTAAAAAAAAAAAAAATGCAGCTAGTGAAAATGAAGATAAATGTCATTACACTACCTCATTAGTGATGATATTAGTGACTATGGTATTCATAGTCACCCTGGCAGGCTTCCCCTCTTCATGATATCACGCCTCAATAGGTGTGATCTTCAAATCAGATTCAAATGCGCCGCCTCCCCGTTGTGTCCTGTGTCGGCCGGCCTGTAGTGGGGCTGGGTGACGCGAATCACGTCATTTTGGCGCCGGGTGACGGTATGTACACCCGCGCCGCTCTGTAAGCTTCAAAACGCGCACTGCGCATGCGCATGCGCAGTGCGGGTCTTGAAGCTAACAGCGGCGCGGGTGTACATACTCACCCGGCGCCGGAAATGACGCGGTTTCCGCACAATAGAAGAGAGGGGGAGTCGCGCATTTTAATGTGATTTGAAGATCACGCCTATTGAGGCGTGATATCATGAAGAGGGACAGCCTGCCAGGGTGACTATGAATACCATAGTCACTAATTATCATCCCTAATGAGGTAGTGTAATAACATTTATCTTCATTTTCACTTGCTGCATTTAGGAGCTAAAAGGAGTGTAGGGTAAGTGTTACTATGCTCTAGGGACAGCTTTTAATAGCTTTAGAGGTGTTTTGGGGGTGACAGGATCCCTTTAAGGACATACAACAGCCGAGGCATCATCCCGAGACTTGCAAATCCCACCCTCAGGGATAGGAGGTTTGGAAGAGACACCCAGCCCCTCTCCACCACCGCTCCTGGGCTCACCCATCTGTCCTGAGGAATGCATTGCATCCTCAAGAAAAGAGGATACCTCCTAAAGTCCAGGAAGAGATGACAAATCTGGAACCTCCCAGATAGTAGTGCTTTTAAAAACCCATTTTAGGGAGTGACATTGATGTGACATGGCCTAAAAAAAAAGAATGTAACTCAAAAGTTTCAAAGTATGCTGTTAATCCCCATGCAGGGGGCCAGAAGCAGATTTAAAGGAAATCTGACACCAGGTTTTTGCTTTTATAATCTGAGAACAACAAAGTATAGGGCAAGATTGACTGATTCCAAGGATGTGTCACTTATTAGGCTGTGTGCTGTATTTTCAATACAATCAGTGTTTTATCAGCTGGAGATTATCACTACAGGGACCAGGTCTTACATAGATGCCAGTCCAGTTAATCTGTGTAACCATGCCCCCACCACTGATTGGCAGTATGTACACAGTAAACTGCCAGTCACTGGTGTAGGTGGGGTTATATACATGTCAACATTCTACAGGACAGAAAACTAACTAGCAGTTCAGTAAGTGACACAACACTGGAATCAGGCTTAGTCCCCACATCAGGTTTAGATTACATATCAAAAACCTGCAGACAGATTCCTTTTAAACATGACGTAAGCGGCGGTCAGGTGCCATAGGCCGGCAGCAGAAGTCTTTACTTTACCTTTGCATGTGAACGGAGAAGAAATGAGAAAAAAATAGGAATTTTAGATTTCTATTGAGAATCTTTATGAACACGGCGCTAATAGACTCCATGGCAGGAATACACGGGTCGTGTGAGGTTCAGAAATACATAACTGATTCAGTGCAGAGAATATAAACCCTGAGCCAAATCCGATATTTCCCATTTCGATGTGCTCCGCGAACCTTACAAGCTCATTGTATTATAAATGTAATACATAGCAGAAAAATACAGCGAGTGAGATTATCTCCCAGCGATAGGGAATGAACCCAGGGTCTGCCGTATTGTGATATGTGCGGAGCTGAGAGAAATCATCTTCAATCACTCAACGCAACCTGGAGGCGCCGGAGCCCCGGAGCTGAACCGGCCGTCCCCGGAGGTGATAATGTGCATCGGAAGGGATGGATTTCCTGCAATGGACAGAACCGCACGGACATTCATGTGACAGGCAGAAGACCCCGAGTGATGGATTCAGGCTGTCAGGCGGCAGCCGCTATTGTCCGGACTCAGCCTGCATGAAGGCGGCTAGGATTATTGGCTGCGGCACGTCACTTTCCCCATTCAATCCATCCTTGTCCTGGAAACTGAAGTTACAGCCTGGAATCATCTCAAAGTCAACTATTTCTGCAATTTGCTAAAAACAAATATAAACTGGACTACGGTAAAGTCCAATACTTCGGTTTAGGAAGCTGAGATATAGGGGCTGTTTGATCCTGCCTGGTGGTGCCATCTCTGGCCAAGCGTCAATATGAGAGAGTAACCGTCATTTTAAATTTTATTGAATAAATGAATAGTACACGTGAAAATAAGAGACTTTGTAATGTATCTTATTAGAGAAATCCTCTTCTTTCTCCTCCTGGACTGATCATTCTTTCTCAAAATTCTCAATAGACGTGTAACATTTGTGTTCTGCGAATACAGATTTCCCCATTATTGAGATAGGAGATGATAGTTGGTGCTTATAAGGTTCTATGGAGGAGGCAGGAGCTAGAGGCACAGGGAAGTGCTAGAAGCAGAGGGAGGACCTAAAGAAAGAGGGAAGGGCTAGAAGCAGAGGGAGGAGCCAGAGGAAGAGGGAAGGGCTAGAAGCAGAGGGAGGAGCTAGAGGAAGAGGGAAGGGCTAGAAGCAGAGGGAGGACCTAAAGAAAGAGGGAAGGGCTAGAAGCAGAGGGAGGCGCTAGAGGAAGAGGGAAGGGCTAGAAGCAGAGGGAGGAGCTAGAGGAAGAGGGAAGGGCTAGAAGCAGAGGGAGGACCTAAAGAAAGAGGGAAGGGCTAGAAGCAGAGGGAGGAGCTAGAGGAAGAGGAAAGGGCTAGAAGCAGAGGGAGGACCTAAAGAAAGAGGGAAGGGCTAGAAGCAGAGGGAGGAGCTAGAGGAAGAGGGAAGGGCTAGAAGCAGAGGGAGGAGCTAGAGGAAGAGGGAAGGGCTAGAAGCAGAGGGAGGACCTAAAGAAAGAGGGAAGGGCTAGAAGCAGAGGGAGGAGTAGAGGCAGAGGGAAGGGCTAGAAGCAGAGGGAGGAGCTAGAGGCAGAGGAAAGGGCTAGAAGCAAAGGGAGGTGCTAGAGGAAGAGAGAAGGGCTAGAAGCAGAGGGAGGAGCTAGAGGCAGAGGGAAGGGCTAGAAGCAGAGGGAGGAGCTAGAGGCAGAGGGAAGGGCTAGAAGCAGAGGGAGAAGCTAGAGGCAGAGGAAAGGGCTAGAAGCAGAGGGAGGAGCTAGAGGCAGAGGGAGGAGCTGAGAGGCAGAGAGGGAGAGGGCTAGAAGCAGAGGGAGGAGCTAGAGGCAGAGGGAAGGGCTGGAAGCAGAGGGAGGAGCTAGAAAGAGAGGAGGAGTTAGAGGCAGAGGGAAGGGCTAGAAGCAGAGGGAGGAGCTAGAGGCAGAGGGAACGGCTAGAAGCAGAGGGAGGAGCTAGAGGCAGAGGGAAGGGCTAGAAGCAGAGGAAGGAGTTAGAGGAAGAGGAAAGGGCTTGAAGCAGTGGGAGGAGCTAGATGCAGAGGGAGGAGGTAGAAGCAGAGGGAGGAGCTAGAAACAGAGGGAGGAACTAGAGGCAGAGAAAGGAGCTAGAAGCATAGGGAAAATCTAGAAACAGGGAGGGGCTAGAAGCAGAAGGAGTAGCTAGAGACAGAGGGAAGGGCTAGAAACAGAGTGAGGAGCTATAGACAGGGAGGAGCTAGCAGCTGACAGCGGAGTTAGAGGCAGAGGGAGGAACTAGAGACAGGGGGAGGAACTAGAAGCAGAGGGAGGAGCTAGAGACAGTGGGAGGAGCTAGAAGCAGAGGGAGGAGCTAGAGACAGTGGGAGGAGCTAGAAGCCAAGGAAGGAGCTAGAGATAGAGGGAAGGACTAGAAGCAGAGGGAGGAGATAGAGACAGAGGGAGGGGCTAGAAGCAGAGGGAGGAGTTATAGCCAACATAGATATTATGCTGAAACAAAAGTTGCAGTTCTCCTTAGAACTTTATGAGTACCAACTATCATCTCCTATCTCAGTAATGGGGAAACCTGTATTCATTAAAGTCACATTTTACCTGGGAAATGAGAACGTAGAAAATGGGGAGTAAGGTAAAATTATTTGTTTTAAAGAGGCACTCATGGGGCATTGTTTCTTTTGAAGGGGCACTCAAGGGGCATTATTTTTTAAGGGCCAGTAAGGTCAAATTGTTTGTTTTAAGAGGGTATTTAGAGGGACATTATTTGTCTTAAGTAGTACTCAGAGGGTAGTATAACTGAATTAGTAGGTGCAATACTTGCCATGCCTCAGGCACTGGCTACTCACTTTGCACCACTGTTTTGTAAGTTTAAAGAGGTTTTCCCACAAATAAAGATAATTTTAAAGTTGATTTTAATCGATAGATCATGGAATAATAATAATTTCCACAATTGGATGTTATTAAATAAAATGTTCCTGTGCTGAGATAATCTAATATTCGTGTCTCTGCTATGTACTGTGTATTGAATGTGTTTGACCGGACAGGGACTTGGTCTGATCATACCACATCTCCTGTGCTGAGATAATCTTATATATGTGTCCCTGGTACGTATTGTGTAATGGATGTGTCTGACCGTACAGGGACATGGTCTGATCATACCACATCTCCAGGGCAGGGGAAGACACAAAAGAGTATACAGACCTTAAAGCGGGGGGTCACAGAATATGAGAGTATACACACATTACAGCCAGGGATCACAGAATATAAGAGTATACAGACATTACAGCTGGGATCACAGAATATAAGAGTATACAGACATTACAACGGGAATCACAGAATATAAGAGGATACAGACATTACAGCTGGCGGTCACAGAAATTAAGAGTATACAGACATTACATCCGGGGATCACAGAATATAAGAATATACAGACATTACAGCTGGGATCACAGAATATAAGAGTATACAGACATTACAGCCAGGGATCACAGAATATAAGAGTATACAGACATTACAGCCGGGGATCACAGAATATAAGAGTATACAGACATTACAGCCGGCGGTGACAGAATATAAGAGTATACAGACATTACAGCCAGGGATCACAGAATATAAGAGTATACAGACATTACAGCCGAGGATCACAGAATATAAGAGTATACAGACATTACAGCTGGGGATCACAGAATATAAGAGTATACAGACATTACAGCCGGAGATCACAGAACATAAGAGTATACAGACATTACATCCGGGGGTCATAGAATATAAGAGTATACAGACATTATATCCGGGGATCACAGAATATAAGAGTATACAGATATTACAGCTGGGGATCACAGAATATAAGAGTATACAGACATTACATCCGGGGATCACAGAATACAGTATAAGAGTATACGGACATTAGAGCCGGGGATCACAGGTATAAGAGCAACCAGAACAGGTGCAAAACCTGTCCATTTATAAAGACAACGGACAAGATAAAGATTTCCAGCACAAATCGAGATGACAAGATCCCAGGTAACTTCAGCTGCACCACAACTAATGTGGTGTATTTAATTATATGTACAGGGGGTCTGTATGTAGGAGAGACAGGACAAAAAATTAGAACAAGAATGAACTCTCATCGCCACACAATTAAAGAAAAAGGAATAGATCTACCTGTGGCCAATGATTTCTGGAGCCCTGATCACACCATGATGGATATAAAAATTCTAGTATTGAAAGGTCATTGATTGATGATAACCTTTGACAGATTCAGAGCAGGAATGTGTCGCATGGATTTATGTCTTTTTAGATCAATTAAAGAATCTTCAAACCCAGAACCAGACCACCAATCAAAGGACAATAAAACTATCGTAGTTTTTATGTCTGAACCCTGATGTTTACTGCCCAAGCTGCTGTTTTCCCCCCTCCCAACACTGACCACTATGTTCTGCTTCATGTCACTGATGTCATGTACTGTGATCATCCATGTGTGTATAAGTGTGATCAGAATGTGTCATTATCAGCCTGATGAAGAGACCTGAGTAGTCTCGAAAGCTGCTATCTGATACCATTATTTTCAGTTAGTCATTAAAAAGGTATCACCCACCGAGGGCTCTCAGATTCTAATATTTTTCGAATTAAATGTCGTATTTTTAGCACTTTCTTCCCCCAGTAGGGTAATATCCTACTTAATTGGAATCCTTGGCCTTAAAATTTCCACCACAAAAAACTTTAGGTCAAGTATCACCGAATCCTCCAACTTAGTAATATTGTGTGTAAATTCTATGTAAGCGTCTTATGTTTCATCTGAATAATTGGTGTCTTATGTGTGTGTTGTGTTCTCCGGGAGTTCTGGTATCTTATCTGACATTCTACTTTCAAGTCTGCGTCTTCCATTTGCCGTTCCTCGGTGATTGCTGTCACCGGCGATACTCCGCGATATAATTAATAACAGGAGCTAGTGGAATTTATTGCAGCAAAGTTAATTATGTCTGCAAGGTGGGGGGTGTGCAAAATGGAGATTATCTCTAGCAGTAATGCATGATTATAAATAAGCTTTAATGAACCCGCTGGATCACTTGTCATCACACCTTTAATAAGAAGCCACATAAAATATACTGGAAGTGTCATAACATCATAGCCTGGGCATCTCTGACTACGTCACAATACGCCCTGTGGAACACAAGTGACAAGAATATTAAGAAATACATATGGTACCGTGCCAAAGTTTTAGGCAGGTGTGGAAAAATGGTGGAAAGTAAGAAGCCTTCAAATATAGAAGCGATAATAGTTTATGATATCAATTAACAAAATGCAAAGTGGAGGAACAAAGGAGAAATCTAAGGCGAGTGTCACACGACTCCATGTTCTCCATCCAAGAAAACTAATCTGATTATGCTAATTACAGCTTGATCACAGTGGGATCTGTTTTTCTTGGATGTTGAGAAGAATTAACAAAAAAAAAAATTCTCCATTGTCTTGATTCTGTCAGTCCGTGAAAATCAGACTGGACTCCGGTGTCCTCTGGGTACGATTCAATTATCGTCACAGACCCTTATGGCCACTTTACACGTCCCAACATCGGTCCGATATTGGATACAACGACACGGGAGCGCGCTTTTTCTGGGCAGAATTCCAAGATCGCATAGGAGATGTTACACAGCGCGATATCGGCAGGCAACGCCACTGCGATGTGTACGCCCCCTTGTACGGCCGACCCAGGAACGACCATTTAACATGGGAGAGAATAGGAGAAGTTGTACCCCACATCGTTGTTGGGCTTTCACACACCACGATCCGGCCACATCGTCCATCCAATATCGGGCCGTTGGAGAGCAGGGTCATTTCTTCCACGATATCGTTTTCGCATCATTCGTGCATCGTATTGGACATTTACACCATACAACGCACGAACGATATCGGGCCAACGCACGAACCACGTGACTTTTTGTCGGAGTTGGACGCCGATATCGGGACGTGTAAAGTGGCCATAAGACTTGAATGGCCGAATGTGATCTGATTCAAGGAGGCAATTCATGCATGAGGCTATTTTCTCCTTGAACCTACCTGTTCAAGGAAAAAAGTCAAACATGTTTACTTCCCTATACAATAACATTGATCCGAGTGGGATCCATTGTTTTGTTGGATCAAACTCAGACTTGAAATACAGTCGTCTGCATGAGCCCTAAATCACACAAAATTTTGGTGACTGCTAACGATTATCGAGTACTAAAGTGCTCGGAGGCTTGGTGCTCGAATTGAGCAGGTTGGATGCTCTGGCGGGGTATACTTGAGTAACGAGTATTATGGTAGTCAGTTATTGGATAGTCCGGCTCTCTGCCAAAATACAACTGGCCAAAACAGAGCATTTTCGAGGGAGGGTGGGCTTTTCGATTTTTCCAGGGTTTTTTACACACAGCATCCAGACACATTGATTTTACCGGCAGTGAGAGCCATTCAGAGAATGCAAGCGGTTCTCACTGTGGTGTTGTCTCCACTTGTTCACTAAAGGAAGCCGGCTTTTTGAGTTGGATTATTTACGAATGACACATCCATACTTGACCACCTACTGAGTGAACCTGAGCACCCCGATACACTATCAAATTTCGAGCAGTAGGGAGCATGCTCGCTCATCATTAGTGACCGCTAGGGATGAGCGAGCACTACCATGCGTGGGTGCTCCATACTAATTAAGAGCAGTTAGATGCTCGGGTCGGGGTGACTCAGGAACATGAGTATAATGGAAGTCAATGGGGACGCAGGCATTTTTCCAGGAAATCTTCATGAAAGTGCTCGAGTTCCCCATTGACTTCAATCAGGGCCGCACCGTCCATTGGACAGTGTGAGCCCTGAGTCTAGAGCGGCGGCAGCCAGGGGGAGCGGCATGAAAGAAGGGGGCAGCGCCACCAACATCAGCGGCGGGCTCAGGAGAGACGGACACTGTCAGCGGTAAGAGGGCGCGCGCTGTGGCACTGCAGGCTGCAGGGGCGGCGGGGCTGAGATCCGCCAGCACCCCCCCCCCACGGACGCTGTCAGCGGTAAGTGGGCGCGCGCTGTGGCACTGCAGGCTGCAGGGGCGGCGGGGCCGAGCGGACGCTGCAGGGGCGGCGGGGCTGAGATCCGCCAGCACCCCCCCACCCGATCGGCTCAGGCGCAGGGTGGCTAGATGCACCCCTGACTTCAATTATACTCGAGCACCTGACTCGCGCCAATCAGATCATCCAACTGCTCTTAATGAGTACGGAGCAACCACGCATGTTGCTAGTGACTGTCCTTTGGCTTCAAAACTGAATAATTTTTCTAAGTGTATGTACAAAGTTTTTTAAAAAAAAAAACTCAATCTGGAATGGCGACACAACGTAATGATTAACACT
This sequence comes from Allobates femoralis, assembly GCA_033576535.1. Classification (NCBI taxonomy): domain Eukaryota; kingdom Metazoa; phylum Chordata; class Amphibia; order Anura; family Aromobatidae; genus Allobates; species Allobates femoralis. The sequence continues at coordinate 34,677,335 of JARQOC010000006.1, forward strand.
TCTGATTCAGACCAAATTTTATTTAAACCAAATCAAATCTGCAGATTGTAGTATAAATTCTTAGAATGTTCAGATCCCTGCCATCCCAAATATATTAAGAAAAGCAATTCCAATTGGCAAGTTAAACGAGAAAAAAGGAACAGCTCAACTGATTTAAAGAGGGAATCTGAACAGAAGATAATACATAAGAGGATGAAACAACGGGGAGATGCTCCCTGGATTATTAATGTGGCAAACAAACAAAATAAGCAACTGAGACAGAAATGAGTTAATAACTCAATAAAAAAAAACACACCCAAAAATCATAATTTATTTGGACCTGAAAATAACATTTCTGTCAATGTCAATACTCCATTTAGTTTAGAATTTGTTCTAAACTAAGTCTGAATTGTATTACAACTTTATAACTTAGGGTACCGTTACACGCCACAACATTGCATGCAATTTCTCTTGCAACTTACTGGTTGCAGTGAAATCATGGACACATTGTTCTATTTTGTGGCTGTGTACAAATGGAACAATGTGTCCATCATTTCACTGCAACCAGAGAGTTGCAAGTGAAATTGCATGCAATGTTGCGACGTGTAACGGTACCCTTATAGAACAACTTTATAACTAATTAGAACTAGAAGTTCAGATAACATCACCATCCTAAAAAAATTGAGCAAAAATAGTCCCCAAAAAGAGCTCAAACCCTCAGACAGATATTATCACCAACTCTTTTTGGGGAACACACAGAAAAATCTGGTTGTCCACACTTGTTTTTTTTCAGGTGTGGACATAACTAGTGATGAGTAAGCTCTACCTGCTTGAGTGCTCGGTATTCGTAACAAGCAGGTGGACACTCAGATGGGTGTAACTCAAGTATCCAGTTATAGTAGAAGTCAATAAGAAGGTCTTCTGGGAAAATGCTTGAGTTCTCCATTGACTTCCATTATACTCGGTACTGAAGTCACACCCATCCGAGCTTCCAGCTGCTCGTTACAAGTACTGAGCACCCGAGCATGGTAGTGCTCGCTAATTACAAGACATAACATATGCACAACATGTACATTTGCAGAAAAAAAATAATTTACATATATTTGCTAAGGGCACATAATATAAAATTCATCATATGTAGAATATTTGATTACATTCTTTAATTGTAATATTCCATATATAGGATGTACAACGTGCCCTTTGAAAGGAAGAATTTATAGACATCTTTCTGACAGTACTAATATTAATGCGAGAAACCCATCAGCAGTTTCAAAAATTTTTTTGAAAAAACATAATGGTAGCACATCGATTTCCCTTATTAGGGAATAGAAAAAAATCTGAATCACCAAAAGAGAAGGAGACAAACACCACATGCTATTGAAATGGGAGGCATTTTGGATTTTTCTTTCCATGGGCACTTGTTTTCCAGCTGGCTTAAACTGAAGTCATAATCTAGTTTACAATTATTAGATGCACAATATGGTATATTATGTCTTTGCATTTTTCCTTTGGCTTTTTTTTTTTATTTATATATACTCATGGGTGTCACAAACAGCACTCTGCTGCCCCCTATCATAAGGACAGTTGCGCAATTGACTGATGATTAATGGATCCCATCTATCGCCCCTTGGTGACCTCAAATGGGGCTGGTCATGGGATGTGGCTAGGTCTTTAAGGGTCTTAAAGGATTCTACGAGAGACCCAATTTTTTGAACATTTTCACCCCTGGACGTGCCAGGTGGAAAATATTGTGATCATGTTTCTCATCTCGATTTTACCTTTGTATAGAAATGAAACATAATATGTGTATTGTCATCCAGCTGCCTGATATTCATATGGAGCTCAAAGGCACGTTTCATAGTTATGAAATAATATGCATGTTCTTCCCCTCATAGTCACAAAGCTGAGAATATATATTCCATAAATATTTGATCATATAAGCCCCAGTATTTATCACTGACCACTAGTGCCAAAGTATCTACCAAAGACACTTTGATTAGAGAATTATTTTGATTGGGAAGGCAGTTCTCCTTCTCTGTGTAAACAAATCTCAGTCTTGCTGTCTTTTTGTCAAGTATTCCTCTGCTGTAATTACCTGTCCACACAAGGGGAACTTAGCTGATCAGTGGCTAGATGTAGTGTTATCTCTCTCTCTTTCTTCCTTCAGTTATATTTAGTTCCTCTCTTCCCCAGTTATAATTATTCACATATGTATAGTGCGGGGGCGGATATGTCCTCTCTATCCAGAGAGATGTCTGTGGTGCACCTGCGGACTGGTAGCCACAGAGAAGTGCAGCAGCTGGAGTGGTAAGCCATTCACCCCAACCCATAAGCACCCAACACATCCCCGAATTCCTATACCTAGGACTTTATGCCAGGCAAAGGAGAAGTGGGGAAGAGCAGAGTGGTGGGTGGAGCTTAAGGGGCACCTGTAAGAAGGGGAGGGGCTACAGTAGGTTTACCTGAGAGTAGAGTGATAGTTAGTCAGAAGGGAGTTGGAGCTGAAGGAGGGCTCTGGACTGAGCTGTAGGAGACTGGAGGCAACTGAGAAATAACGCCAGGACCCGGTGGCTGGTGACAACAGAGGCTGACCGCGACTACTGACATACCTGAGAGACCAACCAGGTGTAAGGAGGAAGGAGTCCCAGGTGAAAGACCGACTTACGGAATCACTAAGGGATTGGGTCAACGGACAGGTTACCGGCCCTGTAAAGTGGTTGAAGACTACAGCCCTGACCACAGATTAACCGGTGAGGTGAAGGGTCACTATGCCCGGATCGTAACAGACCAAAAGGAACCCAGGAAAGGCATCATATAGGACTTGGGGGAAGGGGGGAGAGAGTGAGAACCCCTTGACAAAGTCCACGACCGCTGGCCCTGAGAGAGAGGTCAAGAGAAAGAGAGAGACCCGGAAAGGCCTAAGAAAGGGGTGCTTGGTGAACTATTCCAGCTGCTGACCGGCTACCGGTAAGCTCACTGTAAAGAAACCGTGACTGTCTACAGATTGCAGTGAGTAAAGTACCCGGTAAAACCTGAAACAAGTGTGAGAGTCTTTATTAAAGGTTTAAGGCTGACCAGACCAGCATCTGAAGAAAGAGCAAGCCTGGAGATCTGAAAGACATCGGTCAGTATTAAGTGCACTCCTCATCATCACCCCACAACAACTACACTATTAACATCTATTATCACCAGATCAGGGATCATCCTAGCCCTACCTGTGGAGGGCTTATCACTTTGCTGTATCCTCATCCCCTGGAGCTGTGACAAGCAGTGGCGGTCATATCTGGCCGCATCCCACAGGCGGCGTCACTGACAAACTTTATTTTATTTTTCTCTTTTTACATTTCCACTTTTTATTTGCGGTCCCTCCAGGGCCACGGACCCGGTCCACGGCTACCATCGTCCATCGTGACATCCCCTGTAAACAGAGACTAAGGACCGGTCCTGAGTAACCCATAGCCCTGAAGGCGATACATGTCTTAGGCTACTTTCACATTGTGATTTAGTTAAATCCGATGATGTCCAATGAAAATCGGACAGCATCGGATTCAAACTGATCCCTGCAATCAGATGGCAAATAGGCATCCGATTCCGACACTTTGCAGGATCAGTTTGGTCTCCTGTCACCTCACTCACCCTCCTCTCTGCCTCCTGTCATTCTCAACATAAAAAATCCTTATTCTCACCTGCCAGCGCTCCCCATAGAGCTCCCGATCGGTTTTACAAGACCTGTGATGATGTCTGAAGCGTCATCAGGTCGCATAAGAGGTTACTGCAGAAACGCTCATGTGACCCGATCACCTGACATCATCCCAGGTCCTGTTACCGAGCGGGAAGCTGATGGAGCGCTGTCAGGTGAGAATAATGATTTTTCATTTTAAACCCTTGATTTTAGTTATATTTCACTTCCGCAATGTATGTATATATATACATTGTGGAAGTGAAATTAGGCGGCAAACAATAGTTTTAGTGTACTGAGCATGCTCAGTACACTAAAATCGGTTCCGAGGAGATATCAGATGTTTCCTCGGACCCTGCTCCATAGGGCCCCATGTTAAAGGCATCGGATCGAATCGGATTTGGCATAATTGCCATCTGATTTGCCTCCGATCTGATTCTCTCCGATTTTTTTTCAGGAGCCAAAATCGCAGCAGTCTACCATTTTGGCTCCTGCAAAAAATCGGACAGAATCGGATCGGAGGCAAATCGGATGGCAATTATGCCAAATCTGATCCGATCCCCATTGGATAATATGGTGGCTGATTCGGACCCGATGCTGTCCGCATCGGATTTAACTAAATCGGAATGTGAAACCAGGCTTATGAATTTTATCATTTATCTATCACAATGTGTTAAAGAATTGCATCATTCACATACACTCATGGGTTAATGCTTAAGCCCTTATGGTTGAAATACATTGTTTTTTTTGCTAAACTCTTAATGCCTTTATTATGTTCACGTGTATATTCCGGAAATAAAATGCTCAAGTTTCCTCAAGTCTATTCTCGGAGTGCTGACGGTTTCAAGCCTGAATCTGCCCGACCCAAATTTGGTGAAATTCAATCATATCTCTATATCTATCAGTCATAAATATGTATTTTAAGCTCAAATGTAAGAATAACATAAAGGAATATAAAAATTTAAAATAAATAGTGCCCTTTGAGAAATGTACACCTAAAAAGACAAAATAATGCTGGAAAAACAGTCCAAGAAAACAAAGGCCTAAATGTCAGGAAAAATAAAACATTTTTCGGTTTGCTGACCCCACCCCTCCCCAAAATCATACTACTACATGTGCAAAAGTGTCTGTCATTAAAGGGGTTTTTCACCACTTTCTACAAACATTCTAAAATGTATTCACATCGATCCTCATTAAAGAACCCAAAAAACGTATTCTTTAATTTTGTACATTTTCAGAGGAATCCTCAAGCCTCATCCGAGAGGACGGTTCACATTTCAGGTCCGCAGCATTTTCCAGTTGTTTACAAACTACATTTCCCATAATGCTGAGCGGTTTCATCTCAGCAAGCTCCTAATATAACAAGAAATCATGTGGTGGCCCAACGAGGCAGTACATCTATTCCATATACAAGACATCGGAAGGGAAAGTAGACCTCCCAGTGGGCATTATGTAACCAAAGGCAAAAATGGAAAGTTGTAAAATTTTCCAAAAAGAATATTAGACTTTCACCTGAATTAGGAATATTTTTGGGGTCTTTGAAAACCCATTAAAGGATTAAAACACTCATTAAACTCTGCCAAAAGGCATATACAGGGGTGTAAAGGCCCCGTCACACCATCCGACACCGCCGGAGATGTTGGCGACGACTGGCAGGGGCGCGCACGCTTTTGGCCCCCGCCAGCGTCGCCGTCCCCCATTTACATGGGGCGACAGCTCCGGCGGCGCCCTGGCGATCTGGCAGGCAGCATAGCTGCCGGGGTGTCTCAAACCCCAGCGGCGATGCAGGACAATGGAAGCCTATGGCTCCCATCGCCTGTCAGGTCGCCGGCGGCCGGTTACATGGGGTGATGTGTACATCGCACCATATCGGCCGCCTGGTTTCACATCACTGATGTGAAACCAGACGACCTCCCGGCGGCGCCGACATCGCCCCTTTACATTAGGCGACGTAGGGGCGATGTCGCCACAGATAGGCCACGCCCCTACATCGCCTATGTAATCGGCGGCGATGTTGCCTAGTGTGACGGGGCCTTAACTACAACAGGTACAGGGGTTGCAATCACACCCGGGCTCTGGAGCCTAAGGGGGCCCAAAAGTCTCTTTGGTCTATAGAAAAAAAGAGTACTGCTATTAAAAATGTGCAATAATGGGGGACCCACTGGAGCTTTTGCATTGGGGACCATGAACTTCAAGTTACACCACTGGGCATTTAGATGCCATAAAGGGAAGTCCCATTCTTGTGATTTCCTTTAGAACCCAAAGCGGAGCTACCAAGTAGTGTTTCGCGGATTCAGGTATTACATGGACATCCATTTATCTCAATGTCTGTTTCGGCGGATTCAGGTATTACATGGACATCCATTTAGCTCAATGTCCACCATGTACATCTAAAGCCCCAATGGTTCTGGATTTCCAGGCAAAGTTAACTGCTTGCTGGAGAGTTTTTCCCATATAAAATGGAGTATCTATTTTAAGACAATCCCTTTAAGAGTGAACTTGAACTAGTTATTAAGCAGTATGTTACTTAACACAATACTTTCTTCTTACAACGCAATGTATTGGGACTTACCCTGCCACTACAATTTCGAAGTCCCCGTCATTGTCCACATCAGTGATGGCCACCCCGTAGTTGAGTTGTGTTGGGTTACTCTCATAGTCCGGCGGCAGAACGGTGTTGGTGACGGCTGTGAACATCGGCTCTGAACGGTGAACTCCTCCGCAGCAAAGAACAATGGAGAGCAGCAAGACAACGAGCATCATCTTTGACACCTTCAAAAGAAACCAAAGCTTTCATTCAAACAAGATCAAAGACATTTCCGAAACACCATGTAACATCCTTAAAAAAGAATCATGAAATGAAAAAAGCACAACTATAAGGGCTTCCACCTATACGGTAACATCTTGACTTTAAAACTACGAGTTGAGGTTTAAAGGTGCCAAATAAAATTCATAGACACCTATAGCAAATTAAATAAGACTCCCAGTACTATAAACCACTGCTGGTATTCTTCATTGGAGCACAAATCGTGTGTGCTTCATTCTTCATTCACAGTATAAGTGTCACCTGTCCCAATTTCTAGGGAAGAAATGACCGATGCACAGCTTGATCTGCACAGGAGGAGCTGAGATATTCTCAAGTGGAAAGAACATATAAACACAACCTTCAAAGGGAAAAATATGGATCACAGATGGACAGAATGATAGCAACCCAACCTCAAGTGTTGCTTTTATACAATGCTTCCACTGTGTCGAATGAGACTTTCTTGACTGTTATCATTGACTTTTCTATTGTTCTGAACTCTTGCAAAACTTTTAAACAGAAGCCGGATAGATTAAACAGGATATCTATCTATCTATCTATCTATCTATCTATCTAAATGCAAAAAAGGCTGCAGCACTCCAAATTCAGATGTTATATCGCCTTTAATGGCCTTCAGGCATAAGATAGCGACGTTTCGGTCAGTGATGACCTTCTTCCAGCCTGGAAGAAGGTCATCACTGACCGAAACGTCGCTATCTTATGCCTGAAGGCCATTAAAGGCGATATAACATCTGAATTTGGAGTGCTGCAGCCTTTTTTGCATTTATTTGTCTAGAATAGGTGGCTGGATACCACCTTAAGGACTGATTAGCACCTAGCATCCTGCTAAAAAAGAACCGCTGCTCAATAACCCTTTTTTTTGCTCTATCTATCTATCTATCTATCTATCTATCTATCTATCTACAGTTTTTATCTAAAGTATCTACCCATCTACCTACAGTATCTATCTATAGTGCCTTTAAAAAGTTGCAAAACTTAACAGAAGCCAGACTTTCCAGACCTCATTTAATATCTATCTATCTATCTATCTATCTATCTATCTATCTATCTATCTATCTATCTACTTGCAAAAATGAGGCTGCAGCACACACAATTTGGAGTGTTTTCTTTGCCTTTATTGGCATATAGGCATAGTGAGCCTCACTATGCCTATATGCCAATAAAGGCAAAGAAAACACTCCAAATTGTGTGTGCTGCAGCCTCATTTTTGCAAGTATTTATGAAGGTGATGGTTGATCCCCATCACAGGGACTGAAAAGCACCCAGCATATTTGCTGTAAAAGAAACGCTGCTCATAACCCTTTTTCATTGTATCTATCTATCTATCTATCTATCTATCTATCTATCTATCTATCTATCTATCTATCTATCCCCGATGAACAACCCTTATAAATCCACTATACTGTACCACAATTAGGAGGTTATTGCTATGCTTACTCTTTCTAAGTAATCTTTGGGATTTTATGTGATATGCCATTACTAAGTGGCAAGAATTTGTGAAGTGTAACGGTACCTTCACACGCCGCAATCTCGCCTGGCGATATGAGGTGCACGTTTTTCATGGTCTCCACAGATCGCAGATGGCGGCATTACTCGCCCTGAAAGTAATGTGTCGCTCCAGAAATCGCCTCACCTACATGCGGAACCAATCCTGCCTCATTCCATCGCCGCTTCACACGCCACAATTCCAAAGGCAATGTGGGCGTACATGTTCAGCGCGGCGAGGAGAAAGGCACGCTCCATACACGCTCATTGGACAACGCAACAGCGTTACGATTGGGCAGCCTGCTCTGGAAGGCTCCCTAATACATGACGCCATTGAAGATGTGTGTGTTGCTGAATGGACAGCTCTTTAAATATGGCGCCCTGTGAACTGACAGCCAATGGGAACACAGTAGTCAACACCAATCATCGCAGACGTGGCGTGGACTACAGAACGGGTGAGGCACGCCTATGGGAAATTCTAGGCAACTCTGGTTCCATCACTACCGCCCTATCACACGCCACAACACGGAAATATCGCCTTCATGGTTGCGGATGATTTCTGAGCACTGTTCAGGACTTATGGCCCCTTTACACGCAGCTACAGGTAACAGGTTTTCCACAGGTAACTTACTGGCTGCAGTGAAATCATGGACACATGGTTCTATCTTGTTGCTGTGTACAAATGGAACTATGTCTCCATGATTTCACTGCAGCCAGTAAGTTACCTGTGGAAAACCTGTTACCTGTAGCTGCGTGTAAAGGGGCCATCAGGCGACGGATGATAGGCGATTTATTGCCGCGAAATTCCCCAAACACACGCCGCAACTGTGAGGCAATTTCCCGGCGATTGCTCTAGGGCAACATATCGCCTTTAGTATTGCCAGGCGAGATTGCGGCGTGTGAAGGTACCCTTAAGGAAATGATTCCTGGTTTTCTAAATATTTAAAAAATGTAAATCTGAAAATTGTGACATTCACTTCTGTTCAGCCCCCTGTGTCAATACTTTGTAGGATCACCTTTTGCTGCAGTTACAGCTGTAAGTCTTTTAATTGTATGTCTTATCCTGCTTTGCACATCTAGAGGCTGAGATTTTTCCTCTTCTTTGCACACGAGCTCTCGCTCAGGGAGATTGGATAGAGACGTCTATGATCAGCAATTTTCAAGTCATGTCACAGATTCTCAATGGGACTTTGGTCTGAATTGTGACTGGGCCATTATCACACATGAAAAGGCTCTGATTAAAGCCATCCATTGTAGCTCTGGCAGGATGTTTAGGATCATGAAGATGAACCTACACTCCAGTCCCAAGTCTTTTGCAGCCTCTAACAGGATATCCTCAAGTATTGCCCTAATTTAGCTCCATCCATCTACCTTTCAACTCTGACCAGCTTCCCTGCCTCTGCTGAAGAAAAGTCTCCCCACAGCATAATGCTGCCACTACCATGTATTACGGTGTGAATGGTGTTTTCAGGGTGATTGTGTTTTCAGGGAGTGAAGAAGTTCTACTTTGCTCTCATCTTACCTGAGCATTTTCTTACACTTGCCATGTAAGGGAGATAACGAGCATGTGAAAGAAGATGCTCTGGTGAGATGAGACCAAAGTAGAACTTACTTTACACTGTGTGGAGGATAAGTAACACTGTCCTCCCGCTATTCCCCAGTCTCTCCCCTCTGCCAAGCCCTTCATTGGCTCACCACCTCTCAGAGAACCTGCTTCAAAACCCTAACCATTTTGTACAAAGCCATCCACAACCTGTTCACTCCATACATCTGTGAGATGGTCTCCCAATACCTACCCTAACGCAACCTTTGTTCCTCCTAAGAACTCCTCCTCTATTCCCCTCTCATTTCCTCCTCTCACAACTGTATAAAAGACTTCCCCGTGCATCTGCCATCCTCTGGAACTCCCTCCCCACCACATCAGACACTCGCCTACCCTGGGAACCTTCAGAAGAAACCTATCTCTTCTGACAAGCCTACAACCTGCTGTGAGACCCAGTCCACCGCACCATCTCATGACCGGTGTTACCCCATCCTATTGTATCCCTACCGGTTCCTCATAGACTGAGCCCTCGTGGACAGGTTCATCTGGACTCCATGCATATATCGAACGTGTCCTCGTCTACTCTTTCATCATATAAAGCACCATGGAATCTAATGGCGCTATCTAAATCAATAATAATAATAAATCAAATATGTAGAAACCATAAATCATTTCTTTTACACGTGAACAATTCTAGCCATTTGTGTTGGTATGTCACATATAATACTAATACATGACCAATATGATCTCACTGCTTGTGGGAAACCTCAGGACTGGCGCTGCCCTTCTGCGACCATGATACCTCGCAAGAGTGGTGAGGTCATATATGATTACTGACTTTGTCTTCACAGAGGGCAGCGTCACAACCAGAATTTCCCACAAGTGGTAAGGTCAGGTAAGGTTACTGATGTCAGAACCTGTGGGAAAATCCAGGGCTGGTGCTGACTGGCAGTGATATCTGAAGACTCGTTCTAAGAACTTTCTCAGAACGAGACTACATAGGAATAGATGGGCATCAAATAAACTGGTGAATGATGGAGTCTTTATTCCCTATTGCATTATAGTCGGAGCCTTTTGGGACCATTTTTGATAATAAATTGGTGAATGAGGGAGTATGGGGGAGTCATTATTCAAATAAAGTAATTTTGTCTGTGTGTTTTTTAACCATTCACTTGTCGGGTTTGTAATGGAGGTGTCTAATAGATGCCCATCATTACTAACTTATCGGCTTGATCTCAGCTGTCAATTGACAGCTGTCATCAACCTCATTAACTATTACCCCGATTGTAACTGCACCAGGGCAATCAGGAAGAATCGACTGTGTAAATCTGGGGTAGCTCTAGGCGGCTATTAATAGGCTGGGAAGGGCCCAATAACCATGGATCTTCCCACCCTGATAATATCAACCCCTAGCTGTCTGCTTTAGCTTGGCTACTTATCAAAAAATAGGCGGAGTCCATACCAGTTTTTTTTTATATTTATATAAATAATTTTTAAAAAATGGCATGGAATCCCCTCTATTATTGATAAACAGATAACATAAACCAGACAGCTGAGGGTTGCAGTCCCCAGCTGTCGTTTTACCTGTGCTGGTTATCAAAAATAGGCGGGAGCCCACGTCATTAATTTAAAATATTCATTTTTACAGTACACTTCCAGTTGCCACACTCAGGTTAGGAGTGCAGACAGCCAGTGTGAGGCTTGCAGGAATACAGTTGGCTGACTGCAACCAATCACAGATGCCAGCACAGAGGGTGGGCGGGGAAAGGGTGAATATTCATTTTGTTTACAGCGGGAGCATGTACAGCAGTGTGACTGTAACAAATCACAGACACTGGCACAGACGGTGGGCAGGGGAAGCAGGGAATATTCATGTGGTTAATAGAGCAGGCCAGAAAAGAGTCTTAGTGCTGCTTAACTTGTGGAAACACGTTATGTATAAATGTCCTGCTCTTACCCCAATTTTGCTGCCCACTAGCCCTTACTACCACCATTTTTCAGCCATTCTTCAACACAGAAGTTTGGATCTTCATTGATTCGTATGGGGTTGTTGTCCGGAGTCAATTTTGGGTCAAGTCTGGTTCCGAACTGAACTTTTTAAAAATGAAGCGATTCTGTTGAACCGAACATCTCGGGTCCGCATCATCTGTATTCACATATACTTTAGAGTGTCAGAAGGGTTTCATTGTCTTGTTCCCAGTAAATAGTGGGATTAGACCCTAATTGGAATATTACTCCAGTGGTTACTCACCCATGACAGTAACATTCTGCCTCTATGGAAAGCAATACACTGGAGATATTTATGGGAAAGCAAACACATGTTGAGCAATATTAAATGCAGATTGTAAACGCATCTGTAAAATTATTCAACAATTTCCACTCTCAGCGCAATATTTTGTATCCTTCATTGCTTTTGCATTTTGCTGTAAATTTTTCCCCAAAAAATTCTTCAATATTTTTCCTGACAGATGGAGCAGAGGCGCTAATATCAATCGGCAGATGACTGCAATCCATTCCCATTACAGGTGCATTGTATGCAGAATCCCGTAAAATGCAAAAAGCCAGCAGATGAAAGTAATAGAAAAGCGAGTTATTGCCTAAAAATAAAGCGCACGTCTCCGCTCCGGCTTTGTAGGAGCGGCGTACAAATACTCTTTTTCTGTATTATCTTTTCTAACAGGATATGAAGGATGCACAAAGGGAGACAGTTCGCTGCGGGTGTCTCCGATCAGTATGCCGTCTGCTGTAACCGTTTCCAGTTTATGATATAGTAGGACAAGACGGGCAACATAAGGAAGCGTTAATGGAGCAGGATAGACACAAGATGTGCAGTACAAAAGGAAGGAGACGACTGGCGGATGAGATGGAAAGATGATGAAATGCTGTAAAGCAGCAAAATAATAAGAGATGCAAGAAGAGACAGTGAAACAAAGCAAGATCTATGGGAATGAAGATTAGATGTCAAGGTAAATGCTTGATAACACAAATACAAAGGGATGTCTGCAAAAGACTGCAAAGAGTATCCAGACGGGCAAGAAGAAAGTGATCAAAACTATTGGGCAGAATTACCAACCATCCTGCGGCACACACGTCTGTGTATACAATGTGTGACACTCATTTACTAAAGGGTCATTCCCAATGGCTCAGCATCAATAAGGAATATCTGGCCACTTTTTTTATTCTTAATTATGCCAGACGTATTGTTCTTTGAGAACTTTATGCCAGACTTATTGCTCTTTTGTATGATATCTTGTGGAATGCCTGTTGATTATGGATTGCATCAGCCCCCTGCGGTGTACTAGTCTGCGGTATCTGTAGGACAATAAACTACCGAACAATGAGGGAAAAGCCATGATTATCTTCACACAATCCTGTGGTGCTCTATATCCTGAAACGGGAGCTAAAAGATATATAAGGGGGCATGCTCATATCAACAGTGATTCTACAGGACTTCTGTGGCGCCCCGCACCGAGTGCATCACAGGAGGGTATTGCAGCCATAAATGCAGCAGCAATATTCTCTGACCCAGCAGTCATCTGGTTAACTCAGAGATCCATACTCTGCATGCCTCACTTAGCATAGAGGGCCAATCAAGGTCCTGGTGGGCGGAGTGCAAGAGTAGCGTGTAGTGGAAGTTTAGTCCAGGCTTAGAGAGTTCTAGTCTCGGGTCTGGAGAAGTAACAGCAACTTAGAAAACCCCTGCAGACTCCCAGCTCTGCAACCTAGGAGAGGGGGTTGCACAGCCGGTGCAGCCCCTGGCCACCTTCTACCGGCCATCTCCCTACCAATTACGGGCATCAAAGAAACGGGTTCCCAAAGACTCCCGTACCCTTATACAGCCGGTTTGCTGGTACCGAAGCTAGCAGTTCAGCTCTGCTATGCGAACCAGAGGCGTGGAGGAGCAGCTTTCCAGGAGCACCCAACCGCCAGCCAAATTCCAGTCGTCTAACCAGCGGTGTACCCACCAAGGGACCCAAGGCCCAGCCGCAAGCCGCACTAACTCACACCCCGCCATCCTGCCAACCGCCGTCGGCCCCGCCGCCAGCGCCTCATCGCCCAGCGCCCTCCGCGAGGTCTACGCTGCCCAGATGCCGCTGGTGCTTTCCGCCCCTCCCCGCTCTCTCACCGCTAGCGCCTCGGTGTCGCCATGCTGCTGCTGTAGCGGTGTAGGGGCTTGTGGCCGGAGCCAGTGACGCCGGCCAATAGGAGTGAACGCGGCGTGTCACGGCATCTGGCTGCTTCCACCAAACCTGAGTCTGACCCACAGTGCCATAACATCTTTATTTTATTTTTATTGACCTTCAGTGAGCACCAGGGCCACGGAACCAGGCATCAGGCCCCTTGATATCCCCCGTGAACTAAACGACCAGGTACCCCAAGGCCCTGGGGCGGGTCATACACAGGCACATACACAAATATATACACAGAGGCTCATACACTATATACACATATGCAAATAGAATCTGTGGAGCCTTGGTTAGGAGTCTCAAACACAGGACTAGCCAGATATCCCTCCAGGGAAGGACCCAGCCAAGGGGTGGCTCCTTGCGGACAACACCATAACCACCATGTTATAGGGCGGCACCTGGCAGCTACTTTCCAGCACAAACCTATCCATATCATTGGTGGCATAATTGCAGATGTAAGGTAGCCGCTTAGTTACGCCCCTCCAGGTAAGCCTGGCCCCGTGGCACAGGCGTTCCACAAGCACCAGTGTGACTCAGGCTGTGTGGGACCCCAGAAATTCCCAATGGTGGTCTTAAATATCACATTATTTAAAAGACCTAATTTTAATTAATCCATCCACAACCACAAGGATAGGGAAAAGCAATATACACCAAGGCAAGGAACAGATTAGGTCATATATCGTACAGTACCCGCATCCTTCCAATTACACTGTCTTAGTATAAATGAATGTGCTGCTGGAAGACAAGAGAAATACTAACTAAATTAACAGAGTAATTAAACTCCGTGCAATTAATGACACAGCCGCCCCCTGATGTCAGAGACGACAAAGATAGAATCTTCCATTACAATAACCGGCAAAGGCGTTAATCTCCGAGTGTCCGCAATTAAGGATCAATATTTGTTTGCAGCTTGTGTGGACCGTAGTGAAAAATGAGAAAAATGGAAACATTTCAGACGCTAACGAAGACGAAGATAAAGTGACAGAGACGTTCTACTGTCCGAGGTGAAAGGATGACACATGACGTCTCCGGACCGGAGCACGACTTCTATAAAAATGTTAAAAAAAAATAAATGAAAAAAAATTGTGTTGCCAGTCCTAATTATCAATCAACATGGTGCATTCAGCAGCAATTAAATAATTTATAAGAAATTCTGATGGGGTCATTACGTGGAGTTTTTGTGTCTTGCGGAGCTGAATATCCAATTAAATGGTTAGACAGGTTATTGAAAAGACGTCTGCGAGCAAGAGCCATTTGTAAGTGGCAATGACCCGGTGACCTTGAGCGAGTTGTTCCTGGAGGCATTATTTATAGCGGCAGAGGTATAACTTTCCAGCATTGTAAATCCATATTTAATGGTGCCGGTATACATATGACTTATACACATGACAATTCCTTTAATACCGAGCCCGGTGGAGTGACATGTCTACTGATCAAGCAAAGCTCCTTCACGTTGATTCCATATTTCTAGGACACCGCTTCTCCGATCCTGTAAATTAATAAGCGATTTCTGACTCCAGTCATTTATAAAGGAAGAAAAAAATCCTATAAAATAAAGTGATCAGAGAGTGCCATAAACATACCGGGACAATTCCACATAGATAATGTCGCATAATGTGCACATAAATAGTGCTGCTCAACTCCGAAATAAGTAATTTAGGGGTGTAACAACAACTGGACCCTGGAGCCTGGGGGGCCCCAAAAGTCTCTTTGGCCTATAGAAAAACACTAATGCTATTAAAGATTTGCAGTAATTGGGGGCCCCGTTGGAGCTTTTGCATTAAGGCCCATGAGCTTAACCCCTTCACCCCCGGGCGATTTTCCATTTTTCATTTTTCCCTCCCTTTCTTCCAAGAGCCATAACTTTATTTTTCCGTCAATATACACATTGATATTTGCGGGACGAGTTGTACTTTTGAATTAAATTAATTCTCATGTATGTAAAGTGCTATGGAATTAATAGCGCTAAATAAATGAATAAATATTATATTATAATTAATTTATTTTACCATATAGTGTACTGGACAATGGGAAAAAATTCCAAGTGCAGTGAAATAGGAAAAAAGGTGCAACTACATGTTTGTTTTTTCCCCATGTTCATTATATGGTAACACTGACATTACGATGTGATGCCTCGGGTCAGTACAAGTCTTCAGATACCAAGCATGTTACTTTTACTATTATCTAAGTGGTGAAAAAAAAATTCAATATTTTTAGAGAAAAAGAATTGTGCTTTTGTGCCACATTCCAAAACTCTTAGCTTTCTCATTTTTCGGGATCTGGCGCTGTGTGATGGCTTATTTTGTGCGTCTTAGGCTGATGTTTCTAATGATACATTTTTTGTGTAGATGTGATGTTTTGATCGCCTGTTATTACAATTTATTGCAATGTTGCGGCGACCAAAAAAACAATTTTGGTATTTGGACTTTTTTTCCGTTAACGCAGTTTACAGATCTGATTAGTTGATTTTGTATTTTGATAGTTCGGGCATTTCTGGATGCGGCAATACCAAATGTGTGTATATTTTTTTAATAGTGTTATTTTCAATGGGGCAAAAGGGGGGGGGGTGATTTGAACTTTTTTTTTCCAGATTTTTAATAACTTTTTTCTTCATTATTTTACTTTGACCACTAGATGGCCTCTGTGCTCCATTGTCTGATAGCTTCCCCTGTGTTCGGATGGACTACAGCCCATCTGAGGTCCGGGGAAATGATCACTCCCTGCCAGTGATGTCACTGGGTCATCCCCGGCAGGAAATGATTTCATACAGCTTTCAGTGTCATTACAGGAACTCGGGCTCTGCAGCTGACAGCGGAGGTTCTGTGATTGTTTCATGTGATCTCTGATCCCGGCGGGCTATGGATCCCGCTGTCAGTGATTGGCAGCGTGATCCAAAGGGTTAACACTGCCGATCGGATCACTGATGGCTTCAAATGTCAGCTGATGAGATCAGCTGAGATGTGTGTCGGAGGATGCAAGACAAGGCCAAGGACGTATATATACGTCCTTGGTCGTGAAGGGGTTAAAAACGGTATCCAAATGGTACAGTGTGACCTAAAATCTAGGTGTGGAGCGATACCGGGAATGTTTTGCTGTGCTAATATGGTGGCCATTACACCTTGAGCGCTACTGCCCATCAGAGGGTATAGTAACATGGTGTGCATGTTAGTGACTAGCCCAGGGTATGGGGACTCGGTTCTGGGTAGGGATGTCACTGGTGGCCTGCCCAGACCCGTGGCCCTAGTGGTCAACAAAAAAGGGGTAGTTGAAATGGGAATAAAAGTTTACAAGTTTATCATGACGCCACCTGCAGAGTCTGGTGATGATCACCAGCGTCCGCTTCAGACCTCCGGGGGCGATGGTACAGCAGCTTTGATGGTGCAGCTCCCTGCAGGTGGTGCCGAGTCCCCGGGGCAGGACAGCATTTGTGGTGGTGGTGCTGAATATGGAGTATGGGCAGTGCAGCGACTCGGATAATGGAGATAAGGAGGCTGTATGACTCTGTACAGGTGTTTACTTGTCACTGAATAACACAGTTCAACATGGGTTGACAGTCACACAGTTCTGGGTAGCTGGCCTAGGTAGTGGCCAATGAACAAGTTGTCTTTATGTGGCTTTGTTAGATGTCCCTCATTACTACTCTTCCAGTCCTTGTTTATGTGAATAGCCTTGGCCTGTCCCTGTACTTCTGTCACCTGTGTTATCGTTGGGAAACCTTTGTGTGGCTTATCGCTATCTCTCTTCTGGCGGTGCCTGGCTCCCTTGTGGGTGGCTACACAGATGCCCGGGAGACTGAAGTCTCCACGGTAAACCGGTATTCTCTGCTGGGCTTGAAGCTCTCCTGCAGACTCGGACGCCTGTGTGCCTTCGGGGGTGAGCCCAAGACGGCTGCTCTTCCCTGGAAGACCCCTTTCCTCACTCAGGGCTCCCTTTCCTTCTACTCCTCAGACGTTCACTGCCTCTAACTTCCTCCCGCCCTCACACTGCTTGCTCTGAACTTCCCCCACTGGGGCTGGTCCCCTAACAGAGGATTTAACCCTGTAGTGCCCTGAGCTAAGGGTGTGTGGATGCAAGGAATAAGCCACATATTAACCTCCCCATTCTGATCACAGGGATACCACACACGCTGGTCTGGGTTTCAGTACCCCTTAGTAGCGCTCCGACCAGTGGGACACCACATTAGCTGTTATCTGATGGTAGATGCTAGACTATGTGCTTCTTCCAGGCCTGATGTCACTTGCATCATGTGATAGGGGCGTGGTTGAGGGGTGGTCGAAGGATGCCCTTGCATGATTTTAGTGGTTGGAGGAAATGTTGCCACCAAAGAAGCCTTCCACGTCCAGCATTGAAGCTGGTCATGCCTACTGAATGTATGATGTGCTTCGAAGTGGGCATGCTGTGTTAGTGGTGTAGCTTATGCAAAGGGGGTCTTGGCCCAACACTGCACCCCACCTGCCTGTGACTCTTACAACCAGACCTCGCCTATAATTCAAATAAAGTCCATGGCCATGTTTCTTCCTAAAGTAATGACCGGGGGTATCAATATGGCCACCGCTACACCCAGTCCACTACTGTGCACAAAGATGCAAAGATGGCGGCCGTGTCTGTTACTGGGAATGAGCATGGAAAGACTTCTCTTTTTACAATCTGTCCAATCAGGAGATACCTGGGTCTGCCTGCACTGCGGCCAGTGTCCTCTAGAAAGCACTATTTCGTAGATAAACGTACAGACAGACTAAAGTTACCGTCACACGCCGCCATATCGCTGCGGATGATCGCTGGCAATTCCCGAATTCGGCGATGGGCCAATCACGGCGTAGTGGCGTGTGACTGGGCGATTCTACAGCGAGAAATTGCTGGTGGAGCGACGCCTGTCTGCAGTGAAATCAGGCGATGTCCATCAGGCGATATCAGCCATGGTGGCGTGTGACAGGGGATAGCGATGTACACATCGATCCTGAAATAAATCCCATAGGCGTGCTTGGATGGGTTTTTTTTTGCGCCGCATCTGCGGCGATTGGTTGGTGATACTGGTTCTGATTGGCTGGCCGTGTCCAGGCGCCTTATTTGATGACCCGTGCATTCACCAAGGCCGGCCAATGTGAACGCAGTTCTGTCCACAATCGCAGTGATAGGGGCGTGGTGAAACACACTCTAGCACGCCCCTATCCAAACAGTATGCCCACATTGCTGTTACGATTGTGGCGTGTGATGCGGCGATGTGTGAAGGGAAGATGGCTTCCAGTCTCCTGCGGCGATTTCCGAAACGCAGGATCACTGGAGATTGCTCACTAGATCGCTACGTGTGACAGCTCCACAGCTTTCTGAAAAAAGTGCCGGTAACGTGCGCGCACACATCAAATCCCCGGCGATATGGAAGCCATATGGTGGTGTGTGACCCACCTTTAGGCTTTTATGTAAGTAGATTATCTCAGCACAAGAACATTTTTTTAAAACACATCCAATTCTGAAAAATATTAATCTATTCATTAGAATTAACTTTGTTCATGAGGAAACATATATTGGTTAATGATGAAATATATATTTGTTGTTTTTTGTTTTTTTTTTACCAGCTCAGAATCACACAAATCAGAAAAAAAACTAAAAATCAATACAGACCTCCTAATTTTTCAGGTAGTATGCAGTGAATTTCATTACTTAACAAAAGGATTCTCTCACGTCTATCCTGATTTTAGCTCAGAATTTATAAAATACAACTTACTATAGAATCATAGAATGGTAGAGTTGGAATGGACCTCCTGGGTCATCTGGTCCGACTTCCTGCTCTAAGCAGGATTCACTAAATGCTCCTCAGATGTCTGTCCAGCCTCTTTGTAAAGACTTATGGTAGGGTTACACGTAGCGATATCGTCCCGATATCGCTATACAACGGCGGGGAGCGCGCATTTTTAGTGCGCTTTTCCCGATATCGCATCGGCGGTTTACACGTTGCGATATCGGGAAACAACGTCCCTACGATGTGTACGCCCACCAACCCAGTAACGACCATTTAACATGGGAGTTAATGGGTAGCGTCGGCGTACACATCGGAGTTGGATGTTTACACACAACGATCCGGCTCCAACAGGCATCCGATATCGGGCGGTTGAATAGCACGCTCATTCGACCCCCGATATCGGATTACCATCGTTCCTGCATCGTATTGCACCTTCAAACAGTACGATGCAGGAACGATATCGGGTCCAACTCACGAACCACGTGACTTTTTGTCGGAGTTGGATCGGAGTTGGACGCCGATATCGCGGCATGTAACCCACCATTACATTGAAGGAGAACTCACCAGCTCTGGTGACCGCCTGTCCCACTCATTGATTAGAAAGGTTTTTTCTCTATGGTAATATGTAACCTATACCTACTCCCATTCAGTTTCATCCCATTGCTTCATGTATAGAGTATTATGTGATGTGATAATGTACAGTATAATATGTGACGTAGCACATAGCATAGGACATGTCAGTATAGCAGTTTAGGTAATGTTATTCAGCCACAGGACTGTAGGACAAGCAATAGTAACTCAGTAGTCCTACCCCACTGCAGGTGTAGCAGCCTCTAGGCTTAGGCCGACTTCAAACCATGATTTTTTGGATTCGGGGCTGTCTGGTGTGAAAGGACAGGGCCGGTTCCGATTTTGCCCCTATTGTATCCCTATTGGGTCCGGATGGCAGCTATTTGCAATCCGTTTTGGTGTGTGTCCGGCTGGATCCAGGTGATTTTGTTTTTTGCCCCAGACACAAAATCGCAGATTGCAGGATTTTTTGTGTCCGGGGCAAAAATCGATCAAAACCAGATCCTCCCGGATCCAGAGCGATCTGGCGCTCATAAGATGGGAGTCTATGGGAGCCAGATCTGGCAGAAAAACGATCCAGTTTCCAGACGCCGGGTGCTGAAAGAGTAGTGGCTTTGA
Organism: Allobates femoralis; assembly: GCA_033576535.1. Lineage (NCBI taxonomy): Eukaryota > Metazoa > Chordata > Amphibia > Anura > Aromobatidae > Allobates > Allobates femoralis. Next base: position 34,697,957 of record JARQOC010000006.1, read on the forward strand.
AATTCAAGCTGCGCTCATTCAGCACCTGGACAGTGCAGCTAAGAGCTGCCGGCTGAAATTTCAGCACCTGGAGAGCTCCCCTCCAGCAGCTATGCTGAAATTTCAGCACTGGACAGAAGCAGCCGCTGATTCCAGCAGAAAACAGGATCGGAGGGCATATTTGCCCTCAGTTTCTGTTTTGTCCGGGACTGTCAGGTTCTGTCCGGCCTTAGAGGGAAGACTCCATCTTAGAGTTAGCAAGTACAAGCTATACTAGTAGGTAGTACAGTGAGTAATAGTGTGCATGCCAGTAGCATACTTAGGCCGTAATAAGTGGGTGCTCTAGGCATCAGCTACTACACGATCGGTGGACAGTGTGAACAAAGCGTCTAGTAAGTACTCCAGATGGGGATTTTGTCAGAGGCGTTCCTCCATCCTGCAGTCCCAAGTAGAGATGAGCAAACTTTTTAAGGTTCAGTTGGTGAACGAACGCGTGAATGTCAAGGTTCACCGGCGCTGTTTGAGACATGAACCAAGACAATACTGATTGGCTGTTCGGCTCTGCACCCACATACAGCCAGCCATAAGCAAAACACTTCCGGGGGCGCGAGGGTGGGGATTTTTTAATTTTTTTTTTTAGGGATGACAGCACAAAACTCAGATTTTACCCACAGTGCAAGCCAATCACCCACTGTAAGCGGCTCACACTGAGCCAAGCACCAAGTTGTATGACCCTGTACTTTGGATATGCACATTACCCAAACTCCAGCCCCGAACAGGTTTGCTTATCTCTAGTCTCGAATTTTAGGCCCGAACTCCAATAGTTTCCCCTGTGAGACGACTGACTCCAATGGTATGAGTCTCAGATCGGAAACTTGACATAGACCTGGGCGAACAGGTCAGCACAGCAATGGACGTTAGATAAGACTGGTCCAGCAGTGGTTCACGACATTACTGAGAATGGGCCCCTGTGTGTGGGACTAGAGCATATGACTTTATCATATGGAACTATGGTGTTCGGTGGAATGTAGAAGAACGGACGGATACCATCTGATGTACTAGGAACAATGGAGCAGCCTAATGTAACTTTGTGCTTTAAAGCGGAAAGTTCGTTGAAAAGATTGTTGAAATTTTGTGTGCACCATAATCGGCATTGACACCTAATGCACATTACCTGGAAATAGATTTAGGAGAGATGTCATTGCATTTTGAGACTGGTGCCCCAATGGACATCCAGTGCCATTTGCATGTAGATTCAAAGCTTGATTTCTCACCACCGGAAACAGGGCTGTGGAGTCGGAGTAGGAGTCATGGAGTTGGAATTGGATTCAGGCAAAACGAGGAGTTGGAGTCTGAGTCAGATATGTGGCTTACTGACTTTACAGACATGGCTGTGGAGTCAGAATCGTGGAGTGGGAGTCGGTGCCAATGTGGCATCCCAGGGTTCATGTGCCACAGTAACACCACAAAGGGTTAACTCCCCACACAACCCACAACACTACACTAGCGTCTCCAGGCCAGAAGGGGGAGCTAAAGCTGCTTCCCTATATATTCTGGTGTGGAGAGGAAGTGACAGTTAATTCAGTGTGGGGCAGCACTGAGGAAGAAGGATCTGGGTGTTAAAGAGCTGTGTTAGGCTCACCCCACGGTCCACTGTCCAATTTCAGGCCGGCCAGGGTCTGAGGAAGAGGAGAAGGAGCAGAGAGGAACACCACTGGGAGACTGAGTCACCTGAGACTTGCCCCAGAGAAGCGAATAGAACGGATACCGGATCCGATGCTGTGCCTGACACAAACAGCACAGTGAACACCAGATTAGTGAAGGTCCCACATCTTCACTGTACCACAACGAAGCAACACGGAGGAGTCAGGAACACGGAATAAGACTAGGGATGAGCGAGTCTACTCACTACTATTCGGTACTCGCCAAATAGTAGGGTACTCGTGCTACTCGTTACTCTGCGAGTATCGTTGCGATTACTCGCAGAGTAATGAGTCCAATGTAAATCAATGGGAAATGCAATTCCTCTGCTGCTGGACCCTATAAAGAGGTCTGGCAGCAGAGGAAAAACCTGCAATTCCCAAATTTATTGTTTAAGAGCCAGCGGTAAAAAGCCGCCGACTTTTAAACAATTATGAAGCTCCCTACTGGATTCCCCGCCGCCTGAAAGCAGGATCCTCCGCTCCCCCCACCACCTCCCCACCCTATCCTGACTTAGGATCGGGTGGGGAGGCTGCGGGGGGAGCGGAGGATCCTGCTGTCAGGCAGCCGGGGAGCGCAGAACCGACCGCGGCAAGCAGGGAGTTGTCCGCGGTCGTGAACTGAGTACAAACCGGACCGGTACAATCCGGTTTGATCTGGTTTTCTCCTTTGATCTGGCCTTCCCGCCTGTAGTTTCAAATGAACAGCTGACTCAGGTCAGCTGTTCATTTGAAGTAGCGATGCTGGCCTGGCAGGGTTCATGTATGTTCATGCTTGCCTGCATGAACTGACATGAACTTACCCACCCCGGGTGCACAGCTCTGCTACATCTCTGGTGGAGGTTCTGTACCAGAGATGTAGCAGAGCTAATGAAGAACCCTGGATTGGACTACGTCGGACGGAAGAGGATTTTTTAAAAATAAAGATGGAGTCCCTAAGTGTGGTTTTGTTTTTTTTTTTCAAATAAAAATAATTTTTCTTGGTGTTGTGTTTTTTTTTTACATAATTTACTAGAAATTCATGGCGGTAATGTCTACTATTGGCGTGACCACCATGAATTTCGGGCATAGGGCCAGCTGATAACACGAAGCTGGCCCTAACCCCTTTATTACCCAGTGAGCCACCGCACCAGCACCCCGGAAGAGTTGGGTTCAGCGCCAGAATATGGCGCTTCAATGAACGCGCCATTTTCTGTAAAGACTTGGAACACTACATAACAGTGAGTCTGTGTAATCCTTGCAAACCCTGTTCTCCCTCACAAACTGTTTCACCACTACTGCCCCGGGGACCAAGCTGCTATCCATCATCCCCGGAGGTTCTGCAGCAGCAGTGGTCACCCTGACCACATACCATGGGAGGTGTCACGACTCTATCCCCTGGAAATAACCCCCAACCTTTACTTGTGGGCTTGGGACATGGTCCGGACCAAGACTGCCATGATAACCCCCGTGATACCCCGGTCCGGTACCGAGTACCCTGTCCCAGTGGGCTCCACACCCATTTTGGGTAGAGTCAGATTTAAGCAAATTGAGGAGTCGAAATTGGATATGTGGCTTACTGACTTGGTTGTGGAGTCGGAGTCGTGGAGTGGGAGTCTCTTTTGGTGGAGTTGGAGTCGGAGTTGGATTCAGGGAAACTGCAGAGTCGGAGTTGGATGTTGGGCTTACCTACTCCACAGCCCTGCCGTCACCTCCGATTACAATAAGACAAGTATCATTTTTATCGTTGTACTGGGACCTATACAACCTTGTCATATTAAATTGTCCTGACAGGTTACCTTTAATTAAGTTCTGTCATAGGACACAACAGATACAAGAATCACGCGGATAGTCTTTCATATTCCCAAAGCTATTAATGTCCAGCTGTGAATTTAACGTATTTAATATCACTGACGACTCCTTTAACGTAATGGAAATTTATGCACATCGTGTTAATAATGAGCAAAACCTGAGATGCAAATAAAATATTATCAAAAGGACAGAAATAATACAATTTCATTACACAAGGCGTCTGGATCCAACCTCATTACACATGGAGGGACAATCAGGTCCTCTTTGACTATGCTCGGCATATGTTAATTATATTTGCTCCCTCCTGTAGCGATACTTTTAACGATCCGAGGGCGCCAGTGTCGCTTCCCATTCTTCGTCTTACCGCAGCTTGCCGCGTATGGAAATTGGCGTCTTCTCTTACAATGCATTCAGTGTAAGTCTATGGGTGGCAGCGGATTTCTATTCAGTTGCATTAAAAACAAGGACAGGCATCTTGGAGTATCAAGCTGTGGACAAACTTCATCTCCCACTATTCCGTGCCAGAACGCTGCATTCAGCACTTTGAAAGGTTCGTGGATGAAAAGGATTCAGAAGGAGCAAAGCGGCTGTTGGAGAAATGATGCTTTTGCTTTTCATCTTTTTAATTAAGTCAAGTTTGTTTTTTTTTATACATAATGAAAAATACTTGAAAAAAAATTAAGTTCTCTATATTCTGCCAAGTTTAATTTACCAGGGGAGGGGCACATATATATATATAAAACTGAACTATATATATCAACTGAAAAATACGGTATATCGTATTTTATATTTATTCTACTTTCAGACAACTTGGTCTCATTTGCTAAATAATGTGAAGAATACTTTATGAATTAAAGGGAATCTGTCAGCAGGTTGTTGTTATATAAACTGAGGACAGCATGATGTAAGAGTTAAGAAAACAAAAAGCAACTGTGCCTCTCTTATCAGTGTGTGTGATACTGTTTATTTAATCAACCTGGTGATTTCCATAACAGGACTACAATGTCACACGCACACCAGTCCGACACGCCCCCTGCTGTGATTGACCTCGCAGTAATGCACAATCTCTATAGAGAGCCTGGTGTGGGCGGGGGCAGCTCTCTCAGCTCTGCTGTGTTCCTGAAACTCAATGCTTTGATTGTGTGAGAACGGCTGCAGCCAGTACTCTATATGATACATCGTTGGATTCAGGGTTTTGCCTTAATAAGTTGCTGTCAGATGAGGTAGAGAAAACCTTTAATTGTTTTATCCAATAACTCCAAAGTGTCGGCAACTAGGAATCTCATATCTAAGTAAATTGTTGCTCACTGCCTGTCAGATGTAATCCGTGTATATCAGCAGAGACGCCAAGATGGATTACTGGAAATGTCAAGGGGTCTTTGTCTTTGCAGAACGTTGAAGTGGGTCTTTGGGGCTGATTAATCAAAGCTTTTACACCACACAAGAGGAATAAAAGCTTTGAAAAGGAGCAACATTTTTGAGCAGTGAAGAGTTGTGCAAATATGTTGCAACTTTTGCCATTTTCATACCACTTTGGATTAGCTATGCCAAAAGAGGAGTTGGGCCCTGTCTAATCCATTAAAATTGTTAATGGCATTTCTTAACATCAGAAATGTATCATGCTTCGGGTCAGGACTGAAACCGGTAACATTGTGCTCCATGATCACATCCTTCCTTGCTGAGCCACAGCCTGGTCGGTCTCTGTCAGACTGCTGATGGAGGATGTATCTTTTTGTTTCCCTTCCATTGGGTGATAATTATCAGGTGTTCTCAATTGTTCATTGTCTCTGTCCTATCACATCAAAGCTGTGGCTACTTACACTCTCCTTTCACAAACCTTCTCTGCTGTCTATATTTCTGTGTTGATTTATACAAAGACATTCAGTCCTGCAGCTATCGATTTTTTTTGTTAGGCACAGACCAGTGTTGGATTTTTTACCATATTTCTTCTTTGTCCACGTGTGCACATTCTTTATGTTTCCTCATCTGAGGTTCCCATATATCTCTGCATGCATGCCCTATCTTGGTTGTTGTGCACAGCAATCCTTCCTCTATATCCTCAGGAAGTACGAGAAAAAGCTTGAAGGCCTTTTAGGCAGACAGGTATGAGTTGTGGCATCTTAGTTAAATAATCCTTTGGGTTTTCATTGGCTGTAAGCCATAATCATCAACATTAACAGAAACAAACGCTAGAAATAGATCACTGTTTATAATGACTATATGTTTCACTTTATGTATAGTTTACATAAATGTATATATATATATACACACACACACACACACACACACACACACTGCGGAGGAGCCAATTGAGCTGTTTTTCTCCCCTGTTTGTCATTGTAGGAGCAGTGCCTCTGTAGCAGTAAAGCTGATGAAACAATGAAACTAGACTATATTGTCAGCTGCCAGAGGGTGAGGGAGACCAATTAAGGCTGGTTTCACATCAATATTTCTGTGTGTCCATGTGGATCCGGCTTTTTGCAGAAATGGATCGGAGGACACTTATGTATCTGATCCTATTTTGTGACGGATCCGATTTTAGCATCTTTGCAGCTGGAAAAATCATTCTGTGCATGCGTGGTGCACTAAATTGGATCCGAGAAACTATCCGATTTTTTAGCAGATCTGACAACCATAGACTCCCATGCTGCTATTTACTGCGGACAGCATCGGATCCGTACCTGTCCGATTGTGTCCAATTTGACCAAAATCGCAGCAGACTCCGATTTCGGGGACACAAAAAAATCTGACAGAATTGAATCCATCACAAAACTGGCACAATCGGAGGCCATTAAAGGACCAATCTGAGCACATCCGTGCTCATAGGGATACATGGAGGCCAAAACGGGTCCGTGGCTGTCCATTTTACAACGACAGCCACAGATGCCAAATAAACATCAATGTGAAACCAGCCTTAGTAAACAGACTGCCTCACAGCACAAAGCTTGGCTGCAGCACTATAGGGTCTGCCTCACAGCACAAAGCTTGCCAGCAGCATGTAGGGTCTGCCTCACAGCACAAAGCTTGGTCACAGCACTGTAGGGTCTCCCTCACAGTACAAAGCTTGGCTGCAGCACTATAGGGTCTGCCTCACAGCACAAAGCTTGTCACAGCACTGTAGGGTCTGCCTCACAGCACAAAGCTTGGTCACAGTACTATATGGTCTGCTCACAGTACAAGCTTGGTCACAGCACTGTAGGGTCTGCCTCACAGCACAAAGCTTGGTCACAGCACTGTAGGGACTGCCTCACAGTACAAAGCTTGCCAGCAGCACTGTAGGGTCTGCCTCACAGTACAAAGCTTGCCAGCAGCACTGTAGGGTCTGCCTCACAGCACAAAGCTTGGTCACAGCACTATAGGGTCTGCCTCACAGTACAAAGCTTGGTCACAGCACTGTAGGGTCTGCCTCACAGACAAAGCTTGCCAGCAGCACTGTAGGGTCTGCCTCACAGCACAAAGCTTGGTCACAGCACTGTAGGGTCTGCCTCACAGTACAAAGCTTGCCAGCAGCACTGTAGGGTCTGCCTCACAGTACAAAGCTTGCCAGCAGCACTGTAGGGTCTGCCTCACAGCACAAAGCTTGCCAGCAGCACTGTAGGGTCTGCCTCACAGCACAAAGCTTGGTCACAGCACTATAGGGTCTGCCTCACAGTACAAAGCTTGGTCACAGCACTGTAGGGTCTGCCTCACAGTACAAAGCTTGCCAGCAGCACTGTAGGGTCTGCCTCACAGCACAAAGCTTGCCAGCAGCACTGTAGGGTCTGCCTCACAGTACAAAGCTTGCCAGCAGCACTGTAGGGTCTGCCTCACAGTACAAAGCTTGCCAGCAGCACTGTAGGGTCTGCCTCACAGTACAAAGCTTGCCAGCAGCATGTAGGGTCTGCCTCACAGTACAAAGCTTGCCAGCAGCACTGTAGGGTCTGCCTCACAGTACAAAGCTTGCCAGCAGCACTGTAGGGTCTGCCTCACAGCACAAAGCTTGCCAGCAGCACTGTAGGGTCTGCCTCACAGCACAAAGCTTGCCAGCAGCACTGTAGGGTCTGCCTCATAGCACAAAGCTTGCCAGCAGCACTGTAGGGTCTGCCTCACAGCACAAAGCTTGGTCACAGCACTATAGGGTCTGCCTCACAGCACAAAGCTTGGTCACAGCACTGTAGGGTCTGCCTCACAGCACAAAGCTTGGCAGCAGCACTGTAGGGTCTGCCTCACAGCACAAAGCTTGGCAGCAGCACTGTAGGGTCTGCCTCACAGCACAAAGCTTGGCAGCAGCACTGTAGGGTCTGCCTCACAGCACAAAGCTTGGCAGCCGCACTGTAGGGTCTGCCTCACAGCACAAAGCTTGCCAGCAGCACTGTAGGGTCTGCCTCACAGCACAAAGCTTGCCAGCAGCACTATAGGGTCTGCCTCACAGCACAAAGCTTGGCAGCAGCACTATAGGGTCTGCCTCACAGCACAAAGCTTGGCAGCAGCACTGTAGGGTCTGCCTCACAGTACAAAGCTTGACAGCAGCACTGTAGGGTCTGCCTCACAGCACAAAGCTTGGCCGCCGCACTGTAGGGTCTGCCTCACAGCACAAAGCTTGGCCGCCGCACTGTAGGGTCTGCCTCACATCACAAAGCTTGGCCGCGCACTGTAGGGTCTGCCTCACAGCACAAAGCTTGGCTGCAGCACTGTAGGGTCTGCCTCACATCACAAAGCTTGGCCGCGCACTGTAGGGTCTGCCTCACAGCACAAAGCTTGGCCGCAGCACTGTAGGGTCTCCCTCACAGCACAATGCTTGGCCACAGCACTGTAGGGTCTGCCTCACAGCACAGCAGCGCTATAGTATATGGCGGTACATTACAGTACATGTACAGCACCACTATAGCATATGGCGGTACATTACAGTACATGTGTGGCAGCGCCATGGTATATGGCGGTACATTACAGCACATGTATAGCAGCACTATAGTATATGGCGGTACATTACAGCACATGTATAGCAGCACTATAGTATATGGCGGTACATTACAGTACATGTATAGCAGCACTATAGTATATGGCGGTACATTACAGTACATGTATAGCAGCACTATAGTATATGGCGGTACATTACAGTACATGTATAGCAGCGCTATGGTATATGGCGGTACTTTACAGTACATGTATAGCAGCACTATGGTATATGGCGATACTCCACTCCCCGCGGCCCCCCACTCTTCCACAGTAAAAGTACCGCTAACTGCCGGGGGGGCAGGATGGAGCAGGGGGGCAGGATGGTGACGGAGAGATGGGGTGCAGGATTGTGTTGGGGGGGCGGGATGGAGCCAGTGGGGCAGGATGGAGCCGGGGGGTGGCAGGATGGAGGCAGGTGGGCAGGATGGAGCGGGGGGTGGGGCAGGATGGAGGAGGGGGGGGCAGGATGGAGGAGAGGGGGGGGGGCAGGATGGAGGAGGGGTGGCAGGATGGAGGAGGAGGGGGCAGGATGGAGGAGGGGTGGCAGGATGGAGGAGGAGGGGGCAGGATGGGGAGGAGGGGGCAGGATGGAGGGAGCAGGCCAGGATGGAGGGAGCGGGGCAGGATGGAGGGAGCGAGGCAGGATGGAGCGAGCGGGGCAGGATGGAGCGAGCGGGGCAGGATGGAGCAAGCGGGGCAGGATGGCTGTGTCCTGTCCCTCACGCCTGTGTCCCCCGTGCCTCTGTGTCCCCTCTGCCTGTCCCCTTGTGCCTCAGCCTCGCCCCCCTCCCCCTTTGTTCTCTCCCCTGCCTGGCGTTAGTTTTATGCTCACCTATCCTCTATCCAACGCTGCCTCCCAGCAAGGTCTGTGTGCTTACAGGACCTGTGATGATATCACAGAGCTCATCGGGTCACATGACCGCAGTTACCACGGTAAATGCGGTCATGTGACCTGATGACGCTCTGTGACATTATCACAGGTCCTGTAAGCACACAGACCTTGCTGGGAGGCAGCGTTGGATAGAGGATAGGTAAACTAACGCCAGGTAGGGGTGAGAGCGGAGGGGGCCAGGGGCCGGGGGCCGGGGTGGGGGTGGGGGGGTTCCGGTGGCGCTTGTACCGATGGCGGGAGTGGGGCTTTGGAAGCCCCGTTCCCGGCAACAGGCGGCCATATTGGAGCACCCAGATGGGGGTACAGGCAACTTCAGCCAGGATGTGACGTACCATACCGTTTCATCCTGACGGAAGTTGCCTTAGGGTTTTATTATAATAGATATATATATATATACCGTATATACTCGCGTATAAGCCGAGTTTTTCAGCCCAAAAATTGGGCTGAAAAGTACCCCCCTCGGCTTATACGCGAGTCATACGGCAGGACCGGCAGCCCCGAGCAGCCCCAGCAGCCCCCGTAATCCAGGGCCCCCCCCCTCATGCTCCGGTCACCTGTAAAGGAAAATATACTTATCAGTGTCCCGCTGCCGTCCGCGCCCGCATCTGCCGACATCGCGATCCTCCATCTTCATGCGTCTTCTTCCTGTTTCCTGTGTTCGTCGCAGCAATGACGTCATTACCGGCGCCGAACACAGGAAACAGGAAGAAGACGCATGAAGATGGAGGATCGCGATGTCGGCAGATGCGGGCGCGGACGGCAGCGGGACACTGATAAGTATATTTTCCTTTACAGGTGACCGGAGTCAGGCTGGGGGGGCCCTGGATTATGGGGGCTGCTGTATACTACCGCTGGGGCTGCAATATACTACCACTGGGGCTGTATACACCACTGGGGCTGCAATATACTACCACTGGGGCTGTATACACCACTGGGGCTGCAATATACTACCACTGGGGCTGTATACACCACTGGGGCTGCAATATACTACCACTGGGGCTGCATACACCACTGGGGCTGCAATATACTACCACTGGGGCTGTATACACCACTGGGGCTGCAATATACTACCACTGGGGCTGTATACACCACTGGGGCTGTATACACCACTGGGGCTGCAATATACTACCACTGGGGCTGTATACATCACTGGGGCTGTATACACCACTGGGGCTGCAATATACTACTGGGGCTGCCTGTATACTACCACTGGGGCTGTATATACTACTGGGGCTGCCTGTATACTACCACTGGGGCTGTATATACTACTGGGGCTGCCTGTATATTACCACTGGGGCTGTATATACTACTGGGGCTGCATGTATACTACTGGGGCTCCTGTATACTACCACTGGGGCTGCTGGGGCTCCTATATACTACCACTGGGGCTGCTGTATACTACCACTGGGGCTGCTGGGGCTCCTATATACTACCACTGCGGCTGCTGTATACTACCACTGGGGCTGCTGGGGATGCTATATACTACCACTGGGGCTGCTGTATACTACCACTGGGGCTGCTGGGGCTCCTATATACTACCACTGGGGCTGCTGTATACTACCACTGGGGCTGCTGGGGATGCTATATACTACCACTGGGGCTGCTGTATACTACCACTGGGGAGGCCTGTATTCCACTGGGGGGGCCTGTATACCACACTGCTGGGGGCTGTATACCTGTGCTGAGGTCCACCCTCGGCTTATACACGAGTCAATAGGTTTTTCCAGATTTTTGGGGCAAAAGTAGGGGGGTCGGCTTATACACGGGTCGGCTTATACACAAGTATATACGGTAGTTATAGATATAGATAGATATATATATATTATACATTAAAGTCACTGCTAATTATTTAAAAACCTTTAATATCTTATGGAGTGAAAACCTTAATCGCCTCTGACCAGGTCATGTTAATTTACAGAGAAAGATGATTTCTTTATTTTCTCCATTTCTGGGTTATCCACTGATTGCTCACTAGATGTAGAGAACAGATTTTGCTTTTTGGCATTAATCTCTCCAAAATGGCAAGTTATCAAATATATTATCCTCATTATAAAACCGTAGTGTCAGGGATGGAGAAAATTAATTTCCCACGACAATTAAAGGATTAATCTTGTAACATGTAAAATTAAAAGGAGACATTTTATATCATCCGCAGAGAAAGATGCCAACAAAAAATGTCAGCGGCAGACGTCAGAGCAGAGACCATGTCAGGGGCGGCGGTGATTGATTAGTTTCCGTCATGGCAATAATCAAAAATATTGTTTTTGGTTTAAGGACCGGTGTCAGAGCCGAAATCACTCCAGGCATCTTTAAAGGGAACCTGACAAATATATCATTCCTAAACCTCAGCTATAAAGTGATAGGCCGGGGTCACCCTAGTGTATGTTCTCTAAGGGTACCGTCACACCTGGAGACATCGGCGGCGATTTCTTAGGCGACGCACGGGAGCGTGCACGTTTTTGGCACCCCACCAGCGTCGCCGTCACGTGTTTACACGCGGCAATACCTCCGGTGACGCTGTGGCGATCTTTTAGGCGGCATCGCTGTTGGGGTGTCTACAAACCCCAGCAGTGATCCTGTAACATGGGAGCCTATGGCTTCCATCGCCTGTAACATAGCCAATCGCGATGTTACACGGAGCGATGCTTACACATCGCCTCAGAGAGGTTGCCTGGCTTCACAGCAGTGCTGTGAAACCAGGCGACCACTCTCAGACGATTTTTCAGAGCAAAATCACCTCTTTACACGGGGCGACTCGCTGACGATGACGCCGATGATAGGCCACGCCCCTGCGTCGCCTAAGACATCGCCGCCGATGTCTCCAGGTGTGACGGTGCCCTAATGGTCGAGAGTTGGGCTGATTATGGTAATGACACTCTGATCCAAGCAGGAGCCGAGTGTCACTTACCGTATTTTGTCTAGGATGGAAAGTTCTGAAACTTTACAATTCTCTTTATCAGGGAGTTTTTTTCATTCCTATAAAAAAAAGTAGAATGTAAGTGGCTCCAACACCATGGCTTTTCCCCTGTCCATCTGCTGCTTTCAGCTACACAGATTTTAGAATGTTCTCATTTGAAGTACAGATGATGGCAGTGATGGCTTTATTGGGAGCACAGATGATGACATTGATGGCTTTATTGGGAATACAGATGATGGCAGTGATGGCTTTATTAGGAGTACAGATGATGATTGTAATGGCTTTATTGGTAGTACAGATGATGGCAGTGATGGCTTTATTGGTAGTACAGATGATGGCAGTGATGGCTTAATTGGGAATACAGATGATGGCAGTGATTGCTTTATAGGGAGTACAGATGATGGCAGTGGTGACTTTATTGGGAGTACAGATGATGGCAGTGATGGCTTTATTAAGAGTACCAGTGATGGCTCTATTGATAGTACAGATGATGCCAGTTATGTCTTTATTGGGAGTACAGATGATGGTATTGGTGGTATTATTGGGAGTACAGATGATGGCAGTGATGGCTTTATTGGTAGTACAGATGATGGCAGTGTTAACTTTATTCAGAGTACGGATGAAGGCAGTGATGGTTTTATTGGGAGTACAGATGATGATAGTAATGGCTTTATTGGTAGTACAGATGATGGCAGTGATGGCTTAATTGGGAATACAGATGATGGCAGTGATTGCTTTATAGGGAGTACAGATGATGGCAGTGATGACTTTATTAGGAGTACCAGTGATGGCTCTATTAGTAGTACAGATGATGCCAGTGATGTCTTTATTGGGAGTACAGATGATGGTATTGGAGGTATTATTGGGAGTACAGATGATGGCAGTGATGGCTTTATTGGTAGTACAGATGATGGCAGTGATGTCTTTATTGGGGGTACAGATGATGGTATTGGTGGTATTATTGGGAGTTCAGATGATGGCAGTGATGTCTTTATTGGGAGTACAGATGATGGCTTTATTGGGAGTTCAGATGATGGCAGTGATGTCTTTATTGGGAGTACAGATGATGGTAGTGGCGGTTTTATTGGGAGTACAGATGATGGCAGTGATGTCTTTATTGGGAGTACAGATGATGGTAGTGGTGGTATTATTGGGAGTTCAGATGATGGCAGTGATGACTCAGCTCCTGTCTTCTCCTCTGACTGTTGTGCTTATCAGAACAATTTCCTGCAGCAGCTTCTTCCCAGAGTTAGTGAAACTGGTGCTGAACAGACCCATCACTGCCATCATCTGCACTCCAAGTGAGTACAGTCTAATATCCATACAAGTGAAGGCAGGCAAAGAGGTTGGCGATAATCCGGGGCTCGTAGGGAAGGAGAGAGAATTAAAAAAAGCCTTTGGGGGCTTCTTCCAGAGGGTGTTCTCTGTTCAATTGGTGTATAAGAATAACAGGATGCATTACATTTGTGGTGATTTTATCATTATTTGATGTCATAATTGTATTACTGATTATGTTTTATGAATTGTACCAATAAAATATTTGTTTTTATACCATAATTGGGCTATAAACTCATCTTTCTATAGGTTGTTATTCGTATACTGAGTTTGCCTAGGATCTATTGGTGGCCTAGCTCTGGTTCATTGTACATAAAGAACCTGATGTGAGCGGGGGCAGCTCTCTGTCCATAGATATTGTACATACAGAGCCTGGTGTGGGTGGGGCAGCTTTGTCAGCTCTGCTGTGTTGCTAAAGCTAAATTATTTGATTTTGTGAGAATGGCTGCAGCCAGTAATCTAAGTGATACATCATTGGATTCAGGGGTTCTTTGCTTACATTATGCTACTGTCAGACGAGGTAGCAAAAAACTGTTGACAAATTCCATTTCAAGTCCTAAGATTGAAGAAAAGGACAGACTGGAGGAGTGTGGGGTTAATATTTTTGGGATATTCTTTACATTACATTATATATGTTCAGCCACCCTGACGCACACAGGTTATTGCTACACGTTCCGTTGCATCTGCCTGTGGTCAGGCACACCCTTCTAATCACACTCAAGCCAATGGGGGAGACGTGCTCCTTCCAAATGAATTACAACAAAATCCACAATATTTAGAGCGATGTTTCCTGCTTGAAAAAGGATAATGGTTTATTACACATTCTAATTCCCTGAGCCCGAAGCCTTCAGAAATGTGAGCGTTACAGCCGGCTCCGACACAATGTGCTTCATGTATTATTAATATGACCGTACAATTGCCAGTCTATGTGATCTAAACGGTTAGCAGGTACTAATATTCAGCGGCAAACACAGAATCTAGAAGAGGCTTTAAATAATTCACCAATTTACTCCATCACAAATTGCATTAAAACCCAATAATCTGATAGCCGACGAGAGCGAGAAACAAGGTCGGGACCTCGGAACATCAATGACTGTCACGCCGCAACGGTTCCTCCATATCAACATGCACAATAAGCCGAACTCCACACCTAATCACCAATATTTTAATTTTGGAAACTTATTTTGTTCTCCTCCGGTGAAACAGAGTCAGCGAGATGCGAGATGACACATAACAAACAGTGGAGTAACCTGAAGCTCATGGACCCCAATGTAAAAGCTTCAACAGGGCCCCTAATTATTGCAAATCTGTAATAGCAATTGTCCTTTTTCTATAGGCCAAAGGGGCTTTTGGGGCCCCCAAGGCTCAAGGGCCCGGGTATAATTGCAAACCCTGCACCTATTGTAGTTCCACCTCAATAACAAATGTTTCCCTAAATGTTCTGATCTAAGATCAACTTTGTAGACACTTGGGCACCATTTTTGGTTTTTGGTTACTGTATCTCCGTATAAAGCTGTTCAAGTCTACTTTTTTCCGGTAATTTTTAGTTGGTCAATTTTCTTGATCTCACTAATTTTGTGACCTGAAACAGATTATTGTGTTGCCTAATAGTTGGAGAGAATTCCAAACCAAAAGGATTGCGATTGATATCCTCCAGGAATGCGGAATGAGACCCTGCCATATTGTCCCATACGAACAGCATATCATCAATAAACCGCGTCCATTACACCAGGCCTTTTTTCAAGGTATTATTTTGGTATATAAAAGACTACTCCCGCTTCCCTACGTAAGTTTTGGCATAACTGGGCGCAAATTTAGTCTCCATTGCTGTGCACCACGTTTGCTGATAAAATTGCTGGTACTACAAAAATAATTATGGTTCACTCTCAACAATGAAATCAAACTGTGTTTGATAGTATTTCGGTGTTCTAATTAATGCTGTTTGAATGGGACTGAATTCCAATTTTAGGTCAATCACTGTGTAGAAGGATGATACAAAGATGGTTATATCCCCTACTCTTAAGTGATATACCTCCACACTAACAACCTGGGTGGCTCCATTGCAGATGCTGGGAGATATACACAGCAGGTCCAGTTAACATATGGAAGTTGTATGTACCCAGTTATTTCAGTGTATCATTACCATTTGTATTTTTATTTGTCTCTTTCATATAGTGTTGATCCAGTTCCTATATCACTTATTCGTGAATATCATCCGAAGTCAGCAGACCTGCCTCCAGTCTAGGTAAAAATCTGCATCTCAATAAATTAGAATATCATCAAAAAGTTCAATTTATTTCAGTCATTCAATACATAAAGTTAAACCCATATATTATATAGAGTCATTACACACAGAGGGATCTATTTCAAGCGGTTATTTCTGTTAATGTTGATGATTACGGTTTACAACCAATGAAAACCCAAAGGTCATTATTTCAGAAAATTAAGCTGTATCCTCCAGGTCAGCAGTCCATTCAACCCCAAGGTTCACCCCACCCAGACACCCTTTTATGAGCCTCTCCAGGTCATCTTCCTGCGCTGGCTACTCACCTTCCAGCCCTGCATCTCGTAGACCGTGTCCCAAGCAGGTGGCCGCAGGTCCTGTTGAGCAACGGGCGACCCGTCCCCTGACCCTAGGTCTGGCCCCCGTTTTAGTGAGTGTCCACGGCAAGTGGCCACTGCTCATGCAGAAGCAGTGCACTGGTTCATGCCTGCAGTACTGTGGCCAGATCGGGGTGGTCCCCTCTGCGACCTAGCTCCTCCAGCAAGGCCCTCCCGACAATTGCTGGAACAGGGTCCCTTCGGCCAGGGCTTTGTGGTGACCTCTCGTACTGGTCCCACTTCCCTGGCAGGAGCCTCCCCTAGAGCTCCATCTCCCTTTCCCAGCCTGGGATGGGGCCCTACCTCAAAAGGGTTCACCCAGATCCCCTGGCCTGGCGTCAGGAAGGTGTTGGATGCGGGTGTTGGTGTTTCGGATTGGTGTCCCCTCCTTACCTGGGAGTGGCGTACCACACCTATGGATTAGGTGCAGTACTTCTGTGGCAACCAGATCGCAGGGGAGCCACACATTTACTATTTAGCTGGGAAATCCTCAGTCACCGGTATCACCTCTGTCCAAAAGATGCACCGCGCCAAAGTTAATGATTTGAGAGGTAAATCACATTGGAAATGGCCATAAAATAATGAGGGAGAGATAATGACTGACAGTCGTCCTCAGAGGGTGATTAAACAGAGTAAAATTATTCCTATTTTCCTGGCCCCAAGTCAAGTCAACCGTAGCCGAACCCGCTGCGATATCCCACCTCCCAGACTGCGAAGAATTACAGGGTAGGCAAAAACCTCTCCACATCCATTCCTCTCCGATACTCCAGTGACTCATTAAGGAGAACAGGTTTGTGTTGTTCTCACTCGAACAAGGTTCTCAGACCAAAGTCCCAACATTCAGTATATGGTCACGGCTTGTAGGAATAAAAAGTAGTTTGGGAGGAAATTCAGTGGAAACTCTCATTAAAATTGGATTTTCTTTAAATATATGAGCAATAAACCCCAGAGATGTCAATGAGTCTGTCAATAACATAAACAGCAATTTCTGAATTTAATAGTTTTCCAAGTGAGCCAGTCACTAGCGGACACTATTAGGCCGTGTGTCGATGCTGAGTTTGTGCTACAGATTTTGGATCTCGTAAATCTGCACCTTCTGCCAGAAATACGTACCCAAAACATCCTTGTGCCAATGGGGTGTTTTCACCATGTTTTTGGTGCATATTTCCATGCAGATTTTGTTGCGTTTTCTTTTTAGCAATTGTTTACTCTTGTGACGGTGAATAAAGCTAGATTAAAGGCTAGGGGAAAAAAGGGTTTCAAGATGTCATAATGTAACGTGGGGCTCCGCTGCCACTCACCACCAACTGCCTAGATTTACCTGGCTGGTAATCAAAACACAGGGGAGCCCTTTTTTTTTTAACCATTTCTTGAAATAATTAAAAATAAAATGATGTGGAGCTTTGCTGTATTTTTGGTTCCCAGCCAGGGACAACTAGGCTGAAGCATTCTGGGCCCCCCATGCTGTGAATTACAGCCTGCAGCCACCACAGAAAAAGGCGCATTCATCAAAACGCCATTTTCTGGAGCTGTACCTAACTCTTGCAGTTTCCCTGTGCCGGTGGCAAACTGGGTAATAAAGGGGTTAATGCCAGCTGAATTTTGCTAGCTGGCACTAAGCCCAAGATTCATAATGTCAGGACAATATTAGACCCTGCCATTATGAATCTCTAGTAAATCTAATATATAATTACTTTATGTTGTCAGTCGCTTACTTCCGTAAGGATGAGGCCAAATCCCACAATCCACCGCACCAACCGCAAGTACGCCGGGCGCCATATTGGAACACTCAAGTGATGGGTATTCCAATAAGGCACATGCTGGTGGTATCAGCCCCTTGCGCAGTACCACCAGCGAGACACTGCCAGAAAACCACCAGACCTCCCGCCAGATTTCCCCCCCTTGCCGAACAATCTGCCGGACCCCCCCCAATTGACCCCCTGCCAGGCATCGCTCGCCCTGATGAACATCACCCACCCTGCTGGACATCGCCCACGGTGCCTGCCCATCCGCCCCATTTAACATCGCAACTTTTTGCACCCACCACCGTCCAGCCGCATGCAGCCGGAAACTCTCCGGCTTGATGCCTGTGCAGGAGATGGGGTGGGAGCACCCTCTGGTGGGTAAAGAGTGCGCCAGTGGTTGCAGGTGGTGCCACACACGCACACACATACACACTCATATATACACACATACATTTTTAATTGCCAGCGTAAGTAACACCAGGCAGCAGGGGTTGGCAGCCAGTACCTACTTGCTGGCAACAGAAAATACAGCGAAGCCCTACACATTTTTTACCAGTACAAACAAGAGAAAAGACAATTTTTTTCTACTTTACAAAAAGTGGTAACATTTGTACATAGTGCAACCCTCATTAAAATAGGTGCAAAATGGCTGAACAGATACAGTGGATACAATAGTTAGCATAGACACAATATAACACTACAGATATTGTACACATTCCCATCACAGAAGTTAGTCCTTACACATTGCAGCATACACATGTCAATACAATCAAAAATCAGTATGCATGGATTGAACAACCATCATTAAGTCTCAAAGGGAGTGCATTACCTAAGTGCCACTGTTTAGATTATTCTTGTAAAACCACATGGAACTATTTTCATCAATTTACATTTTTTACCAGGAAGTTAAACACTAAAAAAGAAAAAAAAAAACAGAAAGCTTTCAACTAAATAATACATTTATTTACAAGTGGGGGGAAGAAGCACTGGTGGGGAGATGTCATGGGGTGGTACAACAGTAAAGGAATCAGGAAGCAAGATGGTAAAGTGGGCAAGGGCTTTCAGGGGTGCTAGTCTGGCCCTGGACAAGGGTCCCTGACCAGCCCTTTTCCTGAAGGTACCTCTGAAGGTGAGGAGGTTCAGGTCGCCACCCTAGCCCTATGCTCCTGATCAGCCCTAGACTTAGAGCCTCTACCTCCACCTACGGACCAGGAAAAGACTACCACTCCACTAGAAGGGAAAGCAACAGCTTCAGTTCCAGGGAATTGGCCCAGTTGCAGCACACCTGTGCCCAAAACGATTGTATTCCAGGAAAGTAGCCCACATCCTCCTGTACGCCTGCATGTTACCTGTTGTACCGCAATAAAAGTTTGAAGATTACCACGGTGAGTGTAGCTCTTCTTTCTTCTGGATGAAGGTTTTGTATCTCTTGTTGTTTATGGAGCATTGAACTGGGAATGGGTATTCACTAAGCCGCCTTTCTCCTAATCTTGGTTGATATAAAGCATCACCCTCTGCAAAGGTGGTGCAGATTAACCCTATCTGAGTTGATGCCTAAAGGGTATGTACAAGCACTCTAATGCCACCATATTTTGCCCCTTACGTGCCTGTGACAAGTGATATATGTCTATGTGACATTGGACCCTTTGCCTTCTCTGCCCTTAGGGGCAAATTTAGAACCTATCTCCTTCCCAGGCTTCATGGCCCGACTCTGTTGGAAGCACGACATAAGAATAAACCGTTGCCAAAGATTCAGGGAAAAAAAAAAAAAAAAAGCTCACGCTCCTATGATTTACTTCGAATACTGAATTAATTTTGTAGATGTCCTATATATTTTACAGCTGTAATTGCTATATAATGAACAGAGCGCCAATGAATTTGGCAAAGGACTCACTGCTGAGGCTTAAAACATTCTATAATATGTACAGGAGGGGAATTATTCTAAAATATTCCACCGCAGAGAAACATCCACAATATTTGTCAGGGGGTTTATAATTCAATGGAATGTACCTTTTTTGGAAAAAAAAAAAAATCAATCTAAGGACATGTCATAAATCTATTGGTCTCATTGTGCATGGACTATTCCACAAATTGACCTGCAAAAGAGGAAGGGCTATGCAAAACTGCACCTAAAAGTGGAAATGCTCATGGTGTTTTTTAGGACATTTTGTGGTGTTCCTAGGGGTGGGTTTTATTTCCAACAGTTTCTCCCTTTAAATTAAAGGGAATCTGTCAGGTCAAAAATCCATATGTAACTATATCATTTTCTAATTCCTCTGGTGAAGCTCTTTCTATTCATGTATTTCTTTTATTTATACTCCCCCCCCCCCTTTGCTTTGTAAACTGCAAATAAAGAGATTCATTCCTTCTGTCAATCACAGTGAGCAATCACTTAGTTATCTGCTGCCCACTCCCCAAGGAATGAATATTCATATAGTGACATCACTGCACTGCACTGCCCTCCTCTGCAAGTGTGCAACCAAAGTGAAAATAAAGCTAGCAAGTGAGACACAGAGCACAGGGGGAGGGAAGTAGCTGCCTGGGAAGGAGTGAATAATAAAAAAGAATTTACATACTAGAGAGACTATTCAGCAGTAAAAGTCATAAGCCGGACTAGTGAAGCAGCTGCCTGCTGGGTGTAAAGATGCTTATAGCAAGAGAACTACAAAGGGTACAGTAATGATCTTTACGTATTCCGAAAGGTCTGCCCAAGCACTATTCAAGGGAACTATTAGGTCATACTGAAAAAATGACCTGAAAGTCTCTTTAAGTAAGAATGCTTATATAAATTTTGACACTAAACTGCAGAGGCAAAACCAAACCCTTCTGAATATCAACGCTAACTGTAACATTCCCCCTACCTACACCTAGGTGTAGCTGGGGATCAATCGCCATGTCCTCTGGTTTCTGGGGGCTTTGTGAAGCATCAACCAGTCATTGATTTTCTGGAGTAATTTAAACAAAGGGATAAGTCTGTTAACTTATTTTTTTGCATTTAGTGAAAAAAATGGATTGTTATCATGTGCAATTTTTAACACAAAGAGGATTTGAAATGCGAGAACCTTAAATATACAAGTGGAAGTTCATCACCCATCAAGATAAGGTGGATTCCATCAAAATGTAGGAAAAAGTATAGTTAACATAGATAATGTCATGAGTGAGCGAGGAAACGCCCGGCGTGCTGAGCAAAAACAAGCAAAACCAGAAAATGTAAAAGAGCCTGATGCTAGGTAGGAGTGACCCTAAACACTCAAAAGAGAATGAGTGCTTCACTCCCTATCATCCCTAGACAGGTCTTTCCCCCAAGCTCAATCATGTGCCTAAGCCCTGACTGACTCTGGGCTAGACCTGGCTATTGAATACGGCAGCAAGACACTAGTCTAATGGTGGTTTACACACAATTTATCTGTTCATATAACCAACTGGCAGAATCAAGGAAGATGTGTACACAAGCACAAAATAGCAATATCCATGTTTCATGCAACCAATGTTCAGTAGAACGATAAGGGATTCTATTAAACTCACCAACCTTGGCAGATCTCATGCGACTTAGGAGAAGTTTCCTTGTGAAAGCTGGAGCAGCTCCTTGTAGTGGCACCTCGTCAATATTGAACCAATCTTGGTTGCAGTGAAATCATGAACATTGCTCATTTTGTGCTGTGTCAACAGACAATGAAGATTCACTCAACCAAATTGGTTCGTTGAACAGATAAATTGGTGTGTGTAAACCCACCATTACTACTAAATCCACAACACAAGAGAGAGACAAACGAACAGACAAAACAACAACTGGAACTCCACAGCTTTCACAAGGACAACTTCTCCTGGGAAGTCTGCATAGAGAACTAAAACTGTCACAATCGAGATTAAGGAGTGAGTTTAAATAATGAAAGGGAGTGGCAGCAATTGAAGCAGCTGAGATTAGAGCTATGTTCAGTCTCAGCAAATCAAAAGGAACTCTTAACCCCTTCAACACCAAATGAAAATAAATCAGTTTCACTCATGTTAATCGCTGAGCAGATTCCAAAGAGGACCTGTGATCTGCCAATAACAGATACCACAAAGGTCTCACCAAATGCAACACACTCATGACAAAAAAAATCTCTAGTTATAGAGTCTTATGTGATGATGTATTATTAAAAGTAGTGGTATGAAGCTTTTAAAAATTTCAAGGTTGCTATTTGCCTACATCATAATCCATTATTTACAAAAGTTCCTCAGGGGTGGGACTTATTTTAAAGGGTTTTTCCAGTCACCTTGTAAACGTCTGCAGTAAATAACTGCACACTTCTGAATCCTTACAGCGCATAGTGCTCACTGTCAGGATTCTGCACTGACTATGTAATTTGCATATTTTCTGCCACATTCCCACTAGAAGTGCCTTGCCTTGCTCAGTACTAATGATTTGAGAGAAGCAAAGTATGTCTAGTCGGCATGTGCCACTTGTATGCAAACTGCTCTAACTGGCGATACCAGAGAATCCAGACAGTGAGCGCATCGCTGTCTGGATTGAGAAGTCTGCAGTCACATAGAGTAACTGTAGACTTTTACCAGAAGACCAGACACATCCTTTCTTTCTGGATAAACTGGATAAAGTAATATGTATCAACCATGAGTGACATTTTGTTCTCTATTCTCTTATTTAACTCTGTTTTGAATTTTGAATTTGAAGACTTCACACATTTTCCCCTAAAAAACTTTGATTTGCAAGGAATAAATTTGTGTGAATCTCAGTACTGGAAAGCTTGTAATTTCTCAGAAAATACACGTATGGGATAGTAGAGATGACATTCTCCACTGACCATAAGAGCTTCAACTACACAGGAGAGAGAAATCCCGCTGACCATAGGAGCTTACACTTTACAGGAGAAAGCGATAGAGAGAGGACCCACGGTGACCATAAGAGCTTAAACCCTACAGGAGAGAGAGGACCCTACTGAACATAAGAGTTTACATTCTACAGGTGTGAGGACCTCACTTACCATAAGAGCTTACATTCTATAGAAGGATGCCGTTGACCATAAGATCTTACACTCTATAGGAGAGAGGACCACGCTGACCATAAGAGCTAACTCCCTATAGGAGAGAGTGATAGAGAGAGAGTACTCCTCTGACTATAGGAGCTTATACTCTACAGGAGAGTGAGATGGAGACAGAGGACCCCGCTGACCATAAGAGCTGGCATTACAGGAGAGAGAGGACCCCACTATCCATAAGACCTTACACTCTACAGGAGAGAGAAGACCCTGCTGGCCATAAGAGCTTACACTCAATAGGAGAGCGTGATAGAGAGCGCAAGTACTCCCCTGACAATAGGAGCTTACACTCTACAATAGAGTGAGAGGGAGATAGAGGACCCCACTGACCATAAGAGCTGGCACTACAGGAAGAGAGGACACCAGTGTCCATAAGAGCTTACACTGTACATGAGAGAGAAGACCCTTCTGACCATAAGAGCTTACACTTTTCAAGGGAGAGAAGACCCTTCTGACCATAAGAGCTTACACTTTACAAGGGAGAGAGGACCCCACTGACCATAAGAGCTTACACTGTACAGGAGAGAGAGGACCCCACTGACCATAAGAGCTTACACTCTACAGGAGAGAGATGACCCTACTGACCATAAGAGCTTACTCTCTACAGGACAGAGAGGACCCCACTGACCATAAGAGCTTACACTCTACAGGAAAGAGAGGACCCCACTGACCATAAGAGCTTACTCTCTACAGGAGAGAGATAGACACAAAGAGAGGATCCCGCGGATAGGAGCTTAAACTTTACATAAGAGAAAGAAGATCACGCCGACCAAAGGAGCTCACATTATACAGGAGAGAAAGAGAGAGAGGAACCTGCTAACCATAAGAGCTTACACTCTACAGCAGTGAGAGAGAAAGGACCTCCACTGACCATAAAGAGCCACAAATCAAAATTCAGTGTTTGAATTTACATGACTCCATGAATTTCAGGAAATTCAACTCAAAACTCGATTATTTTGATGTTTATATCCAGAAATGTGATTAGATACAACCAAATCAAAGAAAAGAGGTGATATCTGCAGATGTTTCTACACTTTCCTTCCCAAGTTTAAGATTCCGATTTCTCATGATCCAAATTCAATACATTATTGTGATATTCTCTTAGCAAGGTCCTTTACTGGCTGTCATATATAGACACCTATAGTATAGTCATCTCCCCATAGAGCATGGTGATTTTTTTTTTTCACAGTTGGTCGTCTTCCACAAAGAGTGAATATAAGTAATGGTACAACGGTGCATTCCCCTGACAGGGGGGGTCACAACTCTATTTTTGCCATTAATAATCCAATCTGCCACCTATAATCTGGCTATAGACGTCTTCAGCCCCTATGTACCCGCACGCTGGGCTCGGTATCTGGATTGTTAGGTCTCTATGTAGCGCGGGGAAGGTAACGTCTTATCAATGCTTCGCCTCTAATCACAAGTAGCTGTGAAATAACACATTTTCAGCTATCGAATGTGAAATCTTCTTACCTTGTCGTCTTCCCTCCGTGGACCCGACCTCCTGATATTACTATGCACAGTGATTGCGCAGGCAGTCGTTCTGTCCCAGCGATATTTAATGGAAGCGTAAAATGGAAGATTGCTTTTTTGTTTGAGGAATTTCCTTAAATATTCCTTCCAGATTACATTATAAATGCGGAATAATCTGTAGGAGGTTCTCGTACATGTCTAATTCCTGATGTGCTGCATCTGCTTACCCCGATTCTTCACCACCATCCTCGATGATAACTTAATATTGCTTGTTTCTATAACCAATCATCTAACATTAACCCCTGAGGAGCAACCACTAAATATTACGGTGCCCCCACCACTTGTATCTTCTAAGGCACCAAAGATTGGATGCACCTGCACCCCCTGTAGCTTAAATGCACAACTCTATCCACTTCCCCAACCGAATTGCCCAATTTTGAGATCCAACCAGTGTCCGCAGTATAATGGATGTACATTACAGCACGATACATTGACTTGAAATGGATGCACTTTGTATTATTATGAATCTCTAGCAAAACAGACAATGAGCCCTACTTTATGCCATTTCTGTTCGGTGTATGATGAGATTTTAGGCTTAGTCTGGCTGCAATTTGGAAAATTGGTCCAAAATAAACCTGCTTTGAGGATCTGAGTGCCCTGTCATTGTATTGTATTTCTATTGGGCTAGTTAGTCTTGTCTTCTGTAACATTAAAGGATAATTCCACCCAAAGAGTGGGAGAAATCGTTATACTGCCCCCGCACTCATAAGTCCACATGGATAAGGTCACGACGATTTATGGACAAGCCAGCCCGATAGATGGCTCACGCTCTGCTACATGTATGGTTAGTCACACTCACTTCTGGAAGTAGTTCCTCCGACAAGGGCCGTGCATCAGTGAGCCAAACATCCAACTCCAACATTTCCCTCAATCCGACTCCACCAAAATGGACGCTGACTCCGACTGCACGACTCTGACTCCACAGCCCTGTCTCTGACGAGTAACTATCGGCAATGAGTGTTCCTTTTAGGCCATGAACACTGGAAATGATAAAACTGCAACCCCAAGGGGCTTTGAATTGCCTCCCAAATTTATTCCCCAAACAGGACAATGACCCCAAACACCCAGTGAGTCGGTTGACAGGGTAGGGGGTACTCGGATACCGGGACAAGTGGTTACTTTAGTGGGGATTCCGGCTGGTCAGTTCCCGGTTCTGTGCCCTTGGACCCTCAATGGCGGGTGGGGGTGATGATGAAGGGGAATTGGTACATGATGCCACCTGTGGTACCTGGTAACAGGGTTACCAGCGCTGCGGCCGGCCGCTGAGGTGATGGGAATGCAGCTTTGGTAGTACAGCTCCCCAAGGCGGAGCTTTACCTCAGGCAGCAGGGTATAAGATGGGAGTTAGTCCTCACTATTGGTGCTGTAGAAGCCCTCCAGGTGATGGATGAAAGGAGACTGGACACCAGATCAGCTCAAACAGTTCTTTACTTGCACCAGGTGACATCGGTACACGGTACAGTCTAGGTTAACCAGGGGCCGTAGCCGCGGATTTTGGAGGCTTTTCCAGAGTCTGTCAGAGGCGTCCTTAAAATGGCTCTCCTGGTTCTTTTCCCTTCTGTGCCCTGATGGTCTTCTGTACTCCCACTCTGAGTCTAGATCTAGTCCTCGGGTCTGTTGCTTAATGTCTCTCTACTTATCAGCGTCGTGAACCCGCTATGGGACTGAATGTTGGACTTCTTGATGGGTGCTGTGGCTCCCTTATGTCGGGCCCACAGCCTGCCGTGTGCGATAGACCGTAACTAACCGCTTCGGTTCTGGTGTACCGGTGATGACCTGGGTCTCCAGCAGGCTCTGACCAGTCCTGGAGTGGCCCACTTCTTCATCCGGGTCAACCCTTTCCTTAGAGGTGCCCTCCTGTCACGGTCACCGGATCCGCTGTCCCGTCTTCTCTGCTCTCTTACACCGTCTAACTGACTAGCCTTCTAAATGTTACTCCTCGTCTCCCGCGAATCTAGGCTCCAACCCCTGGAAACCTACTGAATATATGGTCCCCTGCACTAAGGTGGCGTACTGTATGGGTGTTGGGTGCAGACTCTGTAGCGTCCTCCATATCCACAGCTATGGAGGCACTACACCTTCTGCTTGGGGTGCAGTGCCTCCCTGTGGTGCCTTGCCATAGGGGCGCCACACCAGCCAATGTCATTAAAGGGACACTGTCAGGTCATTTTTCAGTATGATACTAATATTGCCCTTGAATAGTGCCTGGACAGACCTTTTAAAGACATGTACAATCATTATTGTACACTTTCTAGTTTCCATGTTATCAGCATCTTCACACCCTGCAGGGAACGCCTGGATTAGTCCTCTCCATTATAAACACGATTAGTCCTGTGCTGTATAAACTGTCATGTAATTATGCACTCCCTCTCAGCAGCTTCCTCCTCTCTCCTCCCTCTGCTCTCAGTGCTGTGTGGTTTCACTTCTGGAGCTTCTATTCTGTTCAGGACATGAAGGGAGAAAGCTACAGGTCTGCCTTATCTGATCTACAATCCATTTGTTTCTGTAAAAAAGAATCCCTGCTGTGCTGTGAGAGATCCTGTGTGTATCTGATCTCTTGGTTTTGCTGCAAAGAGAGTAGAGGAGTGAATACAGCACACCCCCTCTTCCCACTGATCTTCTATGCTGTGATGTGAATATGTGACATGCATATTCATCTACGGGGAGTGGACAGCAGATAACTAAGTGGCTCATTCACTGTGAGTGACAGATGAAATGATTCTCTTTAAATGAAGTTTACAGATGATAGGAGGGACATCTAAATATAAGAAATACATCAATAGAGAGAGCTTAGAGAAAGGAATTAGAAAATGATATCAGTTACATATGGATTTTTGACTTGACAGCTTTCCTTTAAAAACAATCCACAGTGTAAAGAAGAACAAGGAGTCCTGGAAGTGATGATCCGACCCCACAAGAGCCACAATCTCAACACCGAGTCTGTCTTGGATCACATGAAGAAACAGAAGGATCAAGCCGACATCCATCAAAGATCTGTGGTTAGTTGAGATGGGTGAATGTATTTGAGTGGAATTGAATTCTGCTCAAAGTTTACAAGTGTTTAGAATGAACACCGGGCCAGAGATGTGATGCAACAGATGTGAGGGCGACTGAGAAAGCAGTAGGGACTAGCGTTGAGTGAGCACTTCCATGCTCAGGTGCCCAGTACTCATAACAAGTAGTTGGGACTCTCGGATGCCACAAGTCAAGTACAGTGTATAATGGAAGTCAATGGGAAGCATTCAAATGCTTCAAGCCAGTTGAAGCATTTGATCTGCTCATTTCAAGTACCGAGCACCCCAGCATGGTAGTGTTTATCAGTTAGATATCTTTTTTTTTCTTTTTATACCTTTGCCAGCCACGTACCTGACTCACCGTTGCCGGGTCCGCAGGTCTCAGGCGATGCTTCACTTGTCACGGTTCCGCGCCTGAGGCTGTGGGGCCCGGTGGTCAAATAAAAAGGGGTAAGGGATTGGGATTTAGTCTTGATTGTCGTGACGCCACCTGTGGGAGGCCGGTGATGGCACCGGCACTGCTTGGGCCTCCGGGGGATGTGCGGCAGCTAGATGGGATGCTCCCCACAGGATGAGCAGTAGTCCCCGGGGCCAGGAGCTGTGCTGGATGGAATACGGCAGCTCAGTTGTTTTTATGAGCAAAGTTAATAACAGTTCTAGAAGAAATGCACTGACACGATACTCCTCTGTAACGGGTCTTTACTGTAAGTTCGGTGCGGTACACGGTATACAGTTCTTTAGGTAACGGACCGGGTGGTCCCAGTGATTAACAGCCTCTGTCCAGAGCTCCACAGCGTTCCTCTGTTACAAACTGTTCTTATTCCCCTAGCTGGGTATCTCTATTGGATTACCTTAGCCGGGTTTCCAACCTAGGCTGTGAAGGGTCCAGAGTCCCAATGGTAGGTACCCTGCTGGTAAGTCTGCTGGTTTAGCGGCTGTAGTGAGGCACACCTAAAAAGCTACTCCGTCACTCCGGTTTTGCAGAACAGAGGTGAACGACTGGTTGCCTCGGAACCGGTGTCCGGTAGGACTCGGGCATGGGTGTCTTTGGACCCGTTGCTTTAGTTGCTATTCGCCCGCTTTCTGGTCTGGGTCACCGCTTGTTGGTGCCCTCCCGGTTAAGTTGCCTTTCCAGGGCTGCACGGCACTGTGCAGACACCTGCTCCTTCTCCTCCTTCCTCCACGTTCTCTCTCCAACTACTACTCTCCTTTCCCCACACTACACCTCACACTCCTCCCACCAGGGCCTGATTGGTCCTCTACCTCTGAGTGGTGCATGTGGTACATGGAGCTCTGGATTTAACTGTTTCATCACTGAGACAGAAGATATTACATCTTCAGTCAGGGAAGCAATACCTTCCTGTGACGCACTCGTTGCGGGGCGCCACATACCTTCATGGCTGTGAAGTCCTCTGCTGCACCACATTTACGGTCTAGAGATCACTTTAGGTAAAGTCTTCTGGCTGCAAACAGACCCTGGAGTTCATAGAGCATGTGTTACATCTGTCTGAGGATACTAACATAAGAAGGCTATCTAAGACAGACTAGGAACAAATTGCTCCATTAGGCAGAACCCCGAGAAACCCTGACACACTTTAACCCGTATACAGGGATCTGGATTTACAACAGGGTCCAGGAGATTGCTGCCTATGGATGGGAAAGTAACCAAGCAGGGTCAAAGCTGGAAGGTCAGGAAAAGGACAAAATCAGGATCTGTTAGAGTAGTCAGGGAGCAAACGAAGATGGCAGCAAGGTACAAAATCATGAGGTAGGAGAAGCGTTCAAAAATAGACCGAGATAAAAAAGGAAAAACCCCACTAAGAGACAGGACAGGAAAACTATTTCTGGCAGCTTGCAGCACAAAGCTGAAAATATTAGTAGGGTGTGGTGCTTTCCAATGACTTCAGCTGGACAGCACGGACCCATCCATTCTGTCCGACTGAAGTACTGCAGGTATCAGCCACTCTAACCTTACTGGATGAGCAGAGCCTGCGTTCTCCAGAGTTCCAAGCTCTGACCTCTTCTATCACCAGCACAACTTGCAGAGTGAATACGGCGGTGCCTGGTGAAACTAGCAGATGTCAATGGGGTAGACTTTGGTGGGGATGTGACAGCGTGCTCCATGGACTACTCGCAGACAGATGCTCTCTGACACCAGGTTGTGGCTGCAAGCCCTGCTTAGAGTGAACATTAGGCTGGAATTACAGAGGACCGGACAGTGGGCAGGGAGGTGAATATAAGCATTTTTAAAATTGTTTATATTTATTATGCTCCAGGGCTTGGATTGACCCAGAGCACAGTATGGAACATAAGGTTGTCTGCAAATTACATTTCCTGGTAAAAACTGTTAATTCAGTTTCTGTTAGATCCGATCATCTCTAGTGGTGAATTTTCCAAGATGTTTGGAAGCTCCCTGTCGAAAATCTTCAAAAATAATGTGAGACTGAAGATTTGATCACAAAAGGCAGTCACAGCAAAAGGTTCTGATTTACATTTCTCCTTTGATCACTCACTTTATGTTTTATTCAATGATAACAGTAAACTATTAACACTTCTATTTTTTAAATCATTTTTACTTTAGACCAACTAGAGAAGAAAGAAACAAAAAAAAGTATGAGTGTGTAGTGTCCAAATACCTTGCAATAAATAGGTAAAAACTAAAATAGTTAAAAATGCAGGATACTTGGTACATACCTTTTTTGCAAAAAAAGCACGGAAGCCACCCCACCAACGACAAGGTGACCCACCTCAGGATGGACCCTACACTAACAATATTATAACCTGCTGCTATACCTACTAACCTCAAAATCAGCAGGATGCTGTGTGTGACCAGGCCCCAAGATGTCCCACCAACGACAAGGTGACCGATCTCGGGATGGACCCTACACTAACAATATTTTAACCTGCTGCTGTACCTACTGACTTCATAATCAGCAGGATGCTGTGTGTGACCAGGCTCCAAGATGTCCCACCAATGACAAGGTGACCCATCTCAGGATGGACCCTACACTAACAAATTTTAACCTGCTGCTATACCTACTGACCTCATAATCAGCAGGATGCTGTGTGTGACCAGGCCCCAAGATGTCCCACCAACGACAAGGTGACCCATCTCGGGATGGACCCTACACTAACAATATTTTAACCTGCTGCTATACCTACTGACCTCATAATCAGCAGGATGCTGTGTGTGACCAGGCCCCAAGATGTCCCACCAACGACAAGGTGACCGATCTCGGGATGGACCCTACACTAACAATATTTTAACCTGCTGCTGTACCTACTGACCTCATAATCAGCAGGATTCTGTGTGTGACCAGGCCCCAAGATGTCCCACCAACGACAAGGTGACCGATCTCGGGATGGACCCTACACTAACAATATTTTAACCTGCTGCTATACCTACTGACCTCATAATCAGCAGGATGCTGTGTGTGACCAGGCCCCAAGATGTCCCACCAATGACAAGGTGACCCATCTCGGGATGGACCCTACACTAACAATATTTTAACCTGCTGCTATACCTACTGACCTCATAATCAGCAGGATGCTGTGTGTGACCAGGCCCCAAGATGTTCCACCAATGACAAGGTGACCCATCTCGGGATGGTCCCTACACTAACAATATTGTGACCTGCTGTTGTGCCTATGACCTTGTCGTTGGTGGGATGGGTTCAGTATTTTTTTTGCGAAAAAGCTATGTACCAAGTATTTTTAACTATTTAATTTTTACCTATTTATTGCAAGGTATTTGGACACTAAACACATACTTTTTTTGTTTTTTGTTCTTTTGTCGGTTTATACGATTTGGCGGTTTAGTTAACTTGCTATACAGGCCTGTTCACACTGTTACATTCTGGCTCAGTTTTTGTCTGTATATCATTTTTACTTTGCAGTATTTTTTTCACCCTTGACTAAACCTTTTGCACAGTATTCCACATCTATTGCCCAGTATCTACACGATCTCATAAATGACCATCTCTCATCTCATTACAGTCGATGGCTGTCATTAACTTCTTGAAGTCTTGAAGTTTCCCCGACTTGATTAACTTGCAGCGAGTCCTGCTGACAACAATAGCTCTGCAAAATGATTAAAAGGCGCCTGGTAGGAAGCAAACTGATGCTGTGTGATTAAATAGCAGAAATTCACTTGCATACATTTAGAGCCTTTAGAATTACAAATGGGCACTGTAATTTTGTAAAAGTTGACTTAATTGAATAAGATCAAAAGTCGAAATCAACTACTGACCGAGGAAACTATTAGTTAATGGACTTACTGAGATCCAAGAAAACCTTATGTGTGCCGTAACTGGTCATTTACTGCACTTACTGGCCCTAAGGTTCAGTGCAGTCATGCCAGAAGTACAGCCAGTGGTGTAACTTGAAGTCCATGGACCCCGATGCTCCAACAGGGCCCCCAATATTTGGAAATCTTTAACAGCAGTAGTCTTTTTTTATATAGGCTAAAGATACTTTCGTGGCCCCCTGGCTCCAAGACCCTGGTGCAATTGATGCCCCTGCACCTTTTGCACTTAAATCCCTGAGTATAGTTTAGATGCCATTGATTGTATGCATTATCCAACCTTCTGCAGGAGAATACACTGACCTTCTACTGAGCAATGCATCAGCATCTGCTAGGCCATGCACTGACCTCCTGATGGGTCAAGCACCTATCTACTACTGGGCCATGTATTGATCTACCTGTCTAGGCCATGCAGAGTTACCTCCTGTCTGGCCATGCAGATCCTCCTGTCTGCATGCAGAGTCCTCCTGTCTGGCATGCAGAGTCTCCTGTCTGGCCATGCAGAGTCCTCCTGTCGAGTCAGCAGTGACCCCTTCGAGTCATGCCAGAGTCCTCCTGTCGAGTCATGCAGTACCTCCTGTCGGTCATGCAGTGACCTCCTGTGAGTCATGCAGGTCCTCCTGTGGCCATGCAGTGCCTCCTGTCGAGTCATGCAGTGACCTCCTGTCGAGTCATGCAGTGACCTCCTGTCAGAGTCATGCAGTGTCCTCCTGTAGAGTCATGCAGTGACCTCCTGTCGAGTCATGCAGTGACCTCCTGCCAGTCCCTATCGTTACTTTCTGCCAAACCACGCAGTGACCTCCTTCTGAACCATACAGTATCCCACTGACAAGCTATGCAGTGATCTCCTGCCAGGCCATGTAGTAACCTCCCACTGAACCATGTAGTGACCTTCTGTGGGGCCATGCAGTGACCTCCTGCCAGTGACCTTCTGTCAAACCATACAGTGACCTCCTGCCAAGCTATGCTGTAACCTATTGCCAGGCTTTGTAGTGACCTCCTACCAGGCCATGCAGTGACCTTGTTATGGTACTGGTGAAACAGCTGGCATCCAATGGCCGGAGGGGCACGAGCATGAAACAGCAAGCAGTGGTAGAAGTCCTTAGATGTAGGAATGGACAGAATAGAAACAATCTGGAGATGGGTGGGAACAGTCAGGGCAAGACAGTACTGGAGATGGAGACTGGAACTAGGCTAACTGCCTGATATGCTATTTAAGCAATGAGTGAAGGTTCCATGTGGTTAAGTAGGTCCAAACAGGAGACAAGATGGCTTCCACAGGTCCAGCAGCAGCTGTCTTACTAACGGGAGATAGCAGGACACAATAACAGCCTCCAGTGGTGAGAAGTGGAATTGCAGCACATTTTAGCAAAGTGAATAATTGCAATCACTAGTGGTCAATCAGGAGGCAAGACAACCGAATCATGATAGACCTCCTCCCTAGTCATGCAGTGACCTCCTTCCAAGCCATGCACTGACATCTCACCAGGCCATGCATTGACCGTTTACTGGATCATGCTCTGACAGATTGCCATCCAAAGGTCAGTAGCCTAGGCAGTGAATGGCCTGGTAAGAGGATAATGCCTTGCATAGCATGGTAGTACATGGTCTAGCAGGAGGTCAATGCATGAAGGCAGTGAGGCATTGCAAGAGGACAAAGCATGACCTGGCAGGAGGGCAAAGGATGGGCAACCAAAAGGCCATTGGCTAAGCCTGGAAGGCAATGCATTGTATGATAGTTGGCCAGGACATGGCCCAGGAATACAGCGGTGAATGGCCTGGCAATTAAAAGGTCCGTGGCCCATCAGAAGATCACTAGATAGTGTGTTGTCTACAAATAGCCCTAATGAAGTAAATGAAAATAAGCCACAACAGATAAGAGAAATAACATCTAGTGATTGCCAGGAATTGACTAGAGCATTCATAAAGGAAGAGGGATCTCCTGGAGTGTCTCTTTAAGTAATGTATTGGAGTCTGGTTATCTTTTATTTCGCTCATTAATAATACAAGTTTAAACATAAAAAGGCATAAAAACTGTAAACAGCATTAAATAATCATTAAACAAACAGAAGAGTTGTCTGTGCCCTGTATGTGTCAGATACCACTGAAATGCCCCCCCAAAATTAACTTCCAGACATAATGATCAGAGTCGGCTCAGCAACACATAACTCTTGTTTGTTAAATTATGTATCAAAGTAAGAAGCTTCTGATTACACAGAGCGGAGCTGGGTCCAGTGCTTGCGTTTCGCACCTCCTTACACATAGAGCATCACCTCTGCCACCTCCTAATGATGAAATGACTCTGCTGACTCCACCCCAGTCTATACAGCAAAGCGGATGAGTAAGTTGCAAAAACAACAGGAAAATTGGAATACATCACGATTGTTTATATAAAGAAATAAAACGATTAAAATTGTAAAAAATATGTTGATAATAGCAATGTAAATTAAATATCATAACTTCCTGATGGTGCATTACTCATGAAAAGGTAAGAAACTATTTTCTGCAATAGAAATGTGTTGACAGCAGTTGTTATTTCCTTTCCTCGGCCTCCCTAGTGTTTTTACTCAGCAGGGGGAAGAAATGAGTGCATGAACAATATCCTCGCACCAAACTG
Source organism: Allobates femoralis (assembly GCA_033576535.1). NCBI lineage: Eukaryota > Metazoa > Chordata > Amphibia > Anura > Aromobatidae > Allobates > Allobates femoralis. The sequence continues at coordinate 34,732,355 of JARQOC010000006.1, forward strand.
GAAACTGTTACATGTACTGCGGCACGAGGGGAGTGATGCTCTTTCCAGCTATAGTGGAGCAGAATAAACTATATCAAAAATATTTATTTTTGTGAAAAGTGAAAATAAGCAGGACCTAGTAGATCTGTAACACGCTCAGATACATTTGGTGACCAATTTCCCCTATATGGAACATAAACTGAGCTCATATAATCATGGAGGTTGAATATAAAACAAATGTCATGCACAAACTGGCAAGCGTCCAAATTAACCATGTGACGGTGGTGCAAAAACCAGCGGGCGTCCGGCACACAATACAACACACAAGGGAACACAATAAGAACGGAGGACCCTGACAGTAGGAATTGGGAGAAGCGACTACCTGCACCGATTTCCTGTCATCCCAATACAGGTTTTTTTTTTTATCCCCGTCGCCAAGCAGGATACCTAGTCCCTTGGTAGCCCTGATCTCACCCTCACTAGGGAGATGCAAGTCCCACAGATGCACTAAAACTACATGAAGTGAAGGAAAGACAGGACTGGGGAAAACTCCAAAGCATATACTCCAACTGCACAGGCAAACTCCTAGGCAGCAGACAACTTAGCATCAGTAGTAGCTCCTTCCACCCCGGAGGCTTGAACAGGAAGACATTGTATCACCAGCAATGGCTGATGAGTCATGTGACTGTTTGAAGGAGATACTTTAACTGTATAAATACAAAAAGGGGGGAGCCTGTGGCTGTACATGTAATACCCTGATGAAGGTGCCAGGATAGGTGCCGAAACACGTTGGTGAATAAAGGAGATCGTTGCTTTGGAACCTCGCCTTCCTTGTGACTTCTTGGAGACATCCATCCCTTGTGATTCCATTGAGACGGCAGCGCGGACCGTGACACACTATCTTCCCTATATATGAGTGTTTGAAGGAAATGGGAATGGTCACATAGTAGCTGCATCTAAACAAAACTACCAAGAAGCTGGTAGAAGGAAAAGTGACATTAATTCATGGTGTGCCAAAAGAAATTAACTATGTTTAATAAAAAGAGTCTCCCAAGGCAAAGAGAATGAGTCCAATAGCCAATAGACGTTGCAATAGTCTCTGGGCCCCAAAAGTCCATTTGGCCTATAGAAAAAGACTAAAAATAGTCTCTGGGCCCCAAAAGTCCATTTGGCCTATAGAAAAAGACTAAAAATAGTCCCTGGTCCCCAAAAGTCCTTTGGCCTATAGAAAAAGACTAATGCTATGAAAGATTTGCAACAATTGGAGCTTTTGCATCGGGGCCCATGAGCTTCACGTTTCGCCGCAAACATATAGCCACTGCTTTTTCAGTGAAAAAACTATATAAATAAATTCCACTAAAAGTACTTTGTAATTCGGGCTTACATATGGCGTATGGGTAATGTGGGAAGATAAGATACACATTGTGTGCCTTTTTTTGGAATAGATGTTGTGATGAGGGTGCACCGGAGAAAGAGCAGGTTGGTTTCTCCTGATCGAGCCCACATGAGCCATTTTCATTTTGTATGTATGTATGCGTCTGCTTTTCACAAATTGGATTCTGCAGAAAACAATCCTGCTTGTAGAATTAATTATTGAGAAACGCATTATCTTGTTCGCACCGTATCTTTAATAAACATATGTCCAAAACATATAGATGAACTATGAGCCGGCGCGAGTTCATAAGGTTTTAGCATAATCATACACTGTAATATGTTTAATCTAAAAAATACTCATCGTTACTAAAGCACCAATTACATTTAATGATATTGAAAAATATTCCTCTTTTTTTTTAAAGCACAATATAATGAGGAACGCGCATTTTACATTGCAGAGTAATTAACATTGTTTATTTCCTGGGACTGGAATACAGCTGAGGTTCTGGTTGATGGACTGTGAAAGAAGCGAGGAATAACTAAGAAGCATCCCATCACTCTAGTCATTTCTCAGTGGCATTTTGATTGATAACTTCTACAGGAAGAAAAAAAATAAGACAATACATCCAGGCAAGTTAAAATTAGATACCGAGCGCAGAAAAGGCTAGGTAGCAGTAAAGGCTTAAACCATTATTCCACATGATGCAATGAAATGTAGTCAGCCAGACAAAAATAGCATCAGTGCAACTATAAGAATTAAGGAATAAGGGGATGTAAGGAGGCGGCTGGGTACATAGTGAATGGTCGGTATGTATCACAGATCTGGTGGTCCTCTATGATGTAAACCTGTAGTACCAAGAGACTTATTAGGACATTTGAGGGCCAGGTTTTAGGGACAGCCATTGAGATGGGTGGGTCTGGCTATCCACATACCTCCACCCATGGGTGTGTCTCATATCTTGGAATGATGTCTATTTGTGGCAACCCAGGGGTTAATGTGCCACAGTAACATCCAAGGGTTAATCCCCCACACACCTGACACTGCACTAGCACCTCTAGGCCAGAAGGGGGAGCTAAAGCAGCTTCCTTATATATTCTGGTCTGAGGAGGAAGTAGTTAGTTGATAGTTGACAGTTGACAGTTCAGTTTAGTGCAGGGAGCACTAGGAGGGGGACCTGTAAATGGGAGCAGTGCTGAGCTCCTGACAGGTACCACTGACTACTTTCAGGCCTGAAGCCGGGGTCTGAGGAGAGGAGTACAAGAAACAGAGGAACATATCTGGGAGACTGAGTTACCTCATTACCCGCCCCAGAGGAGAGCAGAGACCGTATACCAGATCCGAATCTGTGACTGAAACATGCAGCACAGAAAACACCGGGATAGTGGAGGTTGTAGTTCTACACTGCACCTCATTGAAGCAACACGGCGGGGTCAGAAGCACACAGAAAGACTCAAGTTGCCTAGCAAAGGGGGTAACTTTGAGGAGAATCAAGGCCAGCAGCCCAGCTAAAGCGGCAGCAGGTCCACACACACAGCGCAGCAGTGGGAAGCTGAGGACCCGGACAGGGTGGGAGGAACCCGGCCCCGGTACAGACTCGTGGACAGTACTCTGCTACCAACATCTGCAGTAAAGCCTTGGGAAAACTTCAAAACCGTGAGTCTGTGTGATCCTTGTGCTCCAGCCCTGCGTTCCCTCACAAGCAGCTATCATCTCTACTACTACCCCTATCCTGCAATATCCATAGCACCATCTATAGACTATTACTACCACTGCCCCAGGGAACCCAGCTCTACCTGCGGAGAGCCATTACATCCCCAGCTGCCCAACATCATCCCCGGAGGTTCTGCAGCAGCGGTGGTCACCCTCACCACAACCCGTGGGTGGCGTCACAACAAACTCCCCTGTAAATATCACCCCATTACTTGCAGAACCCAGGACATGGTCTGGATCAAGACTGCGACTGCCGATATCCCCAGCAGTACCCCGATCCGGTACCGAGTACCCCGTCCCAGTGGGCTCCACATATTTGCTTTATAATTGGTCAGTGTGTGGAGGTTGTTATACCTTCTGAAGGACCCTATGAGAGAGAGGATTCGCTTGTCCTGACCGAGCAAGGTGTGAGTGGAGGCTGCTACACCTCCACTAGGATACTTCTCAGGAGAGGTGGTATCTGAACCTGTGTGTACCCACAAGTGAAACAAACTGTGATACTGTTTTTATGTTATTTGAAGTCAGAAGAGGACAGGTATTATGTTCCTATGAAAGGGGATCCAGGGTGCTGTCACCCCCGCCCTGGGGATTGCGGTGCACTTGTTCACATGTGTTATGGACTTGTGTGTATGTATGTTGACATGTTACAGACTGTTTTGTATAATATTTGTGCTACTGCTCCTTAGTCCCTTGGGCAAACTAGGGTTAAATTAGCTAGTAAGCTAGTACACCCACTAGAGATGGGGTTTAAGTAACAATACAGGCTTGCAGGGTAGAATTTTCAGGAGAGTCCCAAGTGAAGAAAACCACAAGCAGGAATTGTTGTCCATTAATAATTTGGCTGGTCACCTTGGGATTTTGGGCCTAAAATCTGGTATGTGGGGCAGACTACAAACTAATCATGCTTCCCCAATACAGTGCCCATCTTCTGCCTTTGGCAGGTACCCAGACAGCAGCTGTCCCCTCTGGTGCTTGGTCGGTGGACCTTGTCATAGACTCGGGCGAACGGGTTGCCATTGTGCTAGCGGTAAAGGAACAAAGGACAAAAGTCTGGTGGTCATTATCATTCATCTGGATGTGTCTCTGTGAGTGGGGTAAGGTTGAGGCTGTAGGAGAATTTATGAATTCATGTAGAGTCATGGCGATGGCAAGGGACGAGAGTCAGGAGATACCGGGACAATAGGAACAGTCTACAACAAATTGTGCAACTGTGAATGGCGTTAGTCATGCAATGCTCAAGATTTGTGACAATATTTCACCAAACTGTGTAAAAAAAACCTTGTTGAGAACTATGCATACTTTCGCCCTCACTCTGGGCAACCATGAACTGAACTGTTGTACGGCTCGGGCTATGTCAACGAAACCAAGGTTGCTCCGTGGCCTTGGTCTCGCCTTCGATGACTGGAACCCCAAGCGGTTGGCACTTCAGCACCTGGAGAGTGGTTTATGTGTTGAAGAATAAACCTCAGGGCCTTTTTAGGTAAAGTTTTCCTATTGCCAAGTCAAAGAGTAAACTGAGTAAGTAATCCCATCAAAGGGTGTACAAACAAGGCAAGTCATCTGCAGCCTTCTTCTCGTAAAAAGTTCTTTGCCTAAAGTCGGAATGAAGCAACTCTCACCCTCATGGTGGGTTTACACGCCGCGATATCGGCGTCCAACTCCGACCCAACTCCGACAAAAAGTCACGTGGGTTGCGAGTTGGACCCGATATCGTGTGCGCGTTGTACTGTTTTAGCGTACAACGCGATGCTGGAACGATGCCAAAACGATATCGGAGTTGAATAGCAGAGCTATTCAACTTCCCGATATCGCAAGGCCATTGTACCAGCATCGCTGCGTGTGACAGCCCAACTCCGATGCGTACTCGCACCTCACCCATTAACTCCCATGTTAAATGGTCGTTACTGGGTTGGTGGGCGTACACATCGGAGGGACGTTGTTTCCCGATATCGCAGCATGTAAACCGGCGATGCGATATCGGGAAAAGTGCTCCAAAAATGCGCGCTCCCGCGGCGTTGTATGCGATATCGGGACGATATCGCTACGTGTAACCCCACCATCAGTTTGAAGCAGGAAAACCCAGCACACAAAGGAAATCAAGCTAATTGTATCAATGACAAAATCTAAAATATTGATCCCCTAAAATATAGATTTTGACTTACATTATTACAAGTACGGAAAGTTGTGTTTGCTCAAAAACTAAACCATTTTATTGAGTCATAGATCATCCATTGCTACATTTTTAAACTTGGGAACTTTTCTGCTTGCACAAAGTTTCTTGAGGCATAAAGTCGACAAGTTTTTCAGAAGATGCTCCTTTCTGGTGTAGTTATTGGTTTCTTGAATTATTTGCATCAGCTTTGGGGTATGTTCAACCGGAGTGTTTCAACAAAACCACATCAAAGAATATTCAATAGTATTTGAAGTGAGGCTTTATGTTGATTGTAGAGGATGTACTAAAAGAAATTGTGAACATAACCTTCAAGAGGTTTCAGGAGATTTGACGAGTTTTTCCTTTACCACTGTTTGTAGTATGTTGATTGGACTTGTCTTAAGGCCCCATCACACCTGGCGACGGGGCTTGAGATGTTGGCGGCGACTGACGGGTGTCCGCACGTTTTTGGCGCCCCACCAGCGTCGTCGTCCCCATTTTACATGGGGCAACATCTCCAGTGCCGCGCCGGCGAGCTGACAGGCGGCATCGCCGCCGAGGTGTCTGAAAACCCCAGCGGCGATGCAGGACAATGGGAGCTTATGGGTCTCATCGCCTGACAGGTCGCCGGCGGCCGGCTACATGGGGTAATGTGTGCACATCGCCCCAGATCGGTCGCCTGGTTTCAGAGCACTGAAGATTGTCTTAAAGGGGTTATCCGGGATGGTTAAAAAATACAAAATTGTGCCTAAATACTAACAGTCAGGGAGCTGCCACCTACTAGCCTGTTGTGTCCGTCACCGTTCAGCTCCGTTCACCCCTGCCGGGGATGACAAGGTAGAGTAAACAGAGCAGAGGCAGCTTTTCCACTCTGCTCTGTGAAAGTGGGCGCATGGATGACATCACATTGATTGACAGCTGGCACCCCCAATCAGATAACAAGGAGTTAGCTGTCAATCAATATGATGTCAGCTATGCGCCCATCTACTGTGGGGAGGGAATCCTCCCCTCTGTAGTCATGACATCAGCGGAAGCTGCATAATCGCCGACAGTAGCAGTCTTATGGTGGCTTCACACCTGGCGACGTCGCTAGCGACATCGCCGAAAAAGTGACGTATCAGCGATGTCGCTAGCGACGTCGCGCTGTGTAAATGAGCGGCGCGACCGCATTTTATCGCCGGTCGCAGGTTGACAGGTTTACGGGAAGAACCGTAAACCTGTCAACCTGCGACCTGCGATAAGGCTGGATCGCGCCGTGTGACATCGCCAGAGCGATGTCGGCGGCGATCCAGCCTATACCGCAGCGTTGCTGCGGATCACTCGCTGGGCTAAGCCCAGCCCAGCGAGCGATGTCACCGCCCGCATCGCTGCGGTGTCGCCGTCCGCAGCGATGCTGTGTGACAGCTGGCCAGCGATGTCGGAACCGAGCGGGCACCCGCGCATCACTTCCGACATCGCTGGCCAGGTCGTGCTGTGTGACGGCACCATAAGACTGGAGCGGTCTGCGGTGAATGGCACCAGGCACAACAGGCAGGTACAGGTAGGTGGCAGCTACCTGCCTGTTAGTGCTAAAACACAATTTTTTGTAAACATCCCAGATAACTACCTCAATGCTTCACTCATCTCTCCAAGTCCAGGAACAATGGTTGAATTAAACCCTTTTATAGTTGCATCTCCTACACTAATCAAATGATGGTTAGTAGTAATGTGTGAGCACTACCATCTTCAGGTGATCGATACTTGTAACAATCATGTCAGACATTCAGACAAGCGTTTCTCTAGCACCAAGTATAATGGAAGTCAATGGGAAATGAAAGCATTTTTTTGGAAGACTTCCAGAAAAATGCTCAAGTATCCCATTGACTTCCATTATACTTAGTGCTCAAGTCGTGCCCGTCCGAGCATCAGACCTACTCATTACGAACACCAAATACAAATGTTGGATTGTTCATGAACGACACATCTGAGTACCCAGGATACTGAACATACCTGAGCACCCCGGTGCTCAATCAATTACACCTGCTCTGCAATAGTAAGGATATATTGGGATAATTGGATTTTACATTTCTTTATATACACCCTAAAATATTGCTTACATTTGCAGCTGCAAGTCTTTCTCCTGTCCTGTAGTCCAAGTCATTCTCCTGATCTGTAGTCCAAGTCCTTCTCCTGATCTGTAGTCCAAGTCCTTCTCCTGATCTGTAGTCCAAGTCCTTCCCCTGTTCTGTAGTCCAAGTCCTTCCCCTGTTCTGTAGTCCACGTCCTTCTCCTGTTCTGTAGTCCAAATCCTTCTCCTATTCTGTAGTCCAAGTCCTTCTCCTATTCTGTAGTCCAAGTCCTTCTCCTGTTCTGTAGTCCAAATCCTTCTCCTGATCTGTAGTCCAAGTCCTTCTCCTGTTCTGTAGTCCAAGTCCTTCTCCTGTTCTGTAGTCCAAGTCCTTCTCCTGTTCTGTAGTCCAAGTCCTTCTCCTGTTCTGTAGTCCAAGTCCTTCTCCTGTTCTGTAGTCCAAGTCCTTCTCCTGTTCTGTAGTCCAAGTCCTTCTCCTGTTCTGTAGTCCAAGTCCTTCTCCTGTTCTGTAGTCCAAGTCCTTCTCCTGTTCTGTAATCCAAGTCCTTCTCCTGTTCTGTAGTCCAAGTCCTTCTCCTGTTCTGTAGTCCAAGTCCTTCTCCTGTTCTGTAGTCCAAGTCCTTCTCCTGTTCTGTAGTCCAAGTCCTTCCCTGTTCTGTAGTCCAAGTCCTTCTCCTGTCTGTAGTCCAAGTCCTTCCCCTGATCTGTAGTCCAAGTCCTTCCCTGATCTGTAGTCCAAGTCCTTCTCCTGATCTGTAGTCCAAGTCCTTCTCCTGTTCTGTAGTCCAAGTCCTTCTCCTGTTCAGTAGTCCAAGTCCTTCTCCTGTTCTGTAGTCCAAGTCCTTCTCCTGTTCTGTAGTCCAAGTCCTTCTCCTGTCCTGTAGTCCAAGTCCTTCTCCTGTCCTGTAGTCCAAGTCCTTCTCCTGTTCTGTTAGTCCAAGTCCTTCTCCTGTTCTGTAGTCCAAGTCCTTCTCCTGTTCTGTAGTCCAAGTCCTTCTCCTGTTCTGTAGTCCAAGTCCTTCTCCTGTTCTGTAGTCCAAGTCCTTCTCCTGTTCTGTAGTCCAAGTCCTTCTCCTGTTCTGTAATCCAAGTCCTTCTCCTGTTCTGTAATCCAAGTCCTTCTCCTTGTCTTCTGTAATCCAAGTCCTTCTCCTGATCTGTAGTCCAAGTCCTTCTCCTGTTCTGTAGTCCAAGTTCTTCTCCTGTTCTGTAGTCCAAGTCCTTCTGTTTTGTAATCCAAGTCCTTCCCCTGTTCTGTAGTCCAAGTCCTTCTCCTGTTCTGTAGTCCAAGTCCTTCTCCTGTTCTGTAGACCAAGTCCTTCTCCTGTTCTGTAGTCCATGTCCTTCTCGTGTTCTGTAGTCCCAAGTCCTTCCCCTGTTCTGTAGTCCACGTCCGTCTCCTGTTCTGTAGTCCAAGTCCTTCTCCTGTCCTGTAGTCCAAGTCCTTCTCTTGTTCTGTAGTCCAAGTCCTTCTCCTGTCCTGTAGTCCAAGTCCTTCTCTTGTTCTGTAGTCCAAGTCCTTCTCCTGTTCTGTAGTCCAAGTCCTTCTCCTGTTCTGTAGTCCAAGTCCTTCTCCTGTCCTGTAGTCCAAGTCCTTCTCCTGTTCTGTAGTCCAAGTCCTTCTCCTGATCTGTAGTCCAAGTCCTTCCCCTGATCTGTAGTCCAAGTCCTTCTCCTGTTCTGTAGTCCAAGTCCTTCTCCTGTCCTGTAGTCCAAGTCCTTCTCCTGTTCTGTAGTCCAAGTCCTTCTCCTGTCCTGTAGTCCAAGTCCTTCTCCTGTTCTGTAGTCCAAGTCCTTCTCCTGATCTGTAGTCCAAGTCCTTACCCTGATCTGTAGTCCAAGTCCTTCTCCTGTTCTGTAGTCCAAGTCCTTCTCCTGTTCTGTAGTCCAAGTCCTTCTCCTGCTCTGTAGTCCAAGTCCTTCTCATGTTCTGTAGTCCAAGCCCTTCTCCTGTTCTGTAGTCCAAGTCCTTCTCCTGATCTGTAGTCCAAGTCCTTCCCCTGATCTGTAGTCCAAGTCCTTCTCCTGTTCAGTAGTCCAAGTCCTTCTCCTGATCTGTAGTCCAAGTCCTTCTCCTGTTCTGTAGTCCAAGTCCTTCTCCTGATCTGTAGTCCAAGTCCTTCCCCTGATCTGTAGTCCAAGTCCTTCTCCTGTTCTGTAGTCCAAGTCCTTCTCCTGATCTGTAGTCCAAGTCCTTCCCCTGATCTGTTTTCCAAGTCCTTCTCCTGTTCAGTAGTCCAAGTCCTTCTCCTGATCTGTAGTCCAAGTCCTTCTCCTGATCTGTAGTCCAAGTCCTTCTCCTGATCTGTAGTCCAAGTCCTTCCCCTGTTCTGTAGTCCAAGTCCTTCCCCTGATCTGTAGTCCAAGTCCTTCTCCTGTTCAGTAGTCCAAGTCCTTCTCCTAATCTGTAGTCCAAGTCCTTCCCCTGTTCTGTAGTCCAAGTCCTTCTCCTGTTCTGTAGTCCAAGTCCTTCTCCTGTTCTGTAGTCCAAGTCCTTCTCCTGTCCTGTAGTCCAAGTCCTTCTCCTGTCCTGTAGTCCAAGTCCTTCTCCTGTTCTGTAGTCCAAGTCCTTCTCCTGTCCTGTAGTCCAATTCCTTCACTTGTTCTGTAGTCCAAGTTCTTCTCCTGTTCTGTAGTCCCAAGTGCCATGATCCTGTGCTTTGTGATCGGCTTATCTATCCACTGAGCCACAGCACATATACCTTTACTCTGGTTGCTTTTTATCTGTTATCCTTGTCTTAATCGTTTAGGTTAACACACATTTTTTATTTTCAATTGCTTATATAATTTTAATATATTCCTAACACTGCGCGTAAGATGTCATCATTCACATCAATCGTAGTCCCCAATGGGACTCAAAGGCTATTTCCAATATCTCAGACACACAAAATTTCAATGCTACCTATTATAATGATTTTGTAATGTGGAACAAAAACAGGAAGAATATACAAGCTCCATGGATCAAAATCAAACCCATAGGCCCAGGGCTGCAATACAACAAAGTTAATCTCAAAGCCAAAGACATACCGTACGTTGAATTCTAAAAATCTACCCATTTATCCTGGTCATCTTTAGCAGACAATTATCCTTAAAAGCCTGAACATATTTTTTTATTATTTTTCACTTGCTTCCTAAATGCAAAGTTAAACAACTTCTACATACTCTTCAATTAGAGGGTTTAACCAGGACTTTAGGATTTATTTTTCTATGGGACTAAGAACGTACTAGGAAGTAATTGCTAACTATGTGCCTGTTATAGCTTACAACGATGTCTCCCAGCATAGTGGCAATTCTATGGCTTCTGCTGACGTCAACAGAGTAGCTCTTTCTCTTCTGCTCTGCTCTGGTGACAGGGTATCATTGCCAACATCATGCTGATTGGCAGCCAGCTTCCCACAGATTGACAGCCGGCTCCCCAATGCCTATCAGAATATCATTGGCCTTAGCGCCCTCTCTCTTGCTCTTGGTGATGTCACATAGACAGAGCAGGTCCTTCTCTTTTGTTCAGCTCTGTTAACATGAAGCAGAAAAATCATCTTCAGGAGAAGTCTGTCACCACTCTACATTCCCTGACAGAAGTTATGTCGCTTATCCATGTTATGTAAATAAAAGCTTATAACAGACATTAAATTCATCCATTGGTTGCATAAATTACTTTTTTGAAAGCTGAAACCCTCCGAAATGTGGCTCAGGCTTAGAAAAAAAGTTGGCATCAATGCTGAAATATTGATCATTTAATAAACACAGAATGGTCAGATTTTGACAAGACAACATTTTTGTCGTCTGGTCATATAATGCACCCAATCCTAGTTTACTTCCTCACCTGTGCTCCGTAAATGATCGGTTAATTAGTGGGTGTGTATAAAATGAAACCCAGCACCCCAGACCTTCACTTGAACTGCAACTTGAGCTCTGACAACATGCCAAAAAACCACCTTGCGACCAAAGCCTTGATTATCAAGAGGCTGAAGACCAGATCCACTGCAGAGATGGCTGGCACATTTAATGTGTCAGCGTCAAGTACAAAGAATTAAAAAAAGATTCGAAGAGACTGGAGATATGTTTGACAAGCCCAGGTCCGGCAGACACCGCAAGACAACTGCTCAGGAGGAACTTTTGTTGGTTAGAAAATCCAAAGCAAGCCCCTATTCCACTGCAGCAGAGCTCCAACAGGCCTGGTCACCTTAAGTCCCTGTGTCAACTAGAACAGTTTGAAGGATTCTGTCTCGAAATGGCCTCGATGGTAGAATCAGTGCCCAGAAGCCAGCACTAAACAAAAGGCTAATAAAAAACCATGTGGCATTTGCAAACTCCCACAGCCTGCTAAACGCTGGAAAAGTGGCAGAAGGTACATTTTTCTGATGAATCTTCAATAGAAGTAACACCACAGCCGCTGTAAATACTGCAGGAGACCTACTGGAGCCTGTATGGATCCAAAATACACCCAGAAAACAGTTAAATTTGGCAGTGGAAAGATCATGGTCTGGGGTTACATTCAGTATGGGGGTGTGCGAAACATTTGCAAGATGGAAGGCAATATCAATAGCCTAAAATATCAAGAAGTATTAGCTACCATCTTACATTCCAAATAATAAAAGAGGTCAAATTCTGCAGCAGGATGGTGCCCCATCTCCTACATCCATCTCTACAACAAAGTTCCTCCAGGCAAAAAAGATCAAGGTGCTCAAGGACTGGCCAGCCCAGTCACCAGACATGAACATCATTGAGCATGTTTGGGGTAGGATGAAAAAGGAAGCTTGGAAGACAAAACCAAAGAATCTAGATGAACTCTGGGAGGCATGTAAGACTGCATTCTTTGCTATTCCTGATGACTTCATTAATAATTTGTATGAATCATTGTTGAACCACATGGATGCAGTCCTTCATGCTCATGGAAGTCACACAAAATATTAAATATGACTCTAATAGCACCACAACTTCATTCACCAATGTTATGCAACATATATTTGTATTTTAAGTTAATTATTTGTTTGAAAATCACATTACTTTCTGTGGGCAACAAAACTTTTGTCTTGCTAAAATCTGACCATTCTGTGTTCATTAAATGATCAATATTTCAGCATTGATGACAATTTATTTTCTTAACCTAAACCACATTTGAAGGGTTTCAGCTGTCAAAAGAGTAATTTATACAACCAATGGATGAATTCAACGTCAGGTTATAAGCTTTTATTTACATAACATGGATAAGTGACATAACTTCTGTCAGGGACTGTAATAAATCCATGAGAGTGCATTATCTTGTTTCTGATAGCTCTCTCTGTTTTATTCTTTCCTTCCCTTTGTTAGAAATTGCAGCATGGATGGGGAGGGGGAGTATACTGATCTGCAAAGGAGAAAGGAGAAGGTACCTAAAGTTTCATGGAAAGCATGGAAACAGGCTGTAGAGAGTGAGTAAAGCAGAAGAAGAGGTAATGCCTGCAGGATAGAAGCTGTGCTGACACATGAACCAATAAAGATAGCAGAACCCTGGATACACACAGAACTGACATCCAATCTATATTACTGTGAGAGACACACAAGCAAAAAATCTGAACCCTGAATCAGGCAGCAAATTGCATATCACAGGGTATGAAAATGAATGAAGAAATGTAGATTGCAGACTGAACCATAGTGCAATTTTACTGATACCGTAAGTCCATCCTACTACAGATCCTCTCTTCCCTTGACATCAAAAATATTGTACACCTGGATCTTCCCATTCCTCACTACCTGCACATTTAGTGTCTCCCATTGCAGTACTACCTCCTCATCCCATTACCCTTTCTTAATTGTTGTACCTTATGATTCTGACCTTCTGTCCTAGAACCCCTAGAACCCCTACTCTTCTCCATCTCTATCCTTGGCCTGAGACAACTTATAAGGTTCCATGGCTTTTAGTATCACCTCTAGGTTGATGACCCTCAGATCTACGTCTCTGACCCTGACATCACCTGTCTTCTCACTGCTGACCAGAATCCAGGAGTACCGATCAGCCATATCCTCATTATTATCATCACATTTTCTAAACTCAAGGTGGACTAAACTGAATTCATCATCTAACTCCCCTACCCAAACTATCCAACACAATAAATGCCATCAAGCTTTCCTCTGTACTGGAAGTCCACTGCCTCAGGGTAATCCTTTACTCTGCCCTGACCTTCAAACTGCACATCCAAGTGTGGCACCCCTTGGGGGATTGCCACAGGACCCATCGGTGCAGGGAGGGATGTACACCTTGGCACACAGCGCACAACACCTTCCACCCCAGACCTGGAGGGGGTGCCCTACTTGCTGCCTTAAGCAAGATCCTCTATAAGGATCCAGGCCTGAGGGGAGGAGTCAGTCAGTCTGCAGCCTGCAGAGAAGAGAGCAGTTAGTGCTGAAGGAGCTGGTTGCTGGGACCAAGCCAGGCCCAGAACCAGGAAACCTGACCCAGCTGTGCAGCCCCTAGAGAGAGGAACGGAGGCCAGTGGAAAAGGTAGGAAGACAGAGGAAAGGAACAGATCTGAGATCCCTTTAGCCCACCCGGACACCAGAGTCCGAAGCTGCTATTAATCTAGTGGTAGCAGAGAAAGCCCGGACAGACCAGGAGGATCTAGTCCCCCTGAAGTAAAGAAAGCAAGACACCAAACCTGACCAAGTATAGGACCAGAGGCCCAAGAAGAGAATAGGGATCCCCACAGAAAGGTCCTCATTGTCGGTTGCAGAGTAGCATCCTGAAAAGGAGAAAGAGCGACAGGCTCAGCTACAGGCAGGACTTACCCCTAATGACACACACACTAACAGAGGAGGCCTCACAAGTCTCCAAGGTGGATGTCCCAAACTGCACTGATAACCTGGTTACCCTCCTGGATCGTACCTGTTACCGGACATCAGTAAAAAGGTACCGAAACAGAGACAATTGTGTGTGTGTGCCTGTTTCACCGCTGCCACCTGCAGCGTTCACAGCAGAACTGCTACTACTACTCCCCTCATCCACCCCGCTGCCCTGAGGTAAAGCTCCACCTGTGGGGAGCTGTACTACCAAAGCTGCATTCCCATTACCTCAGCGGCTGTAGCGCTGGTAACTCTATTACCAGGTACCACAGGTGGTGTCACATTACAAATCCCCCATCATCATCCCCCCACCCCGCCACTGAGGGTCCAGGGCACGGAACCGGGACCCGACCAGCCGTGATCCCCACCGAAGTAACCCCCTGTCCCGGTATCCGAGTAACCCTACCCTGTCGACCGGCTCACAAGCTCTTGCCACCCCCAACTTAATAATTCTAGAAAACGTCCTTTCCTCAACCCCCAAATATGCTAAGATGTTAATGCATGCTGTGCAGATCCGAGGGTCAGTGGGTGCTGTTGTCTGCTGGCCTGGCTGTCTTTAGAAAGACTGCACAGACTCATCCCATTGAACACCAATGCTCAATTTCCATATGCAGAACACTACCCAGATATTACAGGGTGAAGATACCAAGATCCGGTAAGACTAATAGACAACAGCATATAGTACATTCCCAACAGGGACACAAGATGGTACTCGCTCGCTTGCTGGCCACCCAGGGAATAGACTCTCTGACTTCAGGGCATGCAGAGTCAACTATCCCAACTACAAGCGCCATACTTTTGGTGGGCATCCACTGAGAGAAGGTAGCCGCACGCTTAGAAAGCTGACAGAGAACAGCAAGGTATGTAGCCTGATGACTGGATGGTCCCAACCGGGGTTCTCCAGCAAATTCAAGGGCTCAATGTTGGGCACTAAAGCAGTTCTGTAATTCTCCAGCAGGAACCATGGAACGTAGGCTGGTGTCCTGTAGATTGACACATGATGACAGGAGCAGTCCCTTTTATATCTCTCGTCTCCCATTTTAGGGCATTGTGTCCCACAGGAATGGGTGCAAGATAATCATGCTGCCCCCTCATTGTTCACTAATTCAATTAGATTGCATGCTTGTCATTGAATGCAGACAAATTAACATACAGAATAAGGCACCAAACAGTCCCACAAAAAAACAATGGTCTGTGTTTCCTAATACACCAAACAAAGGAACAGTATGTCAGGAATAATTAAGATAGTTCACACCCCACACAAGTGGCCAGAAGTTGAGTCACACATGCCCTCATCATCTCCCACCTCAACTACTGCAATATCCACCTCTATGGCCTCCAACTAACACTCTCACACCTCTTAACTGTGCTGCCGATATGTCATCTCTCTCTTTGCAACTCCTTCGTTTCTCCCTCTACTAATCCCTTCATTGGCTTCCAATTCATTAATGAATCCAGTTTAAATTACAAACATTGACCTACAAGGCCGTCCATAATTCATCTCCTCCATAGATTTCAAATTAAACGTAAATTGATTAACATGCAATACTTGTGCACCTATATGTATGTAAATCACATGGAATGCGCATAGAATTAATGGTGCATATAAAAAATAATACTAATATTTAAAATAAGGTAACCGAGCCCATAGCCTATAACTTGAAAGCAAACTTCATGCACAATTGGCAGCAAGCCATCAGAATCTGAGTAATACAAGAGTCCCGAGCGATGATTAGCCGCAGTATGGACATCACCGGTTTATTTTATAGCAGCCCGGCTATTTTTAGTGAAGAGGCGTTTATAGTCCCAAATCAAAGTGGGGAAAAAAAAATCTGTTGTCAGTAGAGGAATAGAAATCCCAGAGCTGAGCGTCTGCAGCTGTCACCAAAGAGTCCAAGGAAAGCGTTCAGAAACTGCAGGCTGCAGTGCAGTGCCTGCCGGCTGCCAGCGAGCTGCCCACAGGACCATGGCGAAACTTCAGTGCGCTCATAGCAAAAAACACACAAACACGTGTGTAACGATGGTTCCCTAGAACAATTCATTTCTAATAGATCTTTCTTTATCAATAGCCCCTTGCCAAAGTTTAAACTTGGAAGATATTATATAGGCTGTAAGATGGCAACGAGTATCGAGGAAATGCAGAAACTGCCATATATATTCTTATACCAGTCTTATGCAGTAGAAATACATTTTAAGCTTAAAGACATTCGTGTTGTCTTCTTCCCCTTCATTATGAAGTATTGTCCTTATCCTTTAGTAATTACCCCATTCTGGACCACTTTCTGGTAAATATGTCCCCCATGCTTGTATATATGTCCCCATTCAGGTATATATGTATCCCTGTCCTGGTAAATATGTCCCCCATTCTGGTATATATGTTCCATTCTGGTATATATGCCCACATCCTCTGCCTATCCTGGTATATATCTCCCCATCCAGGTATACATGTCCCCATCCTATAGAAAAAGATAAAGGAGACAAGCGAGGCGCAATAGTGCCCTATCAATATGACACTGATTCCACACTCAGATCAAAAAGAGGTGCACTCACCTGGTCTAGTTGTGTGCACCCACAACTAGTTTTTATTGCATGTAAGCTGCTGCAGGACCTCCACCGCCACGTAGCACGTGTAAAGATGATCAGATCCAGGGATGGTGTAAAACAGTCCGCGCTGCTTGAAATAATCAGTCACAAGTCTTTAAGTAAAAGACCCCCTTCTTTATTTCCACCTACGCGTTTCAGTGCCACTCCGGGCACCGTATACCCTGATGACGGTGCCCGGAGTGGCACTGAAACGTGTAGGTGGAAATAAAGAACAGGGGTCTTTTACCTAAGGACTTGTGACTGATTATTTCAAGCAGCGCGGACTGTCTATACACCATCCCTGGATATGATGTCCCCATCCTGGTATATGTGTCCTGATCCTTGTATATATGCCCCCATCCTGTGACCATGTGGGTATATATGTCCCCATCCTGGTATATATGTCCCAATCCTGGTATATATGCGCCGATCATGTGCCCATCCTGATATATGTGCCTCCATCCTGTGCCCATCCTGGTATATTTGTCCCTATACTGGTATGTCACCATCCTGGTATATATGCCCACATCCTATGCCTATCCTGGGATCTATGTGCCCATCCTAGTATATATACCCCATCCTGGTATATATGCACTCATCCTGGGCCACTTCCTGCAAACTATGTCCCATATCCTGGTAAATATGTTCCTCCATCCTGGGCCCCTGCCTGGTACAGTGTGTACAGAAAGTATTCAGACCCCTTTAAATATTTCATTCTTTGTTATATTGCAGACATTTGGTAGATTCAAAAAAATGTATTTTTTTCTCATTAATGTACACTCTGCACCCCCCATCTTGGCTGAAAAATACAGAAATGTAGAAATGTTTGCAAAGTTATTAAAAAAGAAAAACTGAAATATCACATGGTCATAAGTATTCAGACCCTTTGCTCAGACACTCAACTTTAAGTCAAATGCTGTCTATTTCCTTGTGATCCTCCTTGAGATATTTCTACTCCTTCATTGGAGTCCAGCTGTGTTCAATTAAACTGATAGGACTTGATTTGGAAAGGCACACACCTGTCTATGTTAGACCTCACAGCTCACAGTACACGTCAGACCAAATATTAATTATGAGGTCAAAGGAACTGCCCAAGTAGCTCAGAGACAGAATTGTGGCAAGGCACAGATGTGGCCAAGGTTACAAAAGCATTTTTGCAGTACTCAGGGTTCCTAAGAGCATAGTGACCTCCATAATTCTTAAATGGAAGAAGTTTGGGACCACCAGAAGTCTTCCTAGACCTGGCTGTCCAGCCAAACTGAGCAATCGTGGGGGAAGAACCATGGTGAGAGAGGTAAAGAAGAACCCCAAGATCACTGTGGCTGAGCTCCAGGGATGCAGTAGGGAGATGGGAGAAAGTTCCACAAAGTCAACTGCAGCCCTCCAGCAAGTGGGGCCTTTATGGCAGAGTGGCCCGACAGTAGCCTCTCCTCAGTGTAAGACAGAAAAACCCGCATAGAGTTTGCTAAAAAAAAAACAAAACACATGAAGGACTCCCAACGAGCGGATCCCTGCAGTCGAATCCTTCTTCTGCGCATCGCGCGCGCAGTCGCCGCGCTCGGCTCTAATCCTTTTGCGCATCGCGCGACTGCCGCGCTCATGACGCCACGTATTTGCATCACTCAAACAGCCCCCCATCTATCCGTAACACCCCCATCTATCTATACAGCCCCCCAGTAAGCCCCCCTCTATCTACAGCCCCCCATGCCCCCTATCCTACCCCAGCCCCCACTAAGCCCCCCATCTATGCATCTACCAGCCCCCCATCATGCATCACGCCCCCCCATCTATCCGTCACAGCCCCCCCCACGCCCCTACCCCCCCCATCTATCCGTACACGCCCCCCCATCTATCGTACCCCACCCCCCAGCTCCCCCCCCCCATGCCCCCCCCCCATCTATGCGTACACAACCCCCCATCTATGCGTACACAGCCCCCCCGGTAAGCCCCCTCATCTATGCGTACACAGTCCCCATCTATGCGTACACAGCTCCCCCAGTAAGCCCCCCAACTATCCATACACAGCCCCCCCCAGTAAGCCCCCCATCTATCCATACACAGCCCCCCCAGTAGTGAGCCCCCCATCTATGCGTACACAGCCCCCCCAGTAGTAAGCCCCCCCATCTAACCATACACAGCCCCCCCAGTAGTAAGCCCCCCCATCTATGCGTACACAGCCCCCCCCAGTAAGACCCCCATCTATCCATACACAGCCCCCCCTAGTAAGACCCCCATCTATCCATACACAGCCCCCCCCTAGTAAGACCCCCATCTATCCATACACAGCCCCCCTAGTAAGACCCCCATCTATCCATACACAGCCCCCCCTAGTAAGACCCCCATCTATCCATACACAGCCCCCCCTAGTAAGACCCCCATCTATCCACACACAGCCCCCCCTAGTAAGACCCCCATCTATCCATACACAGCCCCCCCTAGTAAGACCCCCATCTGTCCATACACAGCCCCCCTAGTAAGACCCCCATCTATCCATACACAGCCCCCCCTAGTAAGACCCCCATCTATCCATACACAGCCCCCCCTAGTAAGACCCCCATCTATCCACACACAGCCCCCCCTAGTAAGACCCCCATCTATCCATACACAGCCCCCCCTAGTAAGACCCCCATCTGTCCATACACAGCCCCCCCCCCCTAGTAAGACTCAGACCTAATAAAAAAGAACCTAAAGGATTAATACCAGTCAATACCCCCATCTATCCACACACAGCTCTCCCTAGTAAGACCCCCATCCATCCATACACAGCCCCCCCAGTAAGACCCCTATCTATCCACACACAGCCCCCCCCTAGTAAGACCCCCATCTATCCATACACAGCCCCCCCCAGTAAGACCCCATCCATCCATACACAGCCCCCCCCCAGTAAGACACCCATCCATCCATACACAGCCCCTCCCCCCTAGTAAGACCCCCATCCATCCATACACAGCCCCCCCCTAGTAAGACCCCCATCCATCCATACACAGCCCCCCCTAGTAAGACCCCCATCCATCCATCCATACACAGCCCCCCCCTAGTAAGACCACCCATCCATCCATACACAGCCACCCCCTAGTAAGACCACCCATCCATCCATACACAGCCCCCCCTAGTAAGACCCCCATCCATCCATACACAGCCCCCCCCCTAGTAAGACCCCCATCCATCCATACACAGCCCCCCCCTAGTAAGACCCCTATCCATCCATACACAGCCCCCCCTAGTAAGACCCCTATCCATCCATACACAGCCCCCCCTAGTAAGACCACCCATCCATCCATACACAGCCCCCCCTAGTAAGACGACCACCCATCCATCTATACACAGCCCCCCCCCCAGTAAGACCCCCATCCATCCATACACAGCCCCCCCCTAGTAAGACCCCCATCCATCCATACACAGCCCCCCCCTAGTAAGACCCCCATCCATCCATACACAGCCCCCCCTAGTAAGACCCCCATCCATCCATACACAGCCCCCCCTAGTAAGACCCCTATCCATCCATACACAGCCCCCCCTAGTAAGACCCCCATCCATCCATACACAGCCCCCCCTAGTAAGACCCCTATCCATCCATACACAGCCCCCCTAGTAAGACCCCCATCCATCCATACACAGCCCCCCCCTAGTAAGACCACCCATCCATACACAGCCCCCCCTAGTAAGACCCCATCCATCCATACACAGCCCCCCCTAGTAAGACCCCTATCCATCCATACACAGCCCCCCCCTAGTAAGACCCCCATCCATCCATACACAGCCCCCCCTAGTAAACCCCCATCCATCCATACACAGCCCCCCCCTAGTAAGACCACCCATCCATCCATACACAGCCCCCCCTAGTAAGACCCCCATCCATCTATACACAGCCCCCCAATACCAGTCAATAGAGAAGCCTGATGCAGTAGAAGCGCCAGTGTTTTGAACAGCAAGGCGGGAAGACCGGCAAGTCGGGGGGGCGGGCTTTCACAGTGAATGAAGCTCGCGCAGGGAAGCCAGCCTCCGGCGCGAGCACTAAATTAGAGGCGCGAGCACGAGCGCGCGGCAGTCGCGCGCATGCGCAGAAGGAGTTAGAGCCGAGCGCGCGACTGCCGCGCGCATGCGCAGAAGAAGGATTCGACTGCAGGGATCCGCTCGTGACTCCCAGACTATAAGAAATAAGATTCTCTGGTCAGATGAGATGAAGATAGAACTTTTTGGTGATAATTCCAAAGGTACCATTATACGCCGCCACTGCGGTGTAGCAACTGCCAGGCAATCGGGGTTTTTGTCACGGTTGCCTTGAAATTGCTACGAAGTTGCGGCGTGTAATTTGGGAAAGTGATCGGGAATTTTGCAGTTGCTCCGGGTTGCGGTTTCAGAGCATTATTCTAAAATTACAGGCAACCTAGATGGTGAATTGCCCTGGTATTGGCTTGTAAACAGGCGATAGGGATGGAATCTGCGTCACCTAGTGATTTCCCGGAGGCGTGCCACAGCGTGCTGGATACCGCGTCCCATCAGCGATGATTGGTGGGGGCTACTGTGTCACCATTGGCTGTCCCTTCACAGGGCGCCATATTTGAACAGCTGTCCATTCACACTACACAATTGCAATGGCGCCATGTATCAGCCAGCCTTCCTGCGCAGCTGGCCAATCATGATGCTATTGCATTGTCCAATCAGCGTGTTAGCGTCACAGAATACACAAGTCTGTCACGCCTATGTGTTGGCGCCGCAGAACATGTATGCCCACATTCCCCTACTGATTGCGGCGTGTGAAGGGGCGACGGGATTCAACCAGATCTTTCCCGCAGGATCAGTTTCAACTTCCAGGGAACCACGTTCCCTTAGTTTGAGGGCGCAATTGCGGCGTGTACATGCGGCATTGGCGATCATTAGCAACCGTTAAAAACGTGCACGCGCAAGTACGGTTGCCACCGATCGCCAGTGATAGTTGCGGCATGTAAAGGTCCTAAGGTACCTTTACAAGCGCTACATTTCTAGGGGCTACAGGTAACTTACTGGTTGCAGTGAAATCATGGAGACAAGTTCTATCTTGTTGCTGGTACAATGAATAATCTCTCCATGATTTCACTGCAACCAGTAAGTTACCTGTAGCCACCTAGAAATGTAGCCGCGTGTAAAGGTACCCTAAGTGTTATGTGTGGAGAAAACCAGGCCCTGCTCATCACCTGCCCAATGCAATCCAACAGTGAAACATGGTGGCAGCATCATGCTATGGGGGTGTTTTTCAGCTGCAGGGACAGGATGACTTGGTTGCAATTGAAGGAAACATGAATGCAGCCAAGTACAGAGATATCCTGGATGAAAACCTCTTCCAGAGCTCTGGACCTCAGACGTGGCTAAAGGATCACCTTCCACCAAGACAATGACCCTAAGCACACAGCTAAAATAACAAAGGAGCGGCTTCACAACAACTCTGTGACCATTCCTGACTGGCCCAGCCAGAGCCCGACCTAAACCCAATGGAGCATCTCTGGAGAGACCTGAAAATGGCTCCACCAACGTTCACCATCCAACCTGACGACACTGGAGAGGATCTGCAAGGAAGAATGCGAGGATCCCCAAATCCAGGGGGAAACTGCATCATTCCCAAGAAGACTCATGGCTGTACCAGCTCAAGAGGGGCAAATACTCAATACTGAGCAAAGGGGCTGAATACTTATCATCAATACCGAGCAAAGGGGCTGAATACTTCTGACCATGGATATTTCAGTTTTTCTTTTGTAATACATTCCGAAACATTTTTACATTTCTGTTGTTTTTCAGTCAGGATTGGGTGCAGAGTGTACATTAATGAGAAAAAAAATGAACTTTTTTGAATTAACCAAATGGCTGCAATGAAAGAAAGAGTGAAAAATGTAAAGGGATCTGAATACTTTCCGTACCCACTGTAAATATATCCCCCATCAAGGGCACCTTCCTGGTAAATATGTCCCCCATCCTGGTATACATGAACCCATCCCAGGCCCAATCCTGGTATATATGTCCCTCATCCTGGACACTATCTAGGTATATGGTGACAGATCACTGCCATGCATAGGCACATCTACATCTGTTTGGTTGATAGCATGTATTGCAGTGCAGAGACAAGACAAGTCACTGAACAGCAATACATTTCAGCTGTATGTACGTTCTAGGACCCCCTTCCAGCTGAAGCAGATGCCTGGATCTGCAGGCTCCCTCCATCCCAGGACCCGGTCACGGTCACCACCACTGCGACCGCTATCGTTACGCCCCTGCCTGAAGGTGTTGTCACAACCTGTGGACAGAAGAGGCGCTGTTTTTCGAAAAGGCATTCATGTTATTTCCAATACTGTGTAATCCTTACATTTATTTAAAGGGAAAAAAATACATACAAGGTCATTATAGTATATATCATGTATTTCAGTACTGCTTTAAATTATTGCATGGTGGGTATAGTCTACCAATAACATAGCAAAACATTTTTTCCACTCAAAGCTAATAATTGCAGTCTTGCACCATGCACATCCTTAGAAAATAAAGATATAAAGAAGAAAGTCCTGATGAGAGATGTTTCCTGACACTCATTACAAGCCACATTAATGCCCCAAAGCCATCACGGTGACTGTGCCAATTACAAGCCCTCATTGAAGGCGGTGGGGGTCCGCAGCCGGTGACAAGCTCTACAGAAGAATATTGGGCAAGTTCCTTAGATACAAGTTTGTCCTTTGTGTTTTGCAGAACAAGGTCTTAAAAAATAGGACAAACTTCAAGAGGCCTCAGAATCACAAAGCTAAACTTAGAATTATCATAGTCAAGGTGAACTTGAAAAACAATTAAAATACTAAGGGATTCTCATTAATTACATCACCCTCATGTATTTAACAGGCTTTAAGCATTGTACAATGTAGTGAAAATTTATATTATTATTACTATTATTATTATTATTATTATAACACAATTTAGTTAATATTTTTTATATTACTGTTCTTTCATAACAATTTACAACTATGCAACCATGTAGATTATTAAAGTGTTTCGTAAATGGGCAAACATATTTTGTAGATTAATTTCATATTAGATATGAAAACATTGTGGTTAATGAAACACTAGTGACCACTAGGGGGTGCATACATGACACGTGTTAAAGAGTTTTTCCACTACTAATGTGACCCCCTTTCTTTTGTACTCACCAACACTTTCCTAATATACTTCTACTATCTACCCTGCTCCTGTAAGCTTATCTCTCTAAGGTTTGTAAATACCTTTATTGTTGTTTTTGCTTTCATCCTTCAGGTTGTAGACCGGATTTGGACCAACTGACAAGTGCTCGTCACTGGTGTGGGCTGAGAAGAGAATGAAGTGTGAACTGGGCATGTGTGCCCAGACTGTTCTCACTCACAGAGAGGCAGCCCTATCTCCAGTGATGTGCCCTGCTCAGTTAGTCCAATTCTGGTATGCAGACCAGATTCAAACCAACTGAGCAGGGCACATCACTGGTAAAGGCTGAGAGGAGAGTGGTGTGATCTGGGGATGCATGCACAGACTGCTGTCACTCACAGAGAGGCAGCCCCATCCCCACCAGTGACCTGCTTTGCTCAGATGGTCCGATTTCCTATACAGGGCTCTAAACCTAAAATGTTGGCCCCTGGGTAGCAACCTTGGAGTGACTGCTGGCCAGAGGAGCGAGTCTGTTGTAAGAGTGGTTTAACTAGCCCGGACAGCAACTGGAGAGACCAAAGCAGGAGACAAAACCAAAGTCAGGGTATAGCTGGGACCAGCTCCTAGGTGATCAGTTAAATCAGAGTCATACTAGCCGGTGTCAGAATAAGGAGTTAAAAGATTGGTCATGGTCACCAGCCAGGTCAGACGCAGGGTAAGAACATCAGCGGTAACACCAATAAACTGGGAAAACCCAATCAATTACTGGCAAATACCAACACTTATTTGGTAGTTTAGTTAGATTGCGGTACTGTACCACTGGTCATAGTAGGGAGCTGAGAACATCTGTTGAGCTGGCAACACACAGGCCCTCTCTGCCTAACAAGGTGGTACCATAGGTCCCAGAAACAACTGTATACTTAGCTGGACAGAATCTGCTCTGCCCAGTGATACTTAACATCTTCTCTATCACCAGCACCTCACTCAGGATGAATATGACAGACGTCACTGATGCTGAAAAGGGTGAAGCAATACACTAAGATTCTGTCTGCAGCCACCACTAAGGGGAATATACTGCATACAGAATAGAGATATATAATAAGATTTAGCCTGTCTATCATTAGGAAAAGCACATTGTATATAGAGAAACATGATAAAATTCTGCCTGCAGCCACCACTTGAGGGAGCTCCGTGTTAAAAGATACATGATAAGATTCTGTCTACAGCCACCACTAGGGGGAGCTCTTTTTATATAGAGATTCATGATAAGATCCTGTCTTCAGCCACCACTAGGGGATACTCCCTGTATACAGAGATACTTGATAAAATTCTGTGGCAGCCACCACTAGGGGGAGCTCCCTATATACAGAGATACATAAGATTCTGTCTACAGCCACCACTAGATGGAGCTCCCTGAATACAGAGATATGACTCACCGTCGCCGAGTTGTGCACGTCTCGGGCTGTCGCTGCTCCCTGTCACGGTACCGCGCCCGAGGCTGTGCGGGCCCAGTGGTCCAGATCAATAAAGTTGGACGAACAGATAAGGGGTTAAATCTTGTCGTGACGCCACCTGCGGGAGATCCTGTGATTTCACCAGCGCTGCTTGGGCCTCCGGGGAATGGAATGCAGCAAGATGGGATGCCCCCCACAGGACGAGCGGGAGTCCCCGGAGCCAGGAGCTGCACAAGATGTTGTGAGGCAGCTCAGTTACCTTCTGTATGCAGAGTGAAACAGTTCTTAAGAAACACGGACACCAATAGTCTCTGCAATGGGTCTTTTACTGTAACCAGCAGGTGATACATGGTATACAGGTAACGGGTAACGGACTGGGTGGACTCAGCAATGACCGGTGTTGCCTCAGAGCTCCGCGGTGTTCCTCCGTTCTAACTTATTCTAGGTGAGTTGCCGATGTCGCCTTTGTGTGCCAAGGTCGGGTACAAGGGACTACTTAAATTTCCCTGCCGGTATGTACGTTCCAGTGTGAGGGTTAGCCTGGGTCCTTTTAGTGGGTACTCCGCTGGCAAGACGGCTCTGTTTACGGCGGTGGTGGGGTACTCCTGTAGAGCGGTCCCTCCACTCCTGGTTTGCATAGCAGTGGTAAACGACTTGCTAGCTTCGGAACCAATGATCTGGTTGTAGATGGGCGCGGGTATATTTTGACCCGCATGTGCTCGCCCAGGGTCCGGTTGTTGAGGCACCGGACAATGGCGCCAACCGGTTGGTGGTCTGCGGGGAAGCACGGAACTGTGCAGAGCCCACTCTCCTACGTTCCTCCCGACCACTTCCTTCTCCTTCCTCCTTCTCCTACATTCTCCTTCTTCACACTCTACTCCTACACTCCGCCCACCAGGACCTTATTGGCCCTCTATTCTGATGTGCATGTAGGGTATGGAGCTCTGAGTTTTAACCATGTCATTACTTAGTCAAAGAATATTACATCTGCAGTCTGGGATGCAATACACTCCTGTGATGCACTCGTTGGGGGCGCCACAGATACATGATAGGATTCTGTCAGCAGCCACCAATAGGAGGAGCTCCCTGTATGCAGACATATATGATAAGATTCTGTCTGCAGTTACTACTAGGAGCTCCCTGTAAACAGAGATAACTGATAAGGTAATTTTTCAGTATGATACTTATAGTACCCTTGAATAGTGGCTGGGCAGCCCTTTCAGAATGTGTAAAATTCATTACTCAACCCTTTGTAGTTCACTTGCTAAAAGCATCTACACCCCAGCAGCAGCTGCTTCACTATCCAGTTCATTACTTTCATTGCTGAATAGTCCGCCATAGCAAATGTTCATTCACTCCTTCCCAGACAACTATTCCCTCCTTCCCCCCTGTGCTCTGTGTCAAACTATCATTTTCCTGTGGTGACTTCTGAGGGAGAGACTGCAGGCACATGCCTAGCTGAGCTGTGAGATATCAGATAAGACAATCTCCTCCA
The DNA here is from genome assembly GCA_033576535.1 of Allobates femoralis. Lineage (NCBI taxonomy): Eukaryota > Metazoa > Chordata > Amphibia > Anura > Aromobatidae > Allobates > Allobates femoralis. The sequence goes on from JARQOC010000006.1 coordinate 34,759,118, forward strand.
TTTGTTGCCCTGACCACAAACCTGTGCTGTCTGTGAGAGATTCTATGTGTTTATTTGAACTTTTGTTTTGCTGCAAACAAGGAGAGCAGACAAAAGGATACCGGGACGGTGGCTTCAGTGGGGATCACGGCTGGTTGGGTCTCAGTACCATGCCCTGGGCACTCAATGGCTGATGGGGGTGATGATGGGGGATTATACGTGACGCCACCTGTGGTACCCGGTAATGTGGTTACCAGCGCTGCAGCAGTACACAGGTGGAGCTTTACCTCAGGGCAGAGAGTTGGATGAGAGAAGTAGTTTTCAGTTCTGTGTAAGCGCTGCAGGCGGCGGCGGTGAATCAGGCATACACACACAATAGTCTCTGTTTCAGTACCTTTTTACTGATGTCAGGTAGCATGTACAGTCCAGGATGGTAATCAGGTGGCCGGTGCAGTTTGGGATGTCCACCTTAGAGAGTTTTGAGGCTTTCTCTGCCAGTGTGTGCAATGGTTGGGGTGAGATCTGCCTGAAGCTTGATCTGCCACTCTTTCTCCTCAGGAGTCTGCTCCAAAAGCTGCAAATAAGGACCTTTTCTTGGGTTCCCTGTTTTCTCTAGGGCCCTGATCCTTCATCCGGTCTAGCTCGAGCCTTTACTTTCTCCTGAGCTCAGGGGGACTAAATTCTCTTGTCTGTCCGGGATTTCTCTGCTACAAATAGAAATATAGCAGGTACGCACTCTGGCGTCCGGGTTGACTTTAAGGGTAACTAGTTTTGTTCCCTTCTTCTGTTCTTCCTAACACTCCCACTGGCCTCCGTCCCTCTCCCTAGGGCGCTGCACAGCTTAGATCAGTCTTTCCTGGTTCTGGGCCTGGCTTGGTCCCAGCAACCAGCCCCTTCTAATACCTTCTTCTGTACTTGTCAACTGCCACTTCTGTACTGCACTGACTGAGCTGACTCCCCCCTCAGACCTGGATCTTTATAGGGGATCTTGCCTAAGGCAGCAAGTAGAGCTCCCCCTTCAAGCCTGGGGTGGAAGGTGTTGTGTGCTGTGAGTGCCAAGGTGTACATTCTTTCCTCCACCAGTGGATCCTGTGTTGGCAATCACTGCAGGGGTGCCACAAATACAGCCACACCATGTGAGTGATTTCAACTGAACTTTCACTGTGTGCAGTGCAGTGATGTCACTACATGAATATTCATTCCCTGGGGAGAGTGCAGCAGAGAAGTAAGTAATCACTCACAGATGGAATTAATCTCTTTATTTGCAGTTTACAGAGTAAAAATAAAAGCAATACATGAATAGACAGAGGTTCACCAGTGGAATTAGACAATGATAGCAGTTACATATGGATATTTGACCTGACAGATTCCCTTTAAAAGTTGTTCCGTATTGAAAAGGTGGGGGACTCAACTTTTGGGAACTCCAGGGATCTTAAGAACAAGGCTCTGAATCCTCCATGTGGATTCCTAGAAAATCTCTGTACTAATATATGTAAATCCTAGTCGTGCTATTCAGTCTTTACAATCTTTTCCACCCTGATTTTTCCTGCATGTTCATACAGTATCTAGGATATGCACGTAATTCATTTCTACCTAATCCTCACTGACTTTCCGTTAGATCTTCAGATCGTTAAACAGAATTCTTAATGTGCAACGCAAAAATGATCTTGGAAAATCACTGTATCCTGCAAAACTTTTCAGATGCAGAACAAACGATAGGTTCAGGTGAAAAGTTCAGGCAGTGATGGACAATCCAATATATTAACGTAATCAAAAAGTGAATAAGGTTAAGAACATTTAATCTATATCATGCAACGATCGGGTAACACATCGATAAAAACAAGCGATTCATTTACCAAAAATATAGAAAGTAAAATGAAATGTGTAATTAAAGTTAAAGAACACCCGCCAGCTCTCCTAACACTGCAGTAAAGCCGTTCCTCTGTTATTGCTCCTGGAAATTCAGTGGCGGACCATTACCCCAGGGGGCCCTGGTGCAGCCATGTTGAGGAGCAGGGGGGGGTTGCTGGTGGCGTTGGCGCGGTCCCGGAGGGATTTGGGGGGGTGTGATGTGGTGCTGGCGTTTGCGGCGGTTCTCCTACCTGTGCGAGTGCGCTGTTGGGAGCCGAGGGGCAGAGGAGAGGAGGGGCGGGATCAGGCAGGGGAAGCAGGAAGCTTTCTGCTTCCCTTGCCTGACCCTCCTGTCCTCTGACGGTGGCATTCGGGGGTCGGTTGGGGGCCCCCCTCCAGGCTTGAAGGGGCCCCCTAGCCGGTCGGGGCCCTGGTGCAGTTGCACCAGCTGCACCATGGTAGTTCCGCCCCTGTGGAAATTGATAACCAAATTTTTACCTTTTTACTCGACTTTATCACGGTCACTATTAGCACTGATTACGGTACCTAACCTCATCGATTAGGGAAATAGTAACATCCGGTTATCAATGCAGTCAAATACAGAAACAGTCATGAGCAACAAAGACAGTTTCCAAGGGAGGGGAAAGGGAGAGTGGGAAATTCATGCACATATCTAGCTGAGCTATCAGATATCAGATAAGGCATTCTCCTCCATTTGTCGCTCTGAGCAGAAGCCTGTGCTGTCTGTGAGAGATTCAAGGTGTTTCTTTGAACTTTTGTTTTGCTCCAAATAAGGAGAGCAGGCAAATGGATACTGTTCTACTGAACATTCCTTGTGTGCAGTGCAGTGATGTCACTACATGAAAATTAATTCCCTGCTAAGATGTAATACTAGGAACAGGCCTAGAACAAGGGGGGTGCTGTTAAAAACAAAATCCCAGACAAGTCCTTTAAGGTTCCAATTATTTAAAATGTCTGATACATCTGATACAGCTTCACCTCCAGAGCCTGCCATAGGAATCTCAACATTGTACTAATTCTGATTTCACAGAATAGTTAAAGGGGTTCTCTGGTATATTTTTAAAATTCATAGGGGTGAGATAGAGACGAGGAGGGGAGGACAGCCAGCTCAGAACGTGCAGCCATGGAGTTGACTCTTAATCCAAAGTGTACATTTCTCGCCTTCTCCTTACTCTGGTTCAGTGGCGCACCCAGAAATTTCCCAAGGTAGGGGTCCAAGAAACACACACCGGCCCTGAAAGGGGGGTGTCACCCCCCAGCGGGGTTCCGAGGGACAAAGCCCCCGGTGGGGGGGTTTGGGGGAGCGAAGCCCCCCTAAAAGCAGCCTCTTTTGTGGGCCCTTGGGTGCTGTGTAATTGTTCCTGTCTCCTGACATAGGGGCCCAGCTCCTTGTGTACTGCACCACTTCTCAGAGCCGTCCAAAGGGGGGGTCCAGACACGTAGGTTCCCCCCCTTGGGTGCGCCTATGCTCTGGTTATTAGTATTCTGCGATGCTCACAGCCCCCCGCCATCCGCCTGGCTATATGCCGAGAACACCATTACTATCCCAGAGGTTGTTACCATAGAAAATGGAAGCATGAAAAACCTAAGCCTTACTGTAAACTCTCCATTCAATGAAACTGCTCTTTTTAATTTCAACATTACGTATTCTTCAAAGAACAGCACAATTGTCCGTCTTCCAGCAGAAATTATTTTGACAGCACATTCGGATCATTCAGTTTTCAGTGTGGTCGCTGAAGACGTGGGACAGGTCACCGCCTATCTGCACAGCAATAATTCCCACAGTAACAGACCAAGGATACGGTTCCTGGTGATCCACAGCCTGGCAGTGGAAGTCATAGAGCAGATTATTGGCTGGATATATTTTGTGGCCTGGTCGGTGTCTTTCTATCCTCAAGTTTTTGAGAACTTCAGAAGGAAAAGTGTTGTAGGCCTGAGCTTTGACTTCTTGGCGTTAAATCTGTCCGGCTTTATTGCATACAGTGTCTTCAACGTCGGCCTCTTCTGGATCCCATTTGTCAGGGAGCAGTTTCTTGAGATCTACCCCAACTGTGTGATCCCGGTGCACAGAGGGTTGGAGCATTGGAAATGTGCTGCTGGATTTTACAGGCGGCAGCTTCAGCATCATCCAGATGTTTCTACAGTCCTACAATAATGATGAATGGCGGTTAATATTTGGGGACCCCACCAAGTTCGGTTTGGGCGTGTTTTCTATTATTTTTGACATCGTATTCATAACTCAGCACTATTGCTTGTATAGAAAAACTCAAGGATGCCAAAATGTTTAATGAAGAAAGAACAAGTCGCTTTCCATTTTAACAAGGGATTGTTGTTTTCCTGACTGTTGTGCCTTAACTTATAGAAGACTTGGAAGAAACTTGAATTTCGCACCAGCCTCTTTGAGTGATTGAAGAACAAGGGAAGGTTCACAGCTCACATTAGTAGATCTGATGATGCTCCAGCTTGTAATTGTGGCCATCTAGGTTGGGCTGGCTTCGCATTGTGGGTCGGGTCAGATCCGAGGCTGTCGGGGTGAACCTGACAGCCCTGGATCGGATCAGCACACAGAACCGGAGGGCTCATATGCCCTCCGGTCCGGTGTGCACCCGCACGCAGCTGCCGCCGCTGGTGAATTAAGACCGCGGCTGGCAGGAGGCTAGCCGCGGTCCTGAAGCTACTGCGACGTGCAGTCGCAGGTGTCCAGTTCCCGGATCCTCCCGGACCGGTGCACTCTGGCCCCATAGGCTGCCATGTCAGGGAGCGCCGGATTGCGCCGGATCCGGGCGAATCCGGGAATTGCCAATAAGAGGAGTTATTCTCCTCTCGGACACAGAGGCGCTGCAAGCAGTGTTTTTGTGTCCTTGAGGGAATACTGAATTCTCCCGGATGGCTGCCATCCGGCCCCATAGGCCGAAAACCGGTCCGGGGCTGTCCGATTTGGGGCCCTTTCGCATCGGCGTTTTGGGCTGATCGCGGCGGTTGCGGCAGGGGAGCCGCGGCTGCCGCGCTTGCCGCGTGGCGGCCGCGCTTGCGGTTCGCTTGCGGCGGGTCCTGTGTGGTGTCTGTGGGGCTTGCGGCGGGTGCGGTACAGTTGCGGTTTCGGCACTTGCGGCCACACTTGCCGCACACTTGCCGCGGGCCCCGTGGGCGTTGCGTGGGGCTTGCCGCGGGTTGACCGTGGGTGCGGCGGTTGTGCGGTGGGTGCGGCGGTTGCGTTTTTTTCGCTGCAAGTGCCGCGATCGGTGTAGGGCGCTGATGTGGGAGGGGCCTGCAGTGTGAAGCCGGCCTTAGGAAATTCATGCCTGTTGACCTTCCCTAATATGTAGTGATTCTACTTAACCATACTTGGATTGTGATTGATCCTGTTAAACATTTTGATCTCAGCTGTTTGAAATAAGAGGTGACTCTCACTATCACATTCCTTAGGCCGGTTTCACACATCCGTGTTACCATCCTGTCACATTGGACAGAAGGGGAAATACTATTTTACTGTTGATATGCTTTTGTAAAACCAGATACCGTATATACTCGTGTATAAGCCGACCCGTGTATAAGCCGACCCCCCCACTTTTGCCCCCCAAAACTGGGAAAACCTATTGACTCGCGTATAAGCCTAGGGTGGACAATGCAGCAGCTACCAGTACTGAAATCACTCGCTCTCGTCCGCACCAGGAACGCAACATGTCGCGTTACTGGTGCGGACTAGAGTGTGTGATTTGTGCGCAGGCATCCGCCTGCGTACAGATCACATATTGCAATGAATGGGAGCGCACGGTCATGCGCTGTCAAGCGCAGCACCGTGCGTCCCCATTCTAAACATAGGGGCTTGCACTGGCTGCGCTCACATGGTGATTCCCCAGCCACAGAATGCTGCGGAGGGGAACGCCAGTGTGAAACCAGTCTACAGTAAGTATCCTGCTAATTCTATACCCTGCTTTCTTCTTTCCCTCACTAGTCTTCTTTCCCCTGCTCTATTACTACTGTAATTTCCCTGAGAATATATCTTTCCCCTGCTCTGCTCTTCTTTCCCTCACTATTGCTTTCCCTGCTCTATTACTGTATGCTAACTTAAAATCCTATACTCTAATGGTGCCTCACCTCCTTCCTTAGACTGGGACAGTATGGCACCGTAATTAAAGTCCCCTGCGGCCGCACTGTGCATTAGGTGAATGTCTGGCCGCAGGGGACTTCTTTTGTGTGTGCAGTGCTGTGGGGGACAGAGCGATGCAGCGGAGGGATCCGGCCGCCACATCGCTACAGCAGAACTGAGCGATGCGGCGGAGGGATCCAAGCAGCGCATCGCTCAAGCAGGACGGAGCGAGGCGGCGGAAGGATCCAGCCGCACATCGCATAGCAGGAGGAAGGAGCGATGCGGCGGAAAGATCCAACCGCACATCGCAATAGCAGGGCGGAGGGATCCAGGCCACCACATCACAGCCCCAGCCATCCCCAGCCGCAGCGATGATGCGGAGGTACCGTATTGACTGAAGGGCAGCAGCGGGGGCGAGGGTGCTTGTAGGGGGGTTGTGTGGGTGTTTAGGAGACAGCTAGGGTGAGGAGCAATTGAAAGGCAGAAGTCAGTTAAGTTAGTGACTCGTGTATAAGCCGAAAGGGACTTTTTCAGCCCAAAAAAAGGGCTGAAAAAGTCGGCTTATACACGAGTATATACGGTACCTCTTTTCCAGATTGGAAGTGAAGTTGCCAAATCCTTTTATAAACCTGAAACAACCAAAGTTTTTCTTTCCAAACCACTAAAACAATTCACTGCTAATTGTTACATTTATATATGTGCCTGGAATTAACTTTATTTGATTATATAAATTGTATTTAAAAAAAAATAAAAATTCATAGGGGTAAGCCAGTATGGAGAAAGGAGACACGTGTGCCATTAAAATCCGATTCCTGCTATAACATGGCTTTTCGGAGCGTGTCCATGTCGCAACGGAAGTATTACATATAGGAAAAAAAACTGATTTTATCTGCGCTACTGCCAAGGACTTCGATAATGGAGAATTCAGGTCACACGGGTAGAAGATGCCATTTATTCAACGCATGTCAAAGCTATCCAGCTTCTTACTCAGGATAGGAACTACAATGCAGATGGAGTGTCAGATCTTCCTTCATGATTGTTGTTAGGTCCCCTGGCACCGCTCCCCAGCTCACCTCTCCTGGGTCTGCATACTCTGCTCCTCTACCAATCGGGCATCCAGGCATGCTGTGTCTCGGAGCCATCGCCGGGTCCCCTTCCTTCCTGCTGACCACCGAGCTCACACATCATCACAGTCATGAATCTAATTAGTGGTGCACTAGGCACAGCTGCGCTCCTCTCCTGTGAATGTAGGGGCTGGCATGGCTCAACCTGACACTACTGGGAGGTGCCTGATTATTGAGTTAGTAAGCTTGTGCTTCTCTGGCTGTTAGTCAGGCCTTCCTTGTGCTCTCCTCTGGTAGAATCTGTTCCATCTCTCCTGTACCTCTCTAGTGCCTCCTTCCCTGTTTGGCCTTACTGTAGTATAGGCTAACCCTATGATCTGCCCCCTGGTACTAGCAGCTGTGGTAATTAGACCCCCTGGGCTTGCCCCTGACAATCCCTGTATAGGGGTTGGCTAAACTAGGACCAACTCACCCAGGGAAGTTCGGTACCACGGATCAGTGGGTCCACTCTAGGGCGCCTTCCGCCGGAAGCATGTCAATTGTGTTTCCTATCCTGAGAAAGAAGCTGAATAGTTTTGAAATGAGTTGGATAAATGGCACCTTCTACCCATGTGACCGGATTTCTCCATTATCGAAGTCTTGGTAGTAACATGGATAAAACCCATTTTTTCTGCATTTAATGCTCTGTACTAGGTGGTACACATGTGGATCTGCAGCAGTGGTATCTGTCTGCATTTGTACTATTGTTGTATGCTACACAACTACAGCAGGTTAGTACACATCTCCTTTTCATTTTCCCCTGTTTCACCTGTTAAGACCCCATTTTGTGCCTTTTGCTCCCTAGCGTCTTACCCTGGAACCGGAAGTGTTGACACTAAACGAGCAGTTGGACGCTTGGATGGGTTCAGATCAAGTCCTGAGTAGAATGGAAGTCAATGGGAAACTCGAGCATTTTTCTAGGAGATTCTTCCAGTTCAAGTTTCTCATTGACTTCCATTATACTCGGTACTCAAGTAAAGGTCGTCCTAGGATCCAACCTGATTGTTTCGAGTACTAAGCACTCGAGGTGGTAGTGCTTGCTCATCACTATAGTCTTAAGCCCTTTGTTTATGCTCATCAACTTTATTCCATTGTTGCCAACAGTCTAGAATTAGCTGGGACTGTCTGAGTTTTTAGAAAGTAATCCTTGCAAATTTTGGTTTGTCCTAGCTGCAAAAGAAGAGCCGAGAGGTCAGAAAAGTACAAAATCGGCAGACTGGAGAATTGTACAAAAACAGGCAGAGGTCAATCCATAATACAAAGCAGGATACTACCAGTGAATCAGGGAATATATCTGGCAACTATCAGTAACACACAGAAGATATAAATAGGCTGCAGTACTTCCTAATTGGCTGAAGTCAAAGTTAATGACCACAGCTGGGCAGCCATACAAACACATCCACACAATCAGATGGCTCTATCACCAGGTACACCTTTGGAGTGAACACAGCGGCACCTGGTGAAAGAAGCAGACGTTGCAAGAGCAGACTCTGGGTATGTGACACACGTGCACACTAACTCCTGATAGTTCCTGCATGTCGTCAGTTGTGCAAAACATATTATGGACACAACTACTGTAGAAGTGAGCGGCACTGGAGAATCACTTTAAAAGTCCTTATTTTACCTGTGCTAGCTATGAAAACAGCCGAGGTATGTAGCCAAATTTCTTTATGGTAAAGCCACTTCATGAATTTCAATGGGTCCGAATGATATATCAGTAATCAGTTCTTGTACTCCATTTGCTGGTTGGAAATAGAAGAAACACTTCTTATATAAACTATTGATAAGGTCATGATAATCAGGGCTGGTGTCAGGGGTGGTAGATGTGCAATCTGGCTACACATTATCTGTCATTACTGAAAATGGCATCCTTATCCTATATGACTTATCTGATTCAGATACAAAAAGGGGTGATGACAGCAAAAGTTTAACACAGGGCAACAGCTAGCCCATGGCCACTGCTGCACCAGACCATGGCCACTGCTGCACCAGACCATGGCCACTGTTGCACCAGACCATGGCCGCTGCTGCACCCCACCATGGCCGCTGCTGCACCTCACCATGGAAGCTGCTGCACCCCACCATGGCCGCTGCTGCACCCCACCATGGCTCCTGCTGCACCACACCATGGCCACTGCTGCACCACACCATGGCCACTGCTGCACCACACCATGGCCACTGCTGCACCCCACCATGTGCCACTGCTGCACCCCACCATGGCCACTGCTGCACCCCACCATGGCCACTACTGCACCCCACCATGGCCACTGCTACACCCCACCATGGCCACTGCTGCACCACACCATGACCACATGCTTCACCACACCATGACCACTGCTGCACCCACCATGGCCACTGCTGCACCCCACCATGGCCACTGCTGCACCCCACCATGTGCCACTACTGCACCCCACCATGGCCACTGCTACACCCCACCATGGCCACTGCTACACCCCACCATGGCCACTGCTACACCACACCATGGCCATTGCTACACCAGATCATGGCCACTGCTACTTGGGGCACAAACATGATTCACCTGAAGATCCCTGGAATGGCGGCTTACAGGGATATTTCAATATTTCAGAGACTAGCAAACTGAAATTACAGACAATAACCGATTTTTCATTTTCTGCCTATAATAGTAGGATGACTAAAATCTATCATTTAGAATAAAATCCCTGCTGAGCATATATTTTCATTATAAAAGCAGTAAATGAAGTCTCTCCGCTGAAAAGCACAGAAAGGGATAGAAAATCATTACAAAGAGTTTGTCATTGAGCAATAGGATGATAATAGTAATAATAATAATAATAATAGTCATATCGCTATTCTGTGTCGTTTAATTAGATTCCATTTGGTTTCATTAATAGAATCTTTTGTATAAGTTTACTAATAATTCACACTTTGTAATGATTCTGAGCGACATCATAATTCTTTAACATCTACCTCCAATGCTAAATTCTGAGTTCTTCTAAGAAAGAAAAACTTTATGAAGGCTGAGATACAACGAGAAAGCGAAAAATGGGACATATTGGGACATCATCAGCCAATGAATTGTTGATGGGTTGTCTCAATTCATGTATGATAGCAGGGGTCCTTGGAATGGATGATCAGACAGGTTGGGTAACAATATGCCCAATCCTTTGTTTCAGCTGTTTTTCGGGTGTAGTTACTCCCCACTTTTCATCTTTACCTATATATGTTTGGTGGAGCATTCATGTATATGAGTATATGTCAACTGAACAACTAGTTGGCTAAAAATAGCTGCTGTCAATCATATGACCAGTCCGGTGGGGTGCCGTGCCAAAGACTCCCTTCTATGTAACAGGATCCACAGGAACAAATTTACCTAACGCAGGATACTGCAAAACCAGACTGTCTACGCCCTAGGCCTGTTTCACACATCCATGCCTCTGGCATGTGTACGGTCCGTGCCGACACATGCTGGAGGCATGGACACATGGAGGCCCATTATTCCCTATTATTCACATGTCCGTGGTACCGCACGGGTCGTCTCTCTGTGTGGAGCAGACATGTGTCCGTGTGCTCCACATGGAGACATGTCCGTTTTTTGCCGTCACCACGGATCGCTTTTGGCCCAAAACATCCTGGCCACAGATGTTCACCATGTGACATCCGTGTGCACAGACCACGGTCAAAAGTTTAATGCTTAACAATAAAGAATTTTACACTCACCTCCCTCCAGCGCTGTCTGTTCCTCTCACTTCCGGGGGCGTTCATTAGGCTCATCTAATATTCTCTTCACTGAGCCGAACAGCAGACCGGAAGTGAGAGGAACAGCTGCGCTGTAGGAAGGTGAGTATGCATTACACTCTGTCCGTGTTCTATCCACGGATAGCACATGGACAGTACACAAATGTGTCATATGTGTGACACACGGACCAATGCCCCCCTCAAAAAACAGCCTGTCTCACACATCCATGTGTTGCACGGACGTGTGAAACAGTCCCAGGAAACTAGTGTAAACTAGTGCATGCAAAGCAGAGTGAGTTTTTGGAAATGTGCATTGACTTAAACATAATCCAGATACTGTACCCCAAACACATGTATACACCACGTCAATTGTGATACAAGGGTATTTAACTAATGGTAGCTAACGTTGTAGTGTCTCTCAGTTCACCACAGGCATGTGATTCTGGCTGCAGCCATTAGCAAACGTTGGGCACCAAACATTGTCCTGACTTTCTTGACGAAAGAATAGACAGCACTCACCTGACTTTTTCCCAACAAAAATAAGCATATACGCGGGGCCCAAGCTCGGGGACTTACAGTTACTGTTGCAACTCCACAAGGAAAGGAAAATGGTTTACAATAGTCACTTTGCAAAGAAATTTAATACTCTTGACAATCACTGTAACATTCATGGGAAGGTCCCCCATACCGCACCCCTCCCTCTGTTAGCACACTGCTGCTTCTTCGTGTGGGAGAAAAGTCACAGTCCAATGCTCCTTTAGCACTCCACATCAGACAGTCCCACTATAGATGACCAGCGGCACGGTAACCCGCCGCTACTCGACCACACACATTTGGCCCTCTGCTGCTTCCACCCCGAACCAGCCCAGCAGAGACTTTTATACAATCCGAACCAGAGCTCCCCTGGTGGCCATGGGAAGTTACTGCAGCTTGCACTGCTTGTACAACCTTACACCATTATGCCTTCAGTTGCTCATTCAGTCAACTGACATTCATCCTGACTCCTCCATATACATGTATGCTCTTTCTATCATGTGTTTCCAAAAAAGATGCCTTATTATATCCATGGAAACAAAGTGATTGGGCATTCTGATCTCTTTATATCTATTTAGATCTGCTGTATAAGAAATCCAACAATTTACAGGATGTCAAGAAATATGAAATAAAAATGGAGGCGTCCAGTGGCAAACGATGCCCATTGCCACCTAGGTGGAGGAGGTGGGGATATGTGGAGATGCAGGCTGTGAAGTGGGTGTGACTGTGGAGTGTGTGGCTATGTGAAGTGGGTGTGGTTATACAGAGTTGGCGTGGCTATGTGGATTGGGTAGGGCTTGATTCATACACACACTCAGATTTGTGGAGTGGGCATGGTTAAGTGGAGTGGGTGTGCTTATACAGAGTGGGTGTGGCTAGATATATGTATGGCGCCCCTATCGCAAGGTGCCACAGGGAGGTACTGCACCCCAAACAGAAGGTGTAGTGCCTCCGTAGCCGTGGATATGGAGGACCCTACAGAGTCTGTACCCCAACACCCATACAGTAGGCCACCTTACTACAGGGGACTGTATATTTAGTAGGTCCAAGGGGGTGGAGCCTAGATGAGCGGGAGAAGAGGAGTGACAGTTAGAAGACTAGTTAGTCAGACGGTGTAAGACAGCAGAGAGAACAGACGCAGGGTACCCTGTGACCGTGACAGGAGGGCACCTCTTAGGAGTAGGGTGACCCAGACAGAGAAGGGGGCCACTCCAGGACTGGTCGGAGCCAGCTGGAGACCCAGGTCACCACCGATACGCCGGAACCGAGGTGGTTAGTTAATTGTTTATCCCTAATCGCAGACCAGCAGGCTGTGGGCTAACATAAGGGAGCCACAGCACCCATCAAGCAGTCCAACATCAGTCCCGCAGCTGGGTTGACGACGCTGAGAAGTAAAGAGACTTTAGGCAACAGACCCCGAGGACTAGAGACTAGACTCAGGAGTGGGAGTACAGAAGGCCAGCAGGGCACAGAAGGGAAAAGGACCAGGAGAGCCATTTTAAGGACACCTCTGAAAGACTCTGGAAAAGCCTCCAAAATCCATGGCTATGGTCCCCAGTTAACCCAGACTGTACCGTGAACCGATTTCACCTGGTGCAAATAAAGAATTATTTGAGCTGAATTGCTGTCTGATCTCCTTCCATCCATCACCTGGAGAGCCTCTACAGCACCACAGAGGTGAGGACTACTACTTGCCTCATCCATTCCGCTGCCCTTAGGTAAAGCTCCACCTGTGAGGAGCTGTACTACAAAAGCTGCGTTTCCATCACCTCAGCGCTGTAGCCCTGTTACCAGGCACCACAGGTGGTGTCACGTTACAATTCCCCCATCATCATCACCCCCACCATTGAGGGTCCAGGGCACAGAATCAGGAACCGACCAGCCGTGATCCCCACCGAAGTAGCAACCTGTCCCGGTATCCGAGTACCCCCTACCCTGTCGACCGACTCATATACATACACACACTCAGCTTTATATAGTAGATATGACTATATGTTAATATTATGTTATTTAGACTATATTTTGCTAGCCGGCAGTGAGGCGTCTTAAAGCCACAATGTTCCTCTGGGAAATTGCACATGCAAATTGTCACTTCAGTGAGGAAGTAGACAGACTCTAATGCCACCCAATAAAGGTAGCAATCCTAAAAGTCATAATTGACTCTTTAACAAGGCTTTTTATATGACTTAGGATTTGTGCCATATCAGAACCCCAAACTCACTGAAGTGACAATTTGCATATGCAATTTCCCAGAGGAGCTGTTTGGCTTTAAGTCTCCTCACTGCTGGCTGGCAGAATACTCTCCACAAGGAGAAAAGCTGTTCCCCCAGACCTCGTCTTAGCCTCTCATACAGCCAGACCAGAATCCCACACACTGCACTGATGAGGTACAGTCACCCTGAATTGCAGCATCTGCAGTTTGGGGTTCTGATCTGGTACAAATCCTAAGTCATATTAATGTGGCGCCCCTGTGGACTGGTCGCCACTAGATGGCCCAGCAGCTGGGATTGGTAAATCGGTCACCGCACACACACACCCAACACATTCCCCAATCTCAAGTCTAAGTTACTCTATGTCTAGGAACGGGATAGTGGGAGGAGCTAAGTGAAGGGTGGAACATTAAGACAGAACCCGGTTAGGGGTGGGAACAAAAACAACAACAAAAAGGTCAGACAGAAAACACCAGAGAGGAAAGCGAGAGGTGAATTTTTAGTGGAGTAGTAAAAAGTAGCAGACCAACCCAGCCAAAGCCAAACCAGTCAGAGGAGACCACCAGAAAGGACTGAGAGAACACGGACCCGGTGGCCCGTGCCACCGTATGGCTAGCCCGAGTCCCAGACTGAGAACCGAGGGAAGACAGAGGGGGTCCAAGGTGTGTCCAAGTCAGCAGGGACACCGAGGGACCGGGACGGAACCAGAGTGCCGGCTCTGCTTAAGTTGCAGGGAAGCTGTATGCCCCAACCCGATACCCTTTAGAGAGCATATAGTACAGCTCCACCACCGTTTGGGTGCTCTGGGGAAAAAAGGCTGCAGAGTCTGTAAATATAGCCCCGGCACACAAAAAAAGATGAGGAGATTTTTGGTATCTTTCTGTGTTGTTTATTATAAAGGTTGACAAGAACAAGTTGTATCACACAACGTTTCGGCTCAAGGCGAGCCTTTCTCAAGTGAATCTTGTGGATGTGGTTAGAGTACGTGGGTTGGTTCCCACATGAGCATCCGCTCAGGCCAGTACCCTCAGGGGATACTCAGCAGGTGACTCCGTCCTAAATTCTTAGTGCAAGTGTAGCAGCAGCATAGTGGCTGGTCTGTATGGAGGGACAGGGCTATCTGGAATGAACCTCTTGGTCCTCAACAAGTGTACAGTTAGTGCGGTCTAACTGTGGCGCCCCTATGGCAAGGCGCCACAGGAGGTACTGCACCCCAAACAGAAGGCGTAGTGCCTCTGTAACGGTGGATATGGAGGACCCTACAGAGTCTGCACCCTACATCCATACAGTAGGCCACTTTAATACAGGGGACCGTATATTTAGTAGGTCCCAGGGGGAGACAGGGAGTGACAATAGTGTCAGGCAGACGGTGTGAGACAGCAAGGAAGGCAGACGCAGGGGAATCTGCGGCTGCATGAGGCAGATACCTCTTAGGAGAAGGGTGACCCAGACTTGGAAGGGGGTTATTCCAGGAATGGTTGGAGCCAGCTGGAGACCCAGGTCACCACCGGCATACCGGAGCCGTGGCAGCTAGTAAATGGTCTAACCCTAACTGCAGACCGGCAAGCTGAGGGCCCGACACAAGGGAGCCACAGCACCCCTAAGGGTACCTTTACACGCTGCTATGACAGGATGGATACAACCCGCTACAGGCTACAAATGTAGCTTGTAGCGTCAATATAGCCCGTAGTAGCGGCGTCTGAAGACGGGACGACACAGCCGGCAACAGATACATCTGTTTCCGAGCACTGCTCAATAACAGATGGCTACAAAGCCGATGGTAGCGAGTTGTATCGGCGTGTAAAGAAGCTACAGAAGGGATGTCTGGACACCAGGCTATGTAGCTGGAATGTAGCTAGGGCGTGACACAGGCTCTGGGATACCGCGCCCCATCTGCGATCATTGGTGGAAGCTCCTGCATGACGATTGGTAGTCACTGCATAGGGAGGCATATTTAAGGAGCTGACCAGTCACACTACACAATCGCTCGAGCGTGCTGTATTACTCAGCCTCCTGCGATGCCTGCCCAATCATGATGTTCCTGCTTTGTCCTATCAGCGTACGGACGGCTCGTACTCCTCAATTGTGGCACGCCTATGTGCTGTCCCTGCTGCACCAGGTCCGCCCATATTAGCTTGTTGTAGCGGTGTGTAAATGAGGTAAGCTAAGCTACAGATGGCTACTTGAGACACCCGGCGATGTAGCTAGCTATAGATGTAACGTAGCGTAGCGCACCTTGTGGCGGCGTTTAAAGAGGGTGCGTTTCCCGTTTGTAACCGTTTGGCCGTGCTCGTGCACGTGAAATAGCGGGTTGTATCCATCCTGTCGTAGCGGCGTGTAAAGGTACCCTAAGGAAGCCCAACATCGGTCCCACAGCTGGGTCCACGATACCGAGAAGTAAGAGACTTTAGGTAACAGACCCCGAGGATTAGAGACTTGGCTCATGGGGGGAAAGCAGAGACAGAGGGACAGGACCAGGAACGCCATATTAAGGGCACCACTGCCAGACTCTGGAAATTCCTCCAAGATCTGCGGCTACCAACCCCGTTCAACTAGACTGTACCGTGTACCATTTCCCACCTGGTTCAAGTAAAGAACTGTTTGAGCTGCTCTGGTGTCTGGTCTTCTTCTATCCCCAGCGCTGATGCTGTAACATGGGAGCCTATGGCTCCCATCGCCTGTCAGATCGCCGTCCCCCTGTTACATGGGGCGATGCCTACACATCGCCCCTGAGTGCTCGCCTGGCTTCAGAGCACTGATGTGAAACCAGGCGACCACTCAGAGGCGATATGTAGCACCGACATCGCCCCTTTACATTAGGCGACGCAGGGGCGATATCGGCGCCGATAGGCCACGCCCCTTCGTCGTCTAAGAAATTGGCGGTGCCGTCGCCAGGTGTGACGGTACCCTAACGGTTATTGGGAGACAACCTCTCCCCTTGTATTTACGGTGCTCCCGGGCAGGTGCTTACTGCTGGGAGTAACTGAGGGGAGGAGCAATGTCAGGGTAAATCACCAGATTTTTGGAGCTTCGAGGACTTCACCATTTTTTGTACCTGCAATGTTTTTTCCCTTTATTTTGTCAAATAAAACGGCTGCTGGGGCCAATTTATCCAAAGTCATTGTCTGAATATTATTCGTGGTCTGTGGTGGGGTAATGAACAGGATCAGTATATACAAGAAGTACAGAATCCAGGTCACAGGTAAGTTGACATATCAAGGTCATGGGTCCCTGTGAATAGGACATGACCGAAGCCATGAGGGACCATTTGAATTTACCATGCGTAACTGTAATGTTGAATGGTGAAGTGAGGAAAGTAGGAGTAATAGCAGAGTTACCGGAACCAGGGAGCAGTTTGCGGAAAAATTGCAAGTTACAGTGAATTGTGTGGTTTCTGAAATGTTTAAGAAGTGTGCCCGCAACAAGTGTTGCTTGTGAATATAAGTAAAGAAACATTTAAAGGAAAGCAAAACTCCGTGTCCGTGTCATCCCACAGGAAACCACACACTCACACTAACTGCCTTTGCTCTGTGAAAATTGGCTGCTCATAGAGGGCTGCCCTGTGCCACCCCCACAATTGTATGGAGCCATCATATCACATGCATTATTATTATTTATTATTATAGCGCCAATTATTCCATGGCGCTTTACCTGTGAAAAGTGCATACATAGACAAGTACAATAACTATTAAGAATACAAGTACAGGATGAGAGAGGACCCTGCCTGCGAGGGCACACAAGCTACAAGGGATGGGTGAGGATACAGTAGGTGAGGAGAGAGGACCCTGCCCACGAGGGCTCACAGTCTACAAGGGATGGGTGAGGATACAGCGGAGGAGAGAAGACCCTGGCCATCAGGACACACAGTCTACAAGGGATGGGTGAGGATGTGTGGCACCCCTGTGGGGGATTGCCACAGGATCCACCGGTGCAGGGAGGGATGTACACCTTGGCACACACAGCACCCAACGCCTTCCACCCCAGACTTGGAGAGGGAGCACCACTGGCTGTCCTTAAGCCAGATTCCCTATAAAGATCCAAGCCGCCAGAGGGGAGGAGCCAGTTAGTACTGAAGTTGGTTAGTCAGTCTACAGTCTGCAGAGAAGAGAAGAGTTAGTGCTGAAGGAGCTGGTTGCTGGGACCAAGCCAGGCCCAGAACCAGGAAACCTGACCCAGCTGTGCAGCGCCCTAGGGAGAGGAATGGAGGCCAGTGGAAGAAGTAGGAAGAAAGAAGAAGGGAACATATCTGGTATCCCTTTAGCACACCTGGACATCGGAGTCCAAAGTTGCTATCCATCTAAAGTGTAGCAGAGAAAGCCCGGACCAACCAGGAGGATTTAGCAGCCCTGAAGTTACACCAAGTGAGATATCAAACCTGACCAAACTTAGGACCAGGGCCCCGAGAGCAGAATAGGGATCCCCACAGCAAGGTCCTTATTGTCTGTTGTAGAGTAGTACCCTGAGAGGGAGAAAGAGCGGCAAGTTCAGTTATAGGCAGAACTTACCCCAATCACAGCACACAATAACAGAGGAGGCCTCACAACTCTCCAAGGTGAATGTCCAAAGCTTCACTGAAACCTGGTTACCCTCCTGGACCGTACCTGTTACCGGACATCAGTAAAAAGGTACCAAAACAAAGACGTGTGCCTGCCTCACCGCCGCCACCTACAGCGTTCACAGCAGAACTGCTACTACTACTCCTCTCATCCACCCTGCTGCCCTGAGGTAAAGCAGCGCTGGTAACCCTATTACCAGGTACCACAGGTGATGTCACATTACTATTCTCCCATCATCATCACCCCACCCCCGCCACTGAGGGTCCAGGGCACGGAACTAGGAACCGACCAGCGACCAGCCGTCATCCCCCCCCCACTGAAGTAACCACCTGTCCCGCTATCCGAGTACCCACTACCCTGTCGACCGACTCAGATGCACTAGGAGTATGAATCCTTTTCTACAAACTAGAAGGTATACAACAGATCTACCGTTTCCTCACTGAGATCAGTGCATTCATACATCGCTAATGTGTTGCCGAAATCTTGGCCAAAGAAATTCTGAAAGGAGAATGAAAATTTCACCTCTGAAGAATGTTCCTGGCTAAAGAAATAAGACGACCCATTGAAAAACAAGTCCTATTGAATCGGATCCAGGACATTGCAGATGTCGTATTTGGTGCCATCTGGGAGATGCAGGAATCTCGAGGACAGAGAACATCGTGAGTGAACTCTGGAAGACATCGCTGTGTGCCGGCAATGTGGAAAAACAGCAATCTCCAGTCTAAGAACGAAGCTACTGGAACAAATACGCCGAGTTGTCTTAAACCAATCTCAGCTGCCAGATGTTTGGGGCTAAGTCCTAATGTGGAGAATAAAACAGAAAACAAAATGTGCATCTTTCTGCATAGATCAATCGGCGTCCTGTGGGTGACTGTAAGGATAATGGTAATGAAGACTGCGAGGCACCTCAAGATGCCATAGCCTGATGTCTTCCACCCTGGGGCACTTTTACAACTTTTGTTGAGTTCTTCACTTTTACTCTTTTCCTTGCTTCTGCATTCTTTCTTTTTGTGGGATAGGACGCCATTGTCATATCAGTTTTTACCACCCCTACAGAATGGGCTGTGTACATTTCCATGTCATTGTCGTGACCCTGAAGATCCTCAGGGGAGGGAAGTCCTACTACGCAGGATCCCACCCACAGGTAACAAAAGAGATGGGATCGACTGGGGATTATCCTCTGCCCAAGGGCAAATCAAGGAAATTGGATAGAGTATTATAAAATCCCAATAAAGTGTCATCTTTCAGGAGAAGCCCACACACATTTCCAGTAATATGCTGAAGATATCATGCTACATGGAGGAAAGAGCACAAGGACAATATTACTAATGAACACCCACCCAGATATGCCTTTATTTATCATTGGGGTGGATTAGTGTTACACTTGCACATAGATAGAACTACCAATATATCCCTATCTGGACCTGCTCCTGCAATGTCCACTTGTCACAAGGGTCTGCGATATCTACTTTGTAGGTGGCAATCATGATGGAGGATGTGGCATTACCAATATTACAAGGTGGCACAGGCACTGTCCAGCTAGTTATTCTGGTATGGACAGGACTTATGTAGGAGAATGGGTGTGCGCTATCCAGCTGCAGAGCTGGTGTAATATGTTCTCTACTGTGGCCAATGCGGCAGTACCACACCCAGTTTAAACTCACAGTAGTCTGTTGGGAGTTGCCAGTTACTTTTATGGTTACCTCATTTTCAGTATCTTTGGTACATATTTCAGTTTATACCATGATGCTGACCCAGGAGGACTCTAACCTCCTCTGTTCTGTAATCCCTCCTATATTTGACCCCTGTTCCACTGACTTCGCTTTTGAGTGACCTCCCATAATTGGATGTCAGCTATTCCTCTGTTTAGAGTTTTGTCTCTTTCTTCTATACTAGGTTGCGACCTGGCTAGTTTTAGGCTCTCTCATCAGGCAAGCAGCTATTCTATGGCTACAACCCAGGGGGTCCTGTTTAAAGTCTAGACCCCTCAATAGGGATTGACGGTGACGTTTGAAATTCCTCTTCCGATGTCCATACCATTAGGTAGCATATGTTGCTCACCTAAAGAGAG
Organism: Allobates femoralis; assembly: GCA_033576535.1. Classification (NCBI taxonomy): domain Eukaryota; kingdom Metazoa; phylum Chordata; class Amphibia; order Anura; family Aromobatidae; genus Allobates; species Allobates femoralis. Next base: position 34,779,250 of record JARQOC010000006.1, read on the forward strand.
AGTGATTATTGGGGAAGGTCCCTGATTGGCGTCTCCTCATCCCGATCCCTTTGGCTGACTGGTCCCTCTTATGTACACCTATAAATTATAATAAGTGCAGGGGTTGCATTTATACCCGGGTTCTGGAGCCTGGGGGCTGAAAAGGTCCTTTTGGCTTATATGAAAACTAGCTGGAGCCCGATGCACATGCATCGGGATTCTAGAAGGGCAAGTCTCTGACTCGCAATGGCCGCTTCGCGGCCAATGCTTCGCGCTGCTAAGTCGACTCGCCATGCCCGCTGCGCGGGCATAGCGAGTCGCCTTGGAACTGCTCGCAATGGCCGCTGCGCGGCCAATGCTTCAGGCGTATCCACATGACCACGCACGACTCGCAATGGCCGCTTCGCGGCCAATGCTTCGCGCGTATCCACATGACCACGCCGGGGCAAAAAGCCATTCGCAATTATATAATAGAGATAATAGACCATTGGTAAGAAAGATCTGCGATACTTGGGGTGGGTACACAAACCCTTCTGCACTGGAGGCCATAGGTTACAAGTTACAATACTGCTTGTTAGTCAACTGTAGTATGTTTATTCAGAAACGCTAAGGCATTTCATAGCAAAACATACCTGACTGTATCTGATACATGCTGCCTGGGGTTTGGGCAGCATAGCTGTAATCGCAATTTCCCTTTAATTGCTATATTGACCAAAATATGCAAGCTGGTGTAGGGGGTATGCCAACTTCCTCTCCTTTTGGCTACTGTGACCTTGTATGAATCTGTCAGTGTGTATATTGTAAACATACATAATTGTTTTATTTGTCATATGTAATATGATGGTGCCATAATGAAAGTGTTCCTGAGCCCTTGGGCTATTTGAGGTTTCTTGTAGCTAGGTGTTTAGTACACCTCTTAAGGGTGGAGTTAAGGCAGAACAAATTGAGTTCTTAAAATGCAGAACATGGAAAGAAGAACGGAGAGACGTCATAGACGCTGCACTTGTGGGAGGCATGGTGAGTAGGATCCCCAAGATTCTAATTTGGCCAGACCTTCTGGTCAGAATAGAGACCCGGACATGCAGTGGTTCAAAAGTGTCAGGACAGGCTGGTAGAGTCTGAGTTGCTCGTCCGACTTCCACTGGTGGTTACTCAACGATAACTCTTGGTTGCCGAAGGCTATAGAGAGTGGGCCATAGACGTGTAGTGAAGGAGTATTGTCTTGTTGGCCATCCCAATAGTTTACTCTAAGTCCCTGTGGATGGGACGGAGTGAATTCAATAGACTGTGATCCTGTATGCGTACGATGACGCTGAGAGGATAGAAGACTTGAGTGTGTTCTTGGAAGTGCACGTGCCCGGAAAGTGGTCAGTTGTTAATTTGACTGGGACTATTGCTAATGAAACCCCATTCGTGGGAAAAGGATGTGCTCGCAACATGCGCGAAAACTGTTGTTTGAAGATTCAAGTAAAGTTCTAAAGGTACCGTCACAAACAGCAATATTGGTTGCAATTTCACTTGCAATTTGCTGGTTGCAGTGAAATCATGGACACATTGTTCTATTTTGTTGCTGTGTACAAATGTAACAATGTCTCCATGATTTCACTGCAACCAAGTGAAATTGCAACCAATATTGCAGTGTGTGAAGGTACCTTTACGTTGACAAGAATGGATGAAGAGTGTGTGAACTTGACCTCACCCTCCACTGCTGAGGGTCCCCCTAACACTGGCAACCCGCTTCAAGAGAACTCAAGGTCTTGCAAACAGGGTTGTGGAGTCAGAGTCGTGCAGTCGGAGTTGGTGTCCTTTTTAGTGGAGTCGGATTTGGATTCAGGGAAATTGAAGATTTGGAGTCAGATGTTTGGTTTACCGTCTCCACAGCCCTGCTTGTTCAGACATTTTCTTATGCTGTTGAATTATAAACTGTGCTCACCCCTTTTTGCACATAGGTTTTTTAATGCATTTCTCCAGACCCCCTCCTCTTTCTATTTGCATTGCTCTCAGTATCTCAGGTTGGATGATTATAATCCGTTCATGTAAACAATGGCAGTTCCTACAGCTATTTTTTTGGCAGAGTGTAAAAGGTTTCAGGCAAAGTAGTCACAATTCATAACATTAACAATTAATTGGCACAGTAATCCACCCATGACCCATGATACTTAAGAAGGTGATTGAAAGTTTTGGAAAAACTAAATATATGCCATGGAAAATATAAATGAAAAAATATAATGATACATAATAACTAAATGTAATATTAATCACAAACATGGGAAAACAAAGGTGACAAAAATATGTAAAAATATAAACAGACAGATTTTATGCACACATCTCCGTCCCTGGTGCAGCTTGGAAGTCTGTATGATTGTAAAATGGAATAGTCCAGCACAGGGCCGCCATCAAGGCATGACTGCTCTGTCTCCTGTGAGGGGCCCGGAGGAGATTTGGGGCATGTGTAGTGGGGTTATACACAGTCAGTGGTGTGGGCGGGGTTATGGACAGACATTGGTCTGGGCAGGGTTATACACAGTCAGTGGTGTGGGCGTAGTTATGAACAGTCATTGGTCTGGGTGGGGTTATACACAGTCAGTGGTATTGGCCTGGTTATAGTCAGTGGTCTGTGAGGTGTTATGCACAGTCATTAGTCTGAATGGGGTTATGCACAGCCGGTGGTGTGGTCGGGGTTATGCACAGTCAGTGGTTTGGGCGGGATTATACAGTCAAGTGGTCTGGGCGTGGTTATGCAAAGTCAGTGGTGTGGTTGGGGTTATACACAGTGGTGTGGGTGTGGTTATACACAATCATTGGTGTGGGCGTAGTTATACACAGTCAATGGTGAGGGTGGGGTTATACATAATCAGTAGTGTGGGTGGGGTTATGCACAGTCAATGGTGTGGTCGGGGTTATACAAAGTCAGTGGGGTGGGTAGGGTTATAAGGTTATAAACAGTCAGTGGTGTAGGCAGGGTTATACACAATCAGGGTGTGGGCAGGGTTATACACAGTCAGTAGGGTGGGCAGGGTTATACACAGTCATTGGTGTGGGTAGGGTTATAGGGTTATAAACAGTCAGTGGTGTAGGCGTAGTTATGCACAGTCATTGGTCGGGGTGGGGTTATACACTGAGGTGTGGGCATGATTATACACAATCAGTGGTGTGGGTAGAGTTATAAACAGTAATTGGTGTGGGTGGGGTTATGCCCAGTCAGTGGTCTGGGCCTGGTTATAGTCAGTGTTGTGAGCGGGGTTATGCACAGTCTTTGTATGACCAGAGTTATGCACAGTCAGTGGTGTGAGTGGTGTTATACACAGTGGTGTAGGCGTGGTTATACACAATCAGTGATGTGGGCGAGGTTATACGCAATCAGTGGTGTGGGCAAGGTTATACACAGTCAATGTGAGGGTGAGGTTATATACAATCAGTGGTGTGGCGGGGTTATGCACAGTCAGTGGTGTAGGCGGGTTATACACCATCAGTGGTGTAGGCGGTGTTATACACAATCAGTGGTGTGGGTGGTGTTATACACAATCAGTGGTGTGGGTGGTGTTATACACAATCAGTGGTGTGGGTGGTGTTATACACAATCAGTGGTGTGGGTGTTATACACAATCAGTGGTGTGGTGGGTGTTATACACAATCAGTGGTGTAGGCGGGGTTATACACAATCAGTGGTGTAGGCGGGGTTATACACAATCAGTGGTGTAGGCGGGGTTATACACAATCAGTGGTGTAGGCGGGGTTATACACAATCAGTGGTGTTTACACAATCAGTGGTGTTATACACAATCAGTGGTGTTATACACAATCAGTGGTGTAGGGCGGGTTATACACAATCAGTGGTGTCATACACAATCAGTGTGTTATACACAATCATGGTGTGGGTGGTGTTATACACAGTCAATGGTGAGGGTGACGTTATACACAATCAGTGGTGTGGGCGGGGTTATGCACAGTCAGTGGTGTGGGTGGAGTTATACACAATCAGTGGTGTTATACACAATCAGTGGTGTAGGCGGGGTTATACACAATCAGTGGTGTGGGTGGTGTTATACACAATCAGTGGTGTAGGCGGGGTTATACACAATCAGTGGTGTAGGCGGGGTTATACACAATCAGTGGTGTAGGCGGGGTTATACACAATCAGTGGTGTAGGCGGGGTTATACACAATCAGTGGTGTAGGCGGGGTTATACACAATCAGTGGTGTGGGTGGGGATAAACACTGCTCAGCATTCTGACATCTGCAGCAGAGAAAACAGTGATTGGATCACAATTGCTGCCCCCCGTAAAGTCAGTGACACATTGCTGGAATCAGGGTCTCTGCCCCTACGTCACGTTGCTCTCAGATTACATAGCAACAAAACTACAGACAGTCTCTTTAAGAACATCAACTTTTATTTAATCTTGGATAAAATCCAACATGTATAATCTGCAATAGGACCGCACTGTTTTCAATTATTACATGCAGTTACAACAAAAGTTAATCTAAAGTGACCACAACTGATATGAAACAAATCAATTTTAAATGAATTGAAAATGAATATGTACTATGCTTAAAGGGAATTTGTCGGTAGGTTTTTTGCTGCCCCATGTGAGAGCAATATAAAGCAACGGCAGAGATCCTGATTCTAACACTGGGTCACTTATTGGGCTTTCTGCTGTAGTTGTGATTAATGATTATAGCATTTGCTTTAGCTCTTCTAGTCCTTTCTACAATGCACTTGACATGCTCACTACAGGGCCGGGGTACTCTTTACCAGGCCAGTTCTTTACGGTTCTTTTTGTGGAATGTCAAGGTGGCCACTCGGCTCCATGACCCTGGCGGTGTCATTTAATGAAGGGGGAAATTGACGAGGAAGACAGGGAAAAGGGGTATTTTTTATGCCACCTGCGGTGCGTGGCCATGGGCGGCTGCCGCTGCTTCAGGGCCCCTGGGGGCGATGACTGGCAGCTTGGATGGTTTTGCTCCCTGCAGGTGGAGCGCGGTCCCGTGGGCAGCTGCAAGGAAGATTCAGTTCGTACTTTGTCAGATGTTCATTAGGTCATCAACACCCCGGTGTCTCATGTGACCCATGCAGCCAGTGGTCGCTGCTAAAGAAGGTCTCACACACCACAGCTGGAGTTCTGTTACTTTTACTCAGATGTTTCAGCATGGCCGCCAGGTGCTTCCCTTGCCAACCTCTGGTTCAGCATTGTCTCTAGAACCGGGACAGTGCAGTCAAGTCCCTTTAAGTGTTCCTCTCCCTTTTACTGGGTGTTTCTTTCTCTGGTGGTCCCTCAGCGCTATAAGGTTGTTTCCCTTCTGGGGCGAGCACAACACTGCTCCGGTCCCCAGACTTCGCTCAGGTACTGACAGCTATGCGTGCTCAGTTGTACCCCTTCTGGGTACTGCTCCCTATTTCGGCCACCTTCTCCAAGTTGTGTCGGGTGTTCGGCCACAGAGCCTGTTAGGAACAAGCATTCAGCATCTGTGCCGTGTTCAGGGCCGGTTTCCTGTGAAGTCCACCAGCCCCTCTGTTCTCTCACCAGATACGGGCGTACAGGGATCTACTTCTCTCTGTGAACCCCAAGGGTTCCCTTCTTACTCCACACCCATGGGTCATTCCCTCCCATTGCGAGCGTGACTGTGCTCCAGCCCGTGGGAGCTAACACCTCCTCCTCCCACTCCTGCACTTCTCTTCTCCTCTGTCCTTCTGCACTTCTCTTTTTCCCTCCCGGCTATGCTTGGGTCCTCCCACCGTTTCGGGCAGAAACGGCACTTTTGTGTCTGGCTCAGTAAGGAACAAATCTATACCACAAAAAAAGACAGTATTAAAAAAAAAAAATAACATCTAAAAATTCTCTGCTACATAGGTAAAAGTAAAAAGCAAGTGCAAAACAGTGTGAATAACAGGGTACTTAGTTGATACATTTTTTGCAACATTGATATGTTTTCCTCACTGAGCCAGACACTAAAGTGCCATTTCTGCCCTGTGTCCATATTGGACTCTGGCCCTGCTGCATCCTGCATCTGAGAGGTATGTTCACATTAGTTCAGGTCAACATCAGCATCAGCATCACATCAGCATCATCATCAACATCAGCATCAACATCAACATCAGCATCAACATCAGCATCATCATCAGCATCATCATCAGCATCATCATCAGCATCAACATCAGCATCAACATCAGCATCATCATCAGCATCATCATCAACATCAGCATCAACATCAGCATCAACATCAGCTTCAGTATGAGCCCTGCTCTGTACAGCAGAGATCATTGCCTCCTATGAATGTCGCTCGCAGCGGTCACAGGAGGATCATAATGACGGACACAGGATTCATCAGCTGACCTCCGGCTGTCATGTCAACCCATCGACGTCACGCGATCAAGCCCTGGGACCGCCGATGAGAGCATGGAATGAGGCGCCTCCCTGGCAGCGCATGTTAAATCCCCCTGTCAGTGATTGACAGCAGAATTTAACTGCTTAACAGCCGCAGGTGGCTCTTGCATCAATGAGCTGCTGTTAGAGGCACATGATGGCTGATTACATCAGAGGTTGTCTCTCTCTCCTTCCAGGTCCTCTCCCTATTGTGGACGTGCTGTGGGATGACTTGATCAACTCATTGTTTTTAATGACGCACTAGCACTTTCTTAGTGGAACGAGTTATATGCAGGCTATGGCCTAATTGTACACTTTGCCCTATACCTGATGGTTGTTACCTTTGCTCTCTGTAGAAGCCATTCAGCTCTGAAGTGTGCATTCAGCTTATCAGTCTCACGTTTGAGAGCATTCTCTGTATGTATAACCTTGCCTGCGTATATCTGCGATCTGCAGTGCTAATGTGTATATGTCACGTTACCTCGCCGTATGTGGCAGTTGTCCCATCCTTTATCTTATGATCATGCATTTTTATATTGAATAAAATTTACTATCTTTCATTACAAAATACTCCAATTGTTCTCTTGTTCACTGGTCCAGTGGAAGCACCAAGCCCGGTGGCAGCGCTAGTGCAAACCGCTGCGCTAAAAACAACAACACGGTAAGGAAGACAGACAGGGGAAACACCAGCATAGGCAGTCATCCTAGGCAGCAGCCGGCTTGGCAATAATCAGCTCTCCAGAATAGCTCCTTCCACCCAGGCAGCATGGCTAGGAATGAAGAACCATCACCAGTAAAGAATGCTGGATAATGTGACCATATAAAGGAGATGGGAGTGGTCACAAAGTAGCCTCACCTGGTAGAGAACTAAGGAGCATTGCAGCAACAGAAACTGACATTAACATATGCACTGCCAAAGGAAAGAAACACGTTTACTATAAAGTCTCAATAAAAGGAATGAGACCCAGGTCCCAAACTTTTAGCAAATCTCCAAGGCACAGGAGACAAACGTGAAAGTAGTAATTTTCAAAATGTGATTTATACAATGCAATTCTGACTATACTACTCCATCAGGAAATATGATATATTCTGTTGAAGGGGTATACCTCCGAATCACATTCTGAAGATTACTACTTTGAGATCCTGACTTCTATGATACGGTAGCAGCGCACTGTTAACCCCTTCCTTCCTGGGTCTTCAGGAATGTAAAATACATTAAAAATATTCATAGCAAAAGCCTGAAATTAATTGCTTCCTATTCCTTCTTGTATACATGCTCGACCTGAAGGAAAAGTAATAGGATGGGGGGGTGGTTAATTAAATCCTACTGCACTCATTTTAGAAAAATTATTAGAAGAATTTGCAGACTTCTGAGGTCCGAAATATTACTATGTGATGCAGTTCATGGCACTGTCCTGTCCATTCCCATAGGGTTTCCAGCTAACCATCGGCGGAGCTGACCAATGATGATGCCGGGTGTCAGACCCTCACCGTTGTATTATTGATGACCTATACTCAGGGTAGGTTCTCTGTTAGCAGGTTCCTACTCGCCCATTCAATAGGAGGTTTTTAAAACCAAAAAAGGAGTGGCTTATAGTGTAGGTTCCCAGTACAGAGACACTCCTCTTTGTACCTACTGGGGGGTTATATACATGGCCATCTTTATATACTAAGAGTCTGATTTTTTTCATATTTCCTTAGCTATAATGCTGTTCTATAGTCTTTTAAATTCAAAATTGCATGAGTACAGCTGTCTTTTTGTTACAATGTGTCATCGTAAGTGTTGCACCTGTACACATTACATGATGGCGTGCCGCAGTTTTTTCCGGTCTATCCTCAGGGTAGGTCTTCAGCATCATGTGCCCGAACCTCCCCTTTAATGTACCCTAGAATGCACTGGCAAATAGAAAAATATTCTTTGGCGGTTGGGTTGGAAAAGAGACAGAAAATCCATTATTATAGTAATATTTGCAGTAAAAACATCATGGGGAAACTTTCCTATTGCAATGTTAATACATTTTTCATAATTTACTGCTTTCAAAGATTTATTTGAAAGTTATGTTGCAAAAAAAAATTGATTTGTGTCGCCATATTGTGAGATCCATCTCTATTTATGTTCTCCTCGGCAATGGAGTTGTGTGAAGACTTGTTACACTAGGTGGGAGTCAGATGCTATAGCATCGATAGGGAGGTGCCCCTCTTTGCCCCCCTGTACTCTCTTTGCCCTCTGTCTGCCCCCTGTGCTCTCTTTGCTCCCCTTGCGCTCTTTGCCCCCCCGTACTCTCTTAGCCCTCTGTCTGCCCCCTGTGCTCTCTTTGCTCCCCTTGCGCTCTTTGCCCCCCCGTACTCTCTTAGCCCTCTGTCTGCCCCCTGTGCTCTCTTTGCTCCCCTTGCGCTCTTTGCCCCCCTGTACTCTCTTTGCCCTCTGTCTGCCCCCTGTGCTCCCTTTGCTCCCCCTGCGCTCTCTTTGCTCCCCCTGCGCTCCCTTTGCTCCCCCCTGCCCTCTCTCTGCTCCCTTTCCTCCATCCTAGCTGTGATGGCTCTGTGTCATAGCTGAGAAGCACTGAAGACTACAGGAGCTGCAGTGACTTGACGGTCATGTGACTGATCACATCACTGTGACATCACCAAAGGCCCTGTCTCGTTGGTAAGTTGCAGATTATCGGTGGGGTGGCGGGAGGCGTGCGGGGGTCTGCGGGCGCTGAGGGGATATGGGGATTTGCAGGTAGTGGGAGTGGTGTGGTGGGAGGAAGGCAGTGGTCTTTGTATGCTGGGGAGGTGTTGGGGTTTGCAGGTGGTGGGAGACATGCAGGCGTCATGTGCAGCATCGGTTTCATTTGCTTCGCCACCGCCATCCTGCGCCATATTACCACACTCATCGCTCGGGTATCTAATGTAGCACGGCTTCCGGTCAGCCCATTGTATTGTGGGATTTGTCGACATCGCGACGGAAGCGGATGACACACAGCACTAGGTAATATATCTTATATATAAGATTATCTCAGCACAGGAGATGTGGTATGATTAGACCATGTCCCTGTACCGTCAGACACATCCATTACACAGTACATAGCAGGGACACATATATAAGATTATCTCAGCACAGGAGATGTGGTATGATCAGATCATGTCCCTGTATGGTCAGACATATCCATTACACAGTACATAGCAGGGACACATATATAAGATTATCTCAGCACAGGAGATGTGGTATGATCAGACCATGTCCCTGTACGGTCAGACACATCCATTACACAGTACATAGCACGGACACATATATAAGATTATCTCAGCACAGGAGATGTGGTATGATCAGACCGTGGCCCTGTACGGTCAGACACATCCATTACACAGTACATAGCAGGGACACATATATAAGATTATCTCAGCACAGGAGATGTGGTCTGGTCAGACCATGTCCCTGTATGGTCAGACACATCCATTACACAGTACATAGCAAGGACACATATATATAAGATTATCTCAGTACAGGAGATGTGGTATGATCAGACCATGGCCCTGTACGGTCAGACACATCCACTACACAGTACATAGCAGGGACACATATGTAAGATTATCTCAGTACAGGACATGTGGTATGATCAGACCATGGCCCTGTACGGTCAGACACATCCATTACACAGTACATAGCAGGGACACATATATACGATTATGGGTAGGGTCACATTGAAAACATAAATTGCATTCACCGCATCCGGATCCGGATGCGGTGAACGCAATGCCGAGCACACACATTTTTTTACAAAAATGTGTGCTGAATACCGGACTGCGGTCACCGGATGGCTCAGGATGTGTAATCCTGAGCCATCCGGTAACTGCAGAGTTTGCGTTTCCCGGCTCAGCAAACCTAGTAAAGAGTTAAATAGCTGACCTAAATGACTGTTAGAGGTCTGTAGGGGGGCTTAGACCCCCCTACAGACCGGCCGCCCACTTCTATAGTGTTCTACAATTTCTTACTGTGCACGGGCAAGGAGCCCGTGCATGTCAGCCAAAGTTGCCCCTACCCCCCCGTATCACTATAGAGGGGTGCATACACCCCTCTATTACAATTATGCTTTAATTATGTGATGTACACCAATTAGTGTCACAATCGTCATGTAAGAATATATTTACATGTTCCGGAGGCAGAGTGAAGGGAATTCCATGGGCGGGGCTGTGTGCAGTAGCCTCCGCCCGCTCCTTCTTGATGGCCGCCCCCTCTGGCCGTAATCCAGTCTTGTGAGGGCGGGCACGTCGTTAAAGGGGCGTGGCTAACCGCGGCACTTAGTTAGCCACGCCCCTTTAACGACGTGCCCGCCCTCACAAGACTGGATTACGGCCAGAGGGGGCGGCCATCAAGAAGGAGCGGGCGGAGGCTACTGCACACAGCCCCGCCCATGGAATTCCCTTCACTCTGCCTCCGGAACATGTAAATATATTCTTACATGACGATTGTGACACTTATTGGTGTACATCACATAATTAAAGCATAATTGTAATAGAGGGGTGTATGCACCCCTCTATAGTGATACGGGGGGGTAGGGGCAACTTTGGCTGACATGCACGGGCTCCTCGCCCGTGCACAGTAAGAAATTGTTGAAGAACACTATAGAAGTGGGCGGCCGGTCTGTAGGGGGGTCTAAGCCCCCCTACAGACCTCTAACAGTCATTTAGGTCAGCTATTTAACTCTTTACTAGGTTTGCTGAGCCGGGAAACGCAAACTCTGCAGTTACCGGATGGCTCAGGATTACACATCCTGAGCCATCCGGTGACCGCAGTGCGGTCCCTGGAAACGCTGCGAAAACTGCTGCCTGCATGATTTTAAACGCAGGCAGCAGTGCCGGATCCGGCCACCGGATGGCTTGTGAAGCCATCCGGTGTTTTGCATAGGCTCCTATGAGGAGCGTTTCCTGGTCCGGTTTTGAGCTTTTTGAAAGCTCAAAACCGGATCAGGATTTTACAAAAAAAACGGAAATGTGACCCTAGCCTATCTCAGTACAGGAGATGTGGTATGATTAGACCATGTCCCTGTACGGTCAGACACATTAACATGAACTTTATTCGTTGGAAAATTCCTTTAAGGACTGGACCAGATGTATTTCTTTATTTGCACTTTTGTCTCTCCCTCCGCTTCTTCCAAGAGCCGTAACATTTTGATTCTTCCAGAGATAAATAACTGTATGAGGGATTTTTTTATATGTATAAAATGTATTACAAATAATGGAAATAAAATTCAGCCACTGTATATGGGATATGGTCTTACAGCATTCACAGTGCGGTAAAACATCATTTTCTATATCGGTACCATTACGGCGATACCAAAATAGGGATTTTTTATTTTATTTTAAATGAATCCTGAGTTTTGCAAAAATCAAATGTTTTTCTTGCCATTTTGTGAGACGTGTGACATGTTACATATCTTGTTGAGTTGATATTTTTTATTTGTATTTTATATATATATTTGACCTTATGCAGACGAGTGCGGTGTCTCCGCCACAACCCCGACCGCAGCATGTTGAGGTTTGGGGCCGCTTCAAAAATCCTGATGTGTCCTGCGCTTTGGAAAGACGCATTGCTGCCTATGAGGCTGCAGTCAGCCACTGGTAAGTGCGGCCAGGACGGATCAGGAGTTCACATAGTAATTTGAGCATGCTCAGAACAGCTTCGGGGTGTGTTCTTTTCCATGTTCCCTCTGCTCTCCTCCTCTCCTCGCTCCTCCCCTGTCCTCACCTGCTCTCCTCTTTTATCCCTTTCCTCCCCTGCCCTCTCCTCCTCTCGCCATGAAATCCATGATTGGCGATCAGAGAGACGATATACTGCAATGCTTCAGTATTGTACTGTATCTTCTGTCAATGTTCTCCGCCTAATAGTTGCCAAGACAAAAACCTTATTGGGATCCACTGATCACATTGATAGTGGGGTGATGGGATCACACGGGAACGCATGTTTATAATGGCATATAGGCCATTATACCAATACCATGGATGGCAAGAAGAACAAACAAATCAATTTCGGAATAAATGAAGCCAGACATGTCACTGGAAGGACGGATCACCAAGATATGACTGTCTACACAACATACGAAGAGAGCAATCACTGGAGAAGGACATCATGGTCAGAAGAATAGAAGAAACAAGGTGAAGAGGAAGACCAGCAACCTGATGGCTTGATAATGTCAAGAAAATAGCAAAGAAGACCCTGGTGGACCTATCTAGGCTTGGAGAAGATCCTTGTGGGACCTATCTAGACTTTGAGAAGACTCTGGTGGATCTATCTAGGCTTGGAGAAAAACCTGGTTGACCAATGTAGACTTGGAAAAGACCCTGGTGGACCTATCTAGAGTTAGAGAAGACCCTGGTGGACCTATTTAGGCTTGGAGAAGACCCTGGTAGACCTATATAGGCTTGGAGAAGTCCATAGTGGACCGATCTAAGCTGTACAAGATCAATCATTCATCCATCAAGTTGCCATGGTTAGAGTTGAAGCTGAAGGCAGGGAAATAAATAAATGTGCATGCATTTAAGAGGTTAAATAGCTATCTACCATCCACCAGTACAGTGCTACTCAGTCTATTTCATACATCCCATGCCCATATGATGAACGTACACGTTAAGCAAATCTAATACTAGGCGGTATGTTATGTGCTGTGATCCCTGTATTATGCGGTACTTCTTTATTTTAACCAGGGTGTGTACATCTTCTATGTAGCTGGATCCTTTCTGCCTGGACATGTAGATTTCTAACCCAGGTGGATGGCATAGTCCTATGAGAGATCACCTTGACGTGGTTATTGGGCCCACATGCATTGGCCAACACATAAGCTACGTACCGTATCACTTTTTTCAAATATTCCTATAGCATTAATGCAATACTAGTTTCCTTATTCAACGTTAGGATATTTCAGGTATTTTAGAGTGCAGCTGTATGTATTTTTGCACCTCTTTGCAGGGCTTCCTATGGATGGTGGTTATGGAATATTGATTACCACTCCCCGATATTTATTTTGCACAAAGAATGCTATTTAGACAGGTAAAGCCGACCAGGGAGATATATTAAAAAATAATGAGCAAACTTGTTCTACAATTCTAAAAATGTCAGGAGGGCAGTGAAAATGAAGAATAAATATTACTGAAGCTCCGGAAGTTTACACCACGGCCTGTCGTCTTATCAACTGTAGGGCGGCGAACACTCAGGAATGGTTTCTGCTCTATAAAAGAATAGGAATAGGATTCTCCTATGAAAGACTGGTGCAAATAATGTAAAAGTAAGAAAAAGTGCATAAGATATTTACTATAGTATATTAGCAATCCTGAGTGTAGACCCCATGACATACAGGGGCATCTCAATGGATTAGAATATCATCAATAAGTTTATGTATTGAATTACTGAAATAAATTAAGTGAAACGCATATATTATATAGAGTCATTACACACAGAGGGATCTATTTCATGCGTTTATTTATGTTAATGTTGATGATTATTGCTTACAGCCATTGAAATCCCAAAGGTCATTATCTCAGACAATTCAAGTAGGGAGGATGAAGGGTTAAACACTGCGCTGCCGTATTCCACCAGATATCAAGGGATTAATATAATATTGATTTATTAGTTAATGTGTTTCGGAGCTCTCAGAAACATGGCAATATGATATTGATTTGACCTGAGGAAGAGGCCAGGGAGTCCTGAAACACGTTGACTAATAAATCAATATTATATTCATCCTTTCATGTCTTGTGGAATATGGCAGCGTGGTGTTTAACTCTTTATCCTCCATACTCTATATGCACCACGCTGGGGACAGCAGCAGCTGTGATCTGCTTTTATAGTGGTTGTGACTCTCACAACCACACAAGGTGAAGCCTCTGATACCTATTTAGGTCATATTTTATCTCTCAGAACCTTCATCCTCCCTACTTTAATATTCTGAGATAATGACCTTTGGGTTTTCATTGACTGTAAGTCATAATCATCAACATTAACAGAAATAAACACATGAAATAGCTCCCTCTGTGTGTAATGACTCTATATAATATATGGTGTCACTTTATGTATTGAATTATGGAAATGAATTACCTTTTTGATGATATTCTAATTCATTGAGATGTGCCTGTAAATGAAGCTCTTCTCTGCTCTAGACCTCTGGAGATTTGGGCATTGACAACTTTAAGACCACAAAGTATGTTAGCATTGACCGACAGGGATGCTGACATTAATCCCTTACCGGCATATCACTCCGGGGAAGCTGACATTAAGGCCTTGACCTAATTAGAAGATACATAATTAGTAGGGCTGAAAAATAGACACATCTGAGGGATGGGAAAGAGTAAGGGGAGTGGAGAATATCATCCAGTCTGCCCTAAAAGAACAGGTTTTTCCCTTCTGACCTTGTTTTTCCATATATATGTAATTATGAGACCAATCTTTTGACCCTTCGTCAGTTCCCGCTATGACCAGCTGTTGTAGAGATAGATACTTATATTATGTGATCCAAAGGAAATTCTGGCAACTCCAAATCCAAGAATAGGGAGAGACGGTAGATCCACAAAAAACCTTATTTACATTATAATCAATGGGTTTTGGGGATAGGCCCTTCACTTCGTTGGGTATTTGTGGCGCCCCACTACGTAGGTGCCACAAAAGGGGTACTGCACCCAGAAAAGCGTGTAGTACTCCACTGCAATTGGGACAATGGTCACAAGATGGAGCCCTAGAGCTGTCACCCACACACTAGAACAGTAGGTGGGAGGGAACCCTGGGAGGATATATAATGGCCTCTAGGGGGAACTAATTAGGCAGTCGCTAGAGAGCAGATAGAGAAAGGAAGGAGTTGGAGGAGTCGGAGGGAACCAGGCAGACAGCCTGCAAGGACAAAGAGGGCCATCTCGGCTGAGGGGCCCTGAAAGGAAGAGATCCCAAAAAGAAACAGAGAAAGCAAGGAAACTCAGAATTGCCGAGTTAACTTGAGTGGGGAGCGAGTAACGGATAGAGTTTGCCCCATAGGAAGAAACCCGGGTACCGGAGTCCACACCTGTGAGTACTCTAAGTCTCACAGAAAATCCGTACAACAGGGATATTGTAAATACGGCCCTGACTCCCAACATCCCACAAGAGGGAAGCCAGAAACGCAGTGGGCAGCTGCGGCATTCAACAAAAGGTTAACCCGACGGGTACAAAAGGGAGAGGAGACAGAAACTAGAAGCAGCAGGAGGCCAGATCATCTACAGGAGATTAGGCTTCACACTGGGAACAGAATAGAAGGAAAAGAAAGGAACATAAAGGAGGGTTCCATCTGCAGCCAGAAATCCCAATTGCAGCCTGGAGCATTCACCAGTATACCATCTAATGAACTGTTGAACTGTAAGGCTGAAACAAAGTGTTCAAGTAAAGTTACCCGGTGAAGTGAAGCTTTGACTCTGCTGCATCCTTTCAAATATAAACTGTTTGCTTTTCAGCATCACTGCCCCGGTGGTCCAGTCCCGCCTGCGGAGACTATTCCATCCAAGCCGCAATACCACCGAACCACCGGAGGACTGTGGCGGCGCTGGTGACCATCACCAGACTCGGCAGGTGGCGTCACGACAAAGACAACTTTGTAAATAATCCCCTGTAAATATTCCCATTTTCAGTTGACCCCCAGAGCCACGGCTTCAGGATGGCCACCCGTCCCTTCCCGGACTGAGAGAGAGTGAGAGTCCGAGAGCCGAGTACCCCACAGCCCTGGGTGCGCTCCATATTGACACCAATGCGTTTCTAGTTCCCATAGTGAAGAAGGCTCCTATCCTCTGGAGATCGGACTTTTTTCTCTAGATGGAGGGATTGCCCCCTTGTCTCTAGACACTTTTTGGAAGGGTCATTGTATGATCATGCCCACGTTAATGACGTTACATTTCTGCACATTGAATCTTATCTGCCGACTCGATGCCTAAATACTCAGTTTGTCCGTCATCCTATGAACATCTTCTATTGACTGCATCAACTATAAAGCTCACTGAGTTCAGTGCCATCTGCAAAAATAGAAACAGTACCAATAATCCTATCTTCTATGTCATTAATAAATCAGGTAAATAGCAGCGTACCCAGCACTGAACGATGGGGTCAGCACTAGTGATGAGCGAGCACGTCAATGCTTTAGTGCTCGGTACTCGGAATGATCAGACCGTATCTACTTGTTTACAGCGAATAATGGAAGTCAATAGAAAACTAAAGACTAAATCAATATTTCCGGATCCCCCACTTTTGTGTTTTAGAAAACCCTTTCCGAAATAAAAAAATCATCATTGTCAGAAGCGCCCTGTCCTCTCCAGCAACAACAGGAACCTTCCCTGCAACCAGAACAGGTGCAAAACCTCCATCTATAATGACAACGGACAAGATAAGGATTCCTGGGACAGATCAGGACTACAAGATCCCAGGTAACATCAGTTGCATCACAAGCAATGTGGTGTATTTAATATATGTACCAAATGTCCAACGGGTGGCATGTACATAGGGGAGACCAGGCAAAAATTTAGGACAAGAATGAATTTTCATCACCACTCAATAAAAGAAAAGCGTATTGACCTACCTGTAGCCAAGCATTTTTGCAGCCCTGACCATGGCAGTGAAACTGATATGAGGCTGCTCATTTTAAAAAGCAACTTCAAAACTCAGAGAGAGGGAGAATTTGGGAATACAAATTGATAATGACCTTTGACACATTCAAAGCAGGATTAAAGGATTCACATGGATTCATGTGTTTTTACATAAAATGAAAGGGCATTTGGGGAGATCACATCTTCCAACAGACTCCAATTAGAGGATAATGAACTTTTGACACTTCTTATGTGAACTGTCTCGCACAGATTTATGACTTTCTACTCTCACTGAGGAATCTTCAGGTCTCCACATAGAATTGGTTCGTCTCATCTTGGAATGTTGACATCTAAGCCTCCTTTTTTTTTACTTATGTATATACAGTATGTATGTGTGGTCAGAATTTGTGTCATTAAAAGCCTGATGAAGGGGCCATAGTGTCCCGAAAGCTTGCTATGTTTACCATCTTTTCAGTTAGCCATTAAAAGGTATCAACCACTGTGTTGAACTCCTAGGTATACATTAATTGTTTTTTTTTTACCAGGGATTTTGGCATTGTCCTATTTAACACATAAAACTCAAAACAGGTTAACAAAGACCTTTTCAATACCTAGGCTAGTATTCCTCAACTCAGTCCTCAAGGTCCATCAACAGTGCGTGTTTTCAGGATTTCCTTAGTATTGCATACTAATTAATCACCTGCACAGGTGATGATTCCAATACCTCTTCAATACTAAGGAAATCCTGAAAATATGCACTTGTAAGTCTTGAGCATTGGAGTTGGGGAACACTGACCTAGACCATCATGGATGCTAATTGTAACTCCTTACTGCCATAGACAAGGAGATTCTGACGGTAGCCTTTTGATCATGGGGGCAACTGGAACCTTTTTTAAGTCTAGACCACTGAGGAAATTAGCATTATCTGCTTTAATATGAAAATCATAAAAAATGTTAGAATTGACTGTTTCATGATCTAGACATCAAGATATCTTGTCATTAAAGGGGTATTCCAGTTTGAGGAAGTTATAATGAGTGATAACTTCTATATTATGGCCGGGAAATAGGCAACACACTAAAAACGTCAACTAACCCTGCCGGTTGATCCCTAGTCTGTTGTGGCTCCTGTATGAGCTGGGATAGCCTTGACCACAGGCTAAACAATGGCAACTCGAATCTATTCTTCAATGAACACTTCATGGTATGTTCTTCCGAAAGAAGAGTGTAATTTACATACAGAAGGGACGGTATGCTGAGGTAGAAGGTGATCCCAGAGTGAGTAAGACAACTAACTAAATACAAGAGAAGGTATATACTGCTAAAGACTATGTCACCAAATTCCTAACCACAAATAGAAGATAGGTGCAGGGTAAAGCACATAAATAGCAGTGGGATGAATCCTACCTGGTCTTCATCCTGCATAAACAAATGGCAGTATGGCTAGACGTCCACATGAGAATATCACCAGCAGGAAATATCAGCAGGTGGAAACTGTTAAAAATGCACCCGAAAGCTGTTTTGGCAGGCAAACAAGTAAGTGAAAACATGTTACCCTAATAGAACTAAAGAAAGGATAACAGAAAATAAACACTTGAAGAAAAGGTGTATCCGTTGGTGGTCCACAGAGCACAGGCTCATAAGTTCGAATGCATGACTCTAACACCTGGGACCCAACTAATTACCACGAGGGGGCACTTGCATCCATGTTCGAATGGTGTTGATGTTCCTCTCATTCTCTAAGAGACAGATAGAAAAAGCCTGCACAGCACAGTGGTTGAGCGTGCATAACGTCGCTCCATTCTTACAAAGGTAAAACATGTCTATTCGGAGATCAACTCAAGCCCCTGCTGTCAGTCCCCCACCGGCCTAACATTTTTCATCAAACTAGTGGATAGGAGACAACGTCTTCCAACCAGAAGACCTCTTTACTCCATCAACAATCCCAAAAAACTAGGAACGCTGGTATAAGACCTTTCCCTACATTGGACCCCCCCGAGATATCAGGCTACAAAGGGTCTTCTTCTGGAGGTGTACACCACCAAATCGGAGCCAGTTGTTTGGGGGGGACAACCCCATTCCCCTGCAGAAGTAAAGAAGAAAGCCGTATATTTGATAAAACTGGTAAATGTGAGCTATTGAGCCGATGACGACGGTGAGACTCGGCGCCGGCTCTTGATTACTTAAAATGCAGATTTTGTACTTATTTCACACAGATATATGCACAATTAGCGCAGATGAATGCATATTAATCAAGAAACGTCTACCATGTAGATCTTGGAATTTTTTTTATTGGAATTGTAAATATAAGAAAAGTTTAAAAAAAAGGAATGACAGTGGAGAGAATCTCATCAGCCGAAAGATCCGAGGACGGGGAGGAAGGGGGGGGAGGAGAAAGTGAGATACTTTAGGGACACGAAATTGAAAAGTGAATTGGAAGAGAAGGAGAAGGGACGCCGAAAATGAGAGTATATTACAAATAAATCAATTTCTTATTAAGTGAAAGCAAAGCAGCATGTGGTAATGTAGAGCGTGGCATGTAGACAATTACGCCAAAAAGCCGCTTTTCTTACATCCTCGGCCTCCACTAGCACAAGGTCATAAAACACGTCCCCGATCTAACATTGTTATCCCAAATCCCGCATAAGTCAGTGTGATCGAGGCTCTGATGAAGGAAGGCAGATTTTATACTTTAATGAAAATAGATCTCCTACTGCTACATTTCTGACTCAACCATTCATCTACTGAGCTTCTAATGCAGCCCGAAACGCGCTGAAAGTACAGTGAACGCTTATTTATTCTGATATTTACCCTTATGGTAGAGCCACAAAGGGCTAACTTTATAACTAGCGTTCTACCTGCAGTCCCATGTAAAATACTTACATTTACACGTATACTACATTAGTTTGGATCATTTCAGATCTCTTTCCTGCCCGTTCCCAATTGCAGTTTGTTTCTGTGCACTCCTACCTAGGACCATAGACAGTGCACTTGGTAACTTATGCATCATGCATTTCTACATTCAACATGGAAACCTCCCAAAATTGACAAAAGACTACCGTAATACTGCTCCATTAGAATAGGACTTTTAGAATTACTTTATGTGATATATACAGTAACAAGTCGTGATAAATCATAAATGGAGAGATGAAGGGGTTAAAGCACCGAGCTGCCGTAATAATCTTCGGTTATGTACCTGTTCACATTGCATGTCAGGGAGTGCTACAGTTTTTTTCTTATTTGAATTATGGAGTTATGCTTTCTGTCTGTACACCCCTACAGCATGAGCCGTAGGGTTATTTTTTTTTTTATCTATTACCGTAGCAGGTTCCTACTCGCCCATACAAATAAAAGTTTTTAAGCCCAGAGAGAAGAATTGACTTAGTGTAGGTTTCCAGAAAAGAGACATGCCTTCTGTCTGTACACTCGTACCCAATGAGCTTTAGGTGGTTTTATCTATTATCAGGTTCCTACTCGCCCATACATATAAAGTTTTTTGTAAACTCAGAGAGAAGCATTGACTTAGTGTACGTACCAGTAAGGAGACACGCCTCGACGTAGAAATGGCCATCTTTATTAGCTAAGTCACGCAATTTGTTTCATATTCTTCCTTGGCTATAATGCAGTTCTATATTCTGATATTCTTGGTTTGCATGTCTTAGCATTCACAGGGTGCAACTGTATGTTTGTTATAATATGTTATGCTCACACTGCATGTCAGAGAGTGCCGCAGTTTTTTCTTGTTTAGATTATTGAGTCATGCCTTCTATCTGTGCACCCCTACCTCATTAGCCATAGGTGGTTTTATCCATTAGCAGGTTCCTACTCGCCCATACAAATAGAGTTTTTTTTAAAACTCAAAGAGATGCATTACCTTAGTGTAGGTTTCCAGTAAGGAGATACGTCCATGTGGCTACTGGGCGGATATAGAAATGGTCATCTTTATAAGCTAAGGGACTCAAATTTTTTCATATTCTTCCTTAGCTATAATACAGTTCAATATTCTTATATTCTTGGTTTGCTGTCTTAGCATTTATTACAGAGTACAACTGTCTGTTATAATATGTTATGTCCGGTTATGCGCCTGTTTACCTTACATGTCAGGGAGTGCTGGGACTTTTTTCTTATAATAATGGACCAAGCAGGAGATCCTGGACAGTGATCTTTACTATCTACCTGTTTTGGAGACTATATCTCCTTCTTCAGGATGAAAAAAAACACTGATTTTTAATCCTGAAGAAGGAGACATTCCCCGAAATGCGTAGATAGTAAAGATCACTGTCCAGGATCTCCTACTTGGTCCATTATTATGGCAGCATGGTGGATTTGCACATTGCTTCTCTGTATTGCGGTGTAATATTAAGTAACAATATGCAAATTATGTAGCATAGCTGGGCTACTGCTTTGTAGTGCATTTACATGCAGCGCTATGTAAAATAATATACTGTATAATGCCAAGTTATGGATGTTTAGAGCGCTTCATCTACCTGTTATTTGGTTATTTGGTGATGTATGCTATTTGGTATGTGTATGTTATACCATGGATGGTGCACTATGAAAATATTGCATGTACGGTATGTTATCGTCATATCATGTTGGCACCTGAAATGCACAAAATAGGCAGCTCTGCTGCATGCGACAATTTTTTCCATGTATCATTGTACGAGCTTAGCACTATCAGATGCAATGCTTTATTAGCCCCGCTATAGGACGTCATGTAGGGGCACCATATGGCGGCACATGGTGTCAGTTGTGCGCCATTGTCCTGCCATTACCCTATACATGCATGCTTGACTCAGTTGAGCGTACATGATTATTTTGACAGGTAGAGGTGAATGAACCTGCAGCAGACCAGATCTGGGGGTCGATCATTCACCATAAAGTCTTATTCTCTCTGTATATCCAGGTTTACTACAACTAGAGGCAGCTTGAAGATAAAATGCCCTTCAATTTTAAAAGTACTATAGGCTAATATTACACTGTGGGGTATGGGTTCTTACCTAGAGGGGCCAATATCCGCAGTGAATTATCCCCGAAACTGTCTGCAATCACACAAAGTGATGATTTCTGCTTTGTAGAGAGATGCTGCAGCTCATCTGTGCATAGGAGAAGCAATCAGACTGTGTACTACTGAGGCCCCACCCCAGGGAGAGGGAGCAGTATAAAATATAGAAAAAGTACAAAAAAGTTTAAAAAATCTGAAAAAAAAAAGTTAAAATCACCCCTGTTTTTCCTCACTGAAAATAAAATTATTAAAAAATAAAGAAAAACATATATTTGGTATTGCCGCATCCAGAAATGCCCGATCTATCAAAATATAAATTCAATTAATTAGATCTGTAAACTGCGTAATGGTAAGTCCAAACGCCAAAATTACGCTTTTTGGACCCTGAAACTTTGCAATAAAATGCAATAACGCGCGATCGAGACATCACATCTACCCAAAACTGGTATCATTAGAAACGTCAGATCTAGACAAAAAATAATTAATCACAGCCCCAGATCCCGAAAAATGAGAACGCTAGGGGACGCAGAAACTGGCGCAAAAGTGCAATTCTTTTTCTTTAAACACTTCAGAATATTTTTCGCCACTGTGATAACAGTAAAAGTAACATGTTTGGTATCTATGAACTCGTACCAACCCGAGGCATCATACCGACATGTCAGCGTTACCATATAGTACCGACCTAAGGCATCATACTGACACGTCAGAGTTACCATATAGTACTGACCCCAGACATCATACCAACATGTCAGAGTTACCATATAGTACTGACCCGAGACATTATACCGACACGTCAGTGTCACCATATAGTGCTGACCCGAGACATCACACCAACACATCAGAGTTACCATATAGTACTGACCCCAGACATCACACCAACACATCAGAGTTACCATATAGTACTGACCCCAGACATCATACTGACACGTCAGTGTTACCATATAGTACTGACCCAAGACATCATACCAACATGTCAGAGTTACCATATAGTACTGACCCCAGACATCACACCAACACATCAGAGTTACCATATAGTACTGACCCAAGACATCATACCAACATGTCAGAGTTACCATATAGTACTGACCCCAGACATCACACCAACACATCAGAGTTACCATATAGTACTGACCCCAGACATCATACTGACACGTCAGTGTTACCATATAGTACTGACCCAAGACATCATACCGACATGTCAGAGTTACCATATAGTACTGACCCCAGACATCATACCAACACATCAGTGTTACCATATAGTACTGACCCAAGACATCATACCAACATGTCAGAGTTACCATATAGTACTGACCCCAGACATCATACCAACACATCAGAGTTACCATATAGTACTGACCCCAGACATCATACTGACACGTCAGTGTTACCATATAAAATACAAAAGGGGATGGGGAACAAGAGGCGCAATAGTGCCCTTATCACTAGACACTAATTTGACAACCCGGTGAGTAAAGCGGTCCACTCACCTGATCCAGTTGTGTCACCCACAACTGGTTTGAAGACTTGTTAGGAATAATATCCTGATGGCTGTTGATGGACCTCCACCGAACCACTCACACGTGGAAAAGCATCAAGGTACTTGGGAAAAGGTGTATAGCGGTCCGCGCTGCCAGACTGACTCGCATCAAAGAAGACACTGGCAGATGAAGTGTTGATCAGATCCTTCTTTTATTCACCGACGCGTTTCGGTGCCCACTTGGCACCTTCATCAGATACCCTGATGAAGGTGCCAAGTGGGCACCGAAACGCGTCGGTGAATAAAAGAAGGATCTGATCAACACTTCATCTGCCAGTGTCTTCTTTGATGCGAGTCAGTCTGGCAGCGCGGACCGTTATACACCTTTTCCCAAGTACCTTGGAGTGTTACCATATAGTACCAACCTGAGACATCATACTGACACGTCATTGATACCATAGAGTACTGACCCCAGACATCATACCGACACATCAGTGTTACCATATAGTACTGATCTAAGACATCATACCAATATGTCAGTGTTACCAGTTACCATATAGTACCGAGCTGCGGCATCACACCGTCATGTCAGTGTTACCATACAGTGAACATCAAGAATAAAAAACTCAAAAAACAAATGTGTAATTGCAGTTTATTTTTTTGCAGTGTCACCAAATGTTTTCCCATTTTCCGGCACACTACGGTATATTTCATTAAAAATTACAAAAAATAAGCCCTCATATTGACAGAGAAATATAAAAGTTATGGTTCTTGGAAGAAGGGGAGGGAAGAACAAAAAACGAAAACCGGAAAACCGCCCTGGGGTGAAAGGGTTAATGACGCATAAGTATTTTTTTTAAATAAGTGCACATTTAAATATATGGTGTTTGCGTTATACTGACTTCTTTAATAAGGTTCCCATACTGGATCTGAAAAGTCGCTACAATGGACTTAGAAAAAAAAAATCTACTTTGGTGCATTCTTTTGGCATTCTGCCTCCAAAGAGAGATACATTACGTACTAGATAGATAGATAGATAGATAGATAGATACTGTAGATAGATAGAGAGAGATAGATAGATAGATAGATAGATAGATAGATAGATAGATAGATAGATGAATAGATAGATAGATGAATAGATAGATAGATGAATAGATAGATAGATAGATGAATAGATAGATAGATAGATAGATATATAGATAGATGAATAGATAGATAGATAGATAGATAGATAGATAGATAGATAGATAGATAGATAGATGAATAGATAGATAGACAGACAGACAGACAGACAGATAGATAGATAGATAGATAGATGACATGTTGTCTTTTTTTGCAGTGTTGCTTAGTCATAGGTGGTGTTCAGACCAGTTACACATCCTATAGTCACCATTACGATGTCTCACTGTCTATTATCAATCTTCTTCTTTCCCTTTCTCATCTCACAACTTCACAAGTCTCATTCGCCATTCAGGATTCAGAGAAAGCCGAGTGCCTCCCATTACTCCGACCATAATGTCATCCAGCTTTCCCAATAGCAGATAAACCTGACATAACACATGATTGGGGAGGACGTGTCAAGAACTGGCTATTTGGAGCACCAGGCAGATTCACAGACATTAATTTCCTTCCATACTGGGCTGCCCCATGTTACTCACAATGCACCGTATAGCTCTCTATACCCTTGTTAGGCCATTATTTCTATACATACATTAAACCTCGGCGTTCTCAATGCCCAGCGCAGCCTCGCTATTGACAACACGAAATATCCATTTAATTACAAAACTGCTTAATGAGTTGCAGTCATTTTAAAAAGTGCTGGAGCGTAACACTTTCCCCAAGTCACTGGAGACGCACTAATATATTAGGCCCTTTTTATAAGCCGAACACTTCAAATATTTACTTTAAAGCTGAATTCATGTGTATGTGAATCTGTAGCAACGTCTGGACGGTTCCTACCGGTGAAGGATCACTGCTGCAGTCATTGGGAATATACTTCTACCTAGTGCGTGATCTCAATGCCAGACTTGCTGCCTAAAGCTGTAAAATTGTGTTATTACACAAGTCCTTCAGAACTTTTAATTTCTTATTTTGGCCGCCATGCACCACGCACCGTCCCTGCTGACGCTGCAGTATCACTAACAATATAGATGTGATCATATTTTACTAGAACAGCCTATCAGACCTGATATTCAACCTTCATAAAAGCAAGTGTCCCAATTTGTTCTGAGTCATAAAGCACCACAGGCGCTATCTAGTTGTAGGTGCCACCACCAAGGCCTTGACAATCTTGGCCCAAAATCTGCATTTTTCATATGAAGGGTTTGCAAAAGAAATCTCTTCACCATCATTATCCTTTGTACCAGGGTAAAGGGTCAGAAACAATCCAACATTATGCATTGTACTAAGGTAAAGGGTTGGAAACAATCCAACATTATCTACTGTACTAAGGTAAGGGTCAGAAACAATCCAACATTATCACTTATATTAGGGTAAGGGTCAAAAACAATCCAACATTAAGCATTGTGCTAGGGTAAAGAGTCAGAAACAATCCAATATTATACATTGTACTAAGGTAAGGGGTCAAAAACAATGCAACATGAACCATTGTACTAGGGTAAGGGTCGGAAAGAATCCAACATAAACCATTGTACTAGGGTAAGGGTCGGAAAGAATTCAACATAAACCATTGCACTAGGGTAAGGGTCGGAAAGAATCCAACATGAACCATTGTACAAGGGTAAGAGTCAGAAAGAATCCAACATGAGCCATTGCACTAGGTAAGGATCGGAAACAATCCAACATAAACCATTGTACTAGGGTAAGGTCGGAAAGAATCCAACGTGAGCCATTGTACTAGGGTAAGGGTCAGAAACAATCCAACATGAACTATTGTACTAGGGTAAGGGTCAGAAACAATCTAACATGAACCATTGTACTAGGGTAAGGGTTGGAAACAATCCAATATAAACCATTGTACTAAAGTAAGGGTCAGAAAGAATCCAACATGAACTATTGTACTAGAGTAGGGGTCAGAAACAATCCAACATGAACCATTGTACTAGAGTAGGGGTCAGAAGCAAACCAACATTATCCATTGTACTAGAGTAAGGGTCAGAAACAATCCAACATGAACCATTGTACTAGGGTAAGGGTCAGAGAACAATCCAACATGAACCATTGTACAAAGGTAAGGGTCAGAAACAATTCAACATGAGCATTGTACTAGAGTAAGGGTCGGAAACAATCCAACATGAACCATTGTACTAGGGTAAGGGTCAGAAACAATCCAAAATGAACCATTGTACTATAGTAGGGGTCAGAAACAATCCAACATTATCCATTGTACTAGAGTAAGGGTCAGAAACAATCCAACATGACCATTGTACACGGGTAAGGGTCAGAAACAATCCAACATGAGCCATTGTACTAGGGTAAGGGTCGGAAACAATCCAACATGAACCAATGTACTAGAGTAAGGTGAGAAACAATCCAACATGAACCATTGTACTAGGGTAAGGGTCGGAAACAATCCAACATGAACCATTGTACTAGGGTAAGTGTCGGAAACAATCCAACATGAACCATTGTACAAGGGTAAGGGTTGGAAACAATCCAACATGAGCCATTGTACAAGGGTAAGGGTCACAAACAATCCAACATGAACCATTGTACAAGGGTAAGGGTGAGAAACAATCCAACATGAACCATTGTACTAGGGTAAGGGTCGGAAAACAATCCAACATGAACCATTGTACAAGGGTAAGGGTCAGAAACAATCCAACATGAACCATTGTACTAGGGTAAGGGTCGGAAACAATCCAACATGAACCATTGTACAAAGGTAAGGGTCAGAAACAATCCAACATTATCCATTGTACTAGAATAAGAGGTCAGAAACAATCCAACATGAACCATTGTACTAGAGTAAGGGTCAGAAACAATCCAACATGAACCATTGTACAAGGGTAAGGGTCGGAAACAATCCAACATGAACCATTGTACAAGGGTAAGGGTCGGAAACAATCCAACATGAACCATTGTACTGGGGTAAGGGTCCTGAAACAATCCAACATGAACCATTGTACTAGAGTAAGAGTGAGAAACAATCCAACATGAACCATTGTACTAGGGTAAGGGTCGGAAACAATCCAACATGAACCATTGTACAAGGGTAAAGGTCAGAAACAATCCAACATGAACCATTGTACAAGGTAAGGGTCAGAAACAATCCAACATATCCATTGTACTAGGATAAGAGTCAGAAACAATCCAACATGAACCATTGTACAAGGGTAAGGGTCGGAAACAATCCAACATGAACCATTGTACTAGGGTAAGGGTTGGAAACAATCCAACATGAACCATTGTACTAGGGTAAGGGTCGGAAACAATCCAACATGAACCATTGTACTGGGAGTAAGGGTCGAAACAATCCAACATGAACCATTGTACTAGGGTAAGGGTTGGAAACAATCCAACATGAACCATTGTACTAGAGTAAGGGTGAGAAACAATCCAACATGAACCATTGTACTAGGGTAAGGGTTGGAAACAATCCAACATGAACTATTGTACTAGGGTAAGGGTCAGAAACAATCCAACATGAACCATTAGGTACTAGGGTAAGGGTCGAAACAAGCCAACATTATCCATTGTACTAGAGTAAGGGTAGAAACAATCCAACATTATCCATTGTACTAGAGTAAGGGTCAGAAACAATCAACATTATCCATTGTACTGATGTTCAGTTGAAATCAAGAATGAATGTATCGAAATACAGAAAAACAATTAATACAAGATGCAACATTTGTATCAAAACAGAGATTGTAACAATTCCTTAATACATTCCGGTGCATGAGAAGGTTTTGGACCCGATCCTAAAAAAAAAAGATATTTGGGTGCCAAAAAAACAAAAAAAAATATCCAAAAAACATCAAGCGCCTTTAGAAGTTTTAATAGACATGGAAAGTCAGGAGGGTAATTAACTGCAATGAATTTACCTGTAATTAGCTGAATCCCTGTACTGCTCTCTGTAACAATGCCAGCGCTGGCAATTATGGCACTATTAAATATTAAATGTGATCGCAGGAGGGGGGTATCGAGATGACAAATCTTCCCTACAAATAGTCACAGCTCAGGTTTAACCCAGGGCTGGAGTCTAGACACCCATACAGGCACACATATACTTACCCATACCAATACCAAGCAGAAAATCACATTGCATTGGTCAGGGGAAGATGTAGGAGTTCTAGATACCCAGTAATAATAGGTTCAGTCTCATGTGTATCATACATGGCTACATTGTTACTAGATCCATACATAGTTACAGTATATCTGTGCTCACTGGCGCATGCCAATAGCAAAGCATACAGTAATTACCATTTTATCTGTGCATCACTTCATCTGTCAATCATGCCATCAAATGCAGTAACTCATTGCAGTCTTTGTACTGAAAACACAAGGTTGCTATACTGGACCTCCCTTCTTAAATTCTATAGGAGTATTGCAGCTTATAAGACCAGAATCTTGCAAACTATGTTGCATAAAAGCAAGATCATTGCTAGAATTTGTTGCAAGCATGCATTAACCCCTATAGGACCTGGATCTTCTCTCTACCTTACAAACTATGTTGCATAGAAGACAGATCATTGCTAGAATTTGTTGCAAGCATGCATTAACCCTATAGGACCTGGATCTTCTCTCTACCTTACAAACTATGTGCATAGAACAGATCATTGCTAGAATTTGTTGCAAGCATGCATTAACCCCTATAGAACTGGATCTTCTCTCTACCTTACAAACTAGTTGCATAAGCAAATCAGTTGCTAGAATTTGTTGCAAGATGTATGAACCCCTATAGACCTGGATCTTCTTTTTTGCCTTCCAATTAACATAGAAGACAAGATCATTGCTAGAATTTGTTGAAATTATGCATTAACCCCTATAGGACCTGGATCTTCTTTCTGCCTTGGAAACTATTTAACATAGTAAGCCAAGATCACTGCTAGAATTTGTTGAAATGATGCATTAGAACCTGGATCTTCTTTCATACCTGCAAACTATTCAACATAGACGCCAAAATCATTGCTAGATTGTTGCAAGCTGGCATTAACCCTATAGCACCTGGATCTTCTTTACCTTGCAACTATGTTCCATAGAAACATTGCTAGAATTGTTACAAGCTGTCATTAACCCCTATAGCACCTGGATCTTTTTTCTACTTGCAAGCTATGTTGCACAGAAACAAGTCATTGCTAGAATTATTGCAAGCTGGCATTAACCCTATGCACGGATCTTCTTTCTACCTTGCAAACTATTGCATAGAAATCATTGCTAGAATTTGTTGCAAGCTGTCATTAACCCCTATAGCACCTGGATCTTCTTTTCTACCTTGCAAGCTATGTTGCACAGAAGACAAGAGCATTGCTAGAATTTGTTGCAAGCTGGCATTAACCCCTATAGGACCTGGATCTCCTTTCATACTTGCAAACTATGTAACATAGAAGCCAAGATCATTGCTAGAATTTGTTGCAAGCATGCATTAACCCTTTACTACCAGGGTTGAAAATCTAAACCTGCAGCCCCCCCTTTTGGGGGTGGGGAGCATCTGTACTTACTGTTATGATGAACTGTGCCTGCAGCATCCTCCCATACAGTTGGATTTGCAAGAGTTCACAAGTTTCCTATGTGCATTGGCCACACTACACCTCTCTTGTGCTTTACACAACTCAAGGAGAGCAGCCAAAGCTTATGTAAAGTCTTGTATAACCATCTGGCCAATCAGGGAAGCAATATGGAAATGAGAGGAGTGGAGGGAACCAATGGGAAGGCAGGAGGGAGTGAGCCTTCCCTGTGCTGTGATTTACAACTGGAAATTGCAGTGGATTCTCAGGCAGCAGCAGATCAATGAAAAGCAAAAAAAAATTATATATATATATATTGGAGCCTTCTATTCCTTAAATCTTTTATTGCACATCCAGGGATTGTCGTAACCTTCAAGGGGCGCAGGCGACCTCTTATATGAAGGCTGCAGTAGGGAAGGAGCCTGCACTTTTATTAGGGGGTGGAATTGGTGGGATTGGAGGTTTGGAAAGACATTAGGTAGGAGGGAGAAGAGCAAAAAAGAGAAAAAGCAGAGGATTTTATGAATGTTTTCTGATCATAGGGATGCAGTCATGTGTGACTCCCTCCTTGGTGTTTTGCAGCAGATAAGATCAGCAGCTCACAGGTTGGAGAGTGCATCCCCTGCTCCCCACAAAGGATTGCGCTTCTCTATATTTCCAGCATTGCATGTCTTCTTTTGTTAGACTGAGCATCCTCATTCACTGGATACTTCTCCTCATCCACCCGAAAATACCATCCTATTGCTCCGTTAATAATGCATGTATATAATGCTGCATGAGTTTAACCCTTACGTGTCTGTTAGGTTTTAGTACTGATGAACTGCCTGTGGCATCTTACAGTCTGCTAGGAACTATTGTGCATGAATATGTGACTTTGGATTTTGTGTTATACCATGTCTGATGAAGAGACCTGAGTAGTCTCCAAAGCTGCTATTTATTACCATCTATTTATGCCTGACGAAGAGATCTGAGTAGTCTTGAAACTTGCTGCTCTACCTGATGAAGCATGTCTCGAAAGCATATGCTACCATGCCTGATGAAGAGACCTGAGAAGTCTTGAAAGCTTGCTACTATGTCTGATGAAGCATGTCTCGAAAGCATATGCTACCATGCCTGATGAAGAGACCTGAGAAGTCTTGCAAAGCTTGACTATTTATGAGCACTCAACTTTCATGCCTGATGAAGAGCCTGATAAGTCTTGAAAGCTTGCTACTCATGCCTGATGAAGCATGTCTGGAAAGCATGGTACCATGCCTGATGAAGAGACCAGTAGTCGCCAAACTGCATTTACACTTTTATGCTGATGAGAGACTGAGTACTCAAAGCTATTTTATTACCATGTTTTAATGACTGATGAAGAGATCTGAGAGTATTGAAACTTGCTACTATGCGATGAGCATATCTCGAAGCAGTGCTTGCTGATGAAGAGCCCTGAACATCTCAAGGTGCTATTATAATATTCATGCCTGATGAAGAGACCTAGTAGTCTTCAAATCTCTATTTATTACCATTTTTTCATGCCTGATGGAGAGACCTGAGTAGACTCAAAAGCTGATGTTTATTACCATGTTTTAATGACTGATGAAGAGATCTGAGCAGTATTGAAACTTGCTACTATGCCTGATGAAGCATATCTCGAAAGCATGGTGCTTTGCCTGATGAAGAGACCTGAACAATCTCCAAAGCTGCTATTTATTAAAATATTTTCATGTCTGATGAAGAGACCTTAGTAGTCTTCAAATCAACTATTTATTACCATTTTTTCATGCCTGATGCTTACTACTATGCCTGATGAAGCATGTCTGGGAAGCGTAGTACGATGCCTGATAAGGGACCTGATTAGTCACCAAAGATGCTATTTGTTACTATCTTTTCAGCTAGCCATTAAAAGGTATCAATCACTAAAGGTTCCGTTCACACGCGGCAATATTGCTAGGCAATTTCACTGGCAATTTGCTGGTTGCAGTGAAATCATGGACACATTGTTGTCTCAAGAGCTGATGTTTATTACAATCCTTTCATGCCTGATGAAGACACCTTCCTGAGCAGTCTTGAAAGCTTGTTGCTATGCATGATGAAGCATGTTTTGAAAA
This sequence comes from Allobates femoralis, assembly GCA_033576535.1. Lineage (NCBI taxonomy): Eukaryota > Metazoa > Chordata > Amphibia > Anura > Aromobatidae > Allobates > Allobates femoralis. Next base: position 34,811,361 of record JARQOC010000006.1, read on the forward strand.
GTATGCTACCATGCCTGATGAAGAGACCTGAGTATTCTCGAAAACTTTATTTTTCTGCTTTAATTATTGTATTGTATTTTTGAAAATTGTTACTTATGTAACAAAACTGTATGACCGTTACTTGCTACTATGCCTGATGAAGCATGTCTGGAAAGCATGGTACCATGCCTGATGAAGAGAGACTCCTGCTAGTTATCTCAAAGCTTGCTACTTTCCCTGTATGAAGCAGTCTCTAAAGTATGCATACCATGCCTGATGAAGAGACCTGAGTGTCTCCAAAGCTGATATTTATTACCGACCTTTTCATGCCTGATGAAAAGACAACCTGAGAAGTCTGGAATGCTTACTACTCTGCCTGATGAAGCATGTCTGGAAAGCATTGTACCATGCCTGATGAAGAGACCGAGTAGTCTCCAAAGCTGCTATTTGTTACTATCTTTTCAGTTAGCCATTAAAAGGTATCAACCACAAGGACTCTCAATTTAGGAAATAAATATATTCTATCTCCAAACTCTATCTATAAACACTGTACAAATATATATTTTACCTGCATCTTCTAGGTAATAATCTTTCATTTATAACATGCCCTGGGTGTTGGAAATGCTGGGATTGTAGTTTCCCAATAGCTGGAGTGCCAAAGTTTGCTGACTTCAAGATAGGCTAATGTCTCCAATCGCCCATATTCTCTACCCCATAATACTTATTTTATCTCTCATATGTATTATTCATATTACATATTTAGAATTTTAAATAGTGACATGATATTTTAAATGGCTGCAATATTATTCCTTTTAATACATGGTCGCTTATGATCTCTATACTGGATTGGTGTCGCTATCGATGGGCATAACTAGGCATGTTTGCTGAGTGAGATTGCCAAAAATCCCCATCCCCAAAGAAGTCACCTTCAAGACCCTACACAGCTGCAGGTTCTGTAATCCATGAGTCTGTGAGTCACCTGCCTTCAAAGACTGGAAAGTACAATGCCAGCCATACACTATCAATGCAGTCTCCAAGCTAAGCAGGGTATAAGGACCTCTGGTGACACAATAGTCACATGACCAAAGATCCTTAACCTTGGAGGAACAGAAGAGGAGACTAGTGAGTGCACTTTATATAGTTAGACTATGCGTATAGACAGATTGTGTGTATATGCTATAAACTGTGTGCACATAGTATGGATTGTATAGATTATATGTGCAGATAATAGAAACCTATATACACTGGAGATCAAAATTAGAGAATAACACACAATTTCCTTAATGTTAAGGTCATTGGTTCATTGTGAAAATAGCCTTAGGGTACCTTTACACGCCGCAACCGTGGCTGGACGACTGAGGCGATCTAACGTGCGCGGTCACGTTTTTCATGCTCGCCTCAGATTGCCGATGGCGGAATTACACCCGCAATCTCCCCTGAAAGAAAGGTGATGCATCGCCACCGAAATCGCCTCACCCACAGCGGAACCAACGTCGAATTCCCTCGCCGCTTCTACATGCCGCAATCACAAAGCCAATGTGGGCATACATGTTCAGCGCAGCGAGCAGATCGGCGTGCCACAGTGGTTTACATCGCGCCCCATACGCGCTCATTGGACAACGCAACAGCGTTACGATTGGGCAGCCTGCTCTGGCAGGCTGGCTATTTATTATTTATTTATATAGCGCCATTAGGTTTGGCGCTTTACATGAGGATAAGGGAGACAAGAACAAGTACTCTAAATCTAGGCGATAGGACGTACAGGTACAGGAGGGGCAGGGACCCTGTCCACAGGGCTCACAGTCTACGAGGATACATGACGCCATTGAAGATGTGTGTGTTGCTGAACGGACAGCTCTTCAAATATGGCGCCCTGTCAAACTGTCAGCCAATGGGAACACAGTAGCCCCCACCAATCATCGCAGACGGGGTGCGGACTACAGCACGCTGGGGCACGCCTACGGGAAATTAATAGGCGACGCAGATTCCATCACTATCGCCCGTTCACATGCCAAAAACAGGGAATCTCGCCTTCATGATTGGCCTGATTTTAGAGCAGTGCTAAGGTATCAGGTGACAGGCGAGAGGTGATATATCACCGCAAAATTCCCCAATCACACGCTGCAATTGTGAGGCAACTTCACGGCGATTGTTCCGGGGGTGACATATCGCCTTTAGGATTCCCAGCTGCGGTTGTGGCGTGTAAAGGTACCTTTACAGGAATAAATTAAACTGAATATAATCTAAAGCACAGAGTAAAATGTAAATGAGATTAATGAAAAAGACACTGATCAAAATTAGAGAACACTATCAGATACCTGCAAGGAATTAGTGTTAATCTGGCACAGATGCTAATTTCCTTAATTATTGACAAACCCTATGTAACTGGCAGCCTAACTTTCCAGTTTGCACTCACTTTGCAAAAATAGTGACTGAAACCCTCAGGGCAGGCTGTCCAGATGAAGGCCAAAGGGGTCACCGTATCAGCCATAGCAACAGAGATTAGTCATTCCAAGTCTGTGATTTCTAGAATATTGCACCCTTTACAACATCACAAGCTCTTTCAAGTCATCCAAGATGGTTGGTCGCCCTTGAAAGACAAATGCAAGAAAGGACAGGATAATGTTAAAATCTCATAGTTAATTATAATTGTTTCAACACTGCAGCTAGAATATCTCGCCAGTTCAGCACTAAACAGGTAAGGATCTGTGTCGTCACACAGTGTCATGAAGTTTAAGAGCATTTGGACTGAAAGCCAGCATGCAGTGACCAAACCTCTCAATAGCAGAAAGAATGAAAAGGCTAGACTTACAGTGGGGAAAAAAAGTATTAAAACATTTTCTTTCCAAATCTGACAATGCGATTTTCAAGATTTGTATTCCATTTTGTCTCTCATAGTTGAGGTCACCTATGATGTCAATTACAGGCCTCTCACTTGCACAATTGGTGGCTGACCAAATACTTTTTTTCCCCACTGTACCTTTAGTGAGGGGCATGTTGTGTGGACAGAGAGAGTGGTCCACAGTTCATTGTAGTGATGAAAGCAAGTTTAATATATTTGATTCTGATGGGAAACATTATGTTCATTGACAAACTGGGGAAAGACTGAAATCAAGTGTGTAAAGGAGTCAGTGAAGATGGTGGAGGATGTGTCATAGTTTGGGGAACATTTTCTGCTGCAAGGGTTGACCTCTCATACAGCCACATGGCTGAGTGAGTGCAAGTATCAGAACCTCCTTCAACAAACGTGGTTCTTTACTTGTGTTCAGCACTCAATAGTGCCAGCATTTTATGCAGGACATGCCCGGTCCCGCAAAACAGGTAAGCAGTCTGAAAGGAAATTGAAAAATGAAATGCCCCGCCGTTCATGTATCTAAATCAAAATCCTCTGTGTAATCATTGGGGTCAAGTTATGGTCTGAAAAACAACAGTCCAGATATGAAGAGTCATTGAAGAATGAGTGCATATATATATATATATTATATGTATATATATATAAAATTTTGGGAGTGTGTGAGGGCAATCCGTGGCATCAGTGCTGGAAGGGAATGCAGAAGAAGACCACCAGAGAGCTGCAGTCCAATAAGGTCATGTCTGGGTCTTAGGTAGGATGGATGCCATTTATTGTTTTATTTTTGTTTCTTCACAGTCTTACAATTACAGAACTTCACTACATTATGCCCCAAACCTAATCACTACCTGTCCCTACAACTTCCTGCTACATCCCTAACCTTTCCTGTTTCACCTAAATGTGTCCTGTAATGGCTGTGTAAAGTGCCTTTAATTACTTACATTCTCCTATGTATATAAGGAGGGTGTCGTCAACACTACAGACACTGTGGGCGTTCTGTAAGGCTCCACCTCCCTATTGCTCTGTTGTAATTGTGGCGCCCCTGCGGTCCGGTTGCCACTAGAAGGCACAGCAGCTGGGATTGGTAAATCGGTCACCCAACACACACACCCAACACAATCCCAAATCTAAGGACTCTGTGTCCAGCAACGGGCTGTCGGAAGGAGTCAAGTGGAGGGTGGGATGTTAGGACAGAACCCGGTTAGGGGAGGTAAGAAAAGGACACAACACCAAGTTCAGAGTTTGCAGTCAGCTGAGAGACATCAAAGCGTCAAGTTCAGTCAGGAGGAGAGGCGAGACCACCAACATTCAGGACTGAGAGGATACGGACCCGGCAGCCTGTGCTACCTTGAGGCTTGAATGTAGACCGTGGTGAGAGGAGAAAGGAGTCCAAGGTATGTTCGAAGTAGTGGGGACACAGAGGGACTGGGTTGGAACCACACGGTCACTGACCAGTTCACGCCACAGCGACATCCCGCAGCCTCATGATGAGAGGGCCCGGCTCTGACTAACCCACGGTCCCCGCCAGGGACTAAAACCATGTGCTGGCAGGGGGGCGTGCCACGGCCCTCACCGTTGGCAAGGCCAGCACCAGGCTCGAAAAATTGTCCACACCCTTCCATTCTCCAAGGATTGAGAGGATGAGCAAAAGACTGTGTAATTCCGCCCAGGGGTGTGACTCCCAATGATGACAAAGAACGGAGACACTCATGAAGGGAGGGAGAGGAAAGAGAGAAAGAGAACACGAGGAGCTGAGAAGAAGGTGACAGGAGGTCGAGAGATGGCGAGACCTCGGAGATGGCGGAGCACGGGGTGGATGGCACGGACTCCCCGGTTCCCCAGAGGAGGTGGATCCTGTCTTGTTGGCGGAGGAGGTCGACGAGCTGGGCCATCACCTAGAACAGGCCCACCTCGGTGTCACGGAGCAATGGTGGCAGAAGTTGGAAGAAGGGACAGCTATGCTGTGGATGGCGTCGCGCCCTGTTTCTCCGACCTGGGAGCTCAAGGAGAAAGAGAAGGAGCCCAGTCCCGGGAAAGGTATGATGGCCGCCTTACTGCCACCAGAAGAACTCCTGATCCCAGTAGACTCCCTTTGCCCCCTTATCCCCGATCCAGCAAGCACCAGCCTGGCCTGGGAGGACACCCCAACCCCCCTGCAGGGCTTAGACGAGCCACTAACCCTAGAATCAACATCCCAGGAGGTCTACGGGAAGTCGATGGTTTATCACTGGGAAAACCCCGGTGGGCCTCTGATGGGAATTCCGGGGGAAGCTGTGGCGGGCAGGGAGCAAGTAGAGCTCCTAACACCGGAGGAGTACCAGCTACGGTGGATTGCACTGTGGGAGGCGGTGGAAGAGGACAAAAGGGCCCAGAAGCAGGAGATGATAGAGTGACAGATCTGGGCCAAAGCTGAAGCTCGCAAGGCCCGGTCCAGCCACCAGGCCCCACACCTGGAGGAGGTCATCACCGCTTTCCATGCCGGGAGAGGTTGGGGCATAATTAAGGAGCCTGGAGCCAGTAGAGCCCTATTTGTGTTCCAGACGGACTTGGAGTCCCACCTGCCCGTAGGTCACTTGGGTAGGAATCTGCACCCTGGAGATTGCGTAAGCTACGTACGCCAGGAGGGAGAGTGGGGACCTTATGCCCTTCAGGTTCACCGGGTACAGCCAGAAGAAACACCAGCATCAGCCCCTGTCCCTAAGCCACCAGCTACAAGGGACTGCGGAACCCAGACCCCACTGCTGGTGTACTCACCGGCGGCCCCGTTTGTGAATAGACTGAGGCAAGGTGTGTTACCGTGGCAGCAGCCATACAAGCCAGACAGGCAACAGACTTTATGCTTGAAACTTTGCATTCCCTAGTTTCTACCAGTCTTTCCTGAGAGTGTGTTCCCCATGTTGATTATGGATGTTGATCAATGAACTATGCTTAATGGGGACTGAACGTGTAAATAGTTAAGCTCACTTCGGTGCTCTGTTGGTTTTATAGTATGGCCTTGTTCACACATACCAATCCGTTTTTTAAGCCCTTAGAAAAACGGATCAGTTTTTCTAAGGGTGCCAATAGTGTCCCTGAGGTCCTGGGCATTTTTTGGAACTTCTGGGACATTTTTTTACCAAAAACGCATGCAAAAACGCATGTTGCCTATAAGTGCCATGCAAAATGCATGTGTTTCCCATAGGGCCCCGTGTTAAAAAAACGCATGCGTTTTTTTACAGCACCCAAAAACGCTGCATGCAGTGTTTTTTGGGATGCTGAACAAAAACGCATGTATTGTTAAAAAACGCAGTCACACTTAAGTGCACCATGCGTTAACGCATATGCGTTTTTGGACTTAGAAAAAAAAACAACCTAATATGATTCCAAAAATGGATTTAAGGCAAAAATGGATTGTATGTGTGAACAAGGCCTATGCTTTTATGATGATGTATGCTTGACTTGTTTGCAATAAAATGAACAATTGCACTTGTGATCGTAACGCTTAAAAACCCACTGGCGTGGCCGAAGTACCGGTCAGTTTAGTCCCTGTCGCCACGCCCAGGGCTTGCTCAAGGGTTTTTCTTGTGGTGGGTTCCCGAAGACCAAGAGACAATAAGTGAAAAGACGATCACTGAACTGTTTGCTCTTTTTTCTACTTTTTCTACGCCCATACCCCTACCAGTATATCTAATAAGCTGGTTTTTGCTATGTAATGTTTAAGCCACGAACCTTCCATTCCGGGAAGAAGAAATATTCTTGTAAAATGTTATTGTTATATGCATGATAAAAAAAGTTTCGCTTTTGTGTACCATCGAACCAGGTCCTAGCACGCGGACGTGCTATCCTTTGCTCAGGGGGAGTGTGGCGTCCCTATGGACCAGTTACCACTATATGGCGCAGCAGCGAGGATTGGTAAGTCAGTCACTGCACACACACCCAACACAATCTGATTCCAAGTCTAGGGACTCTATGCCCAGCAACGGGATGTCGGGAGGAGTCAAGTGGAGGGTGGGAAGTTAGGACAGAACCCGGTTAGGGGAAGTAACAAAACACTAAGTGCAGAGTGCAGTCAGCCGAGAGACACCATAGCGTCAAGTTCAGTCAGAAGGAGAGGCAAGAACACAATCATATAGGACTGAGAGGACACGGACCTGCCAGCCTGTGCCACCTTGACGCTTGCCCGGGTCCCAGACTGTAGACCGTGGTGAGAGGAGGAATGAATCCAAGGTGTGCTCGAAGTAGCGATGAGACCGAGGGACTGGGCCGGAACCAGAGTGCTGGCTCTGCTGAAGTGGCCAGGAAGCTCTATGCGCCAACCACAAACCCCGGCAAGGTGCTGGGTCTTTATGTCCCGCGACCCAACCACCGGCGCAGCAAAAGGAAGGCCGCTGTATTAGGACTAGGGGACCAGGCAGGTCGCCCACTGAAAGCCCATGGCCACCGGACCATAGCTAGCATGCAGACAGACCAAAAAGACCCCTGAAAGGAACACGAAAGGGAGTGATTATGAGGAGCCATCCCAGCTGCTTAGACCACACTGGAGCCGCCACTGTACTGACTGTGTTGTAACATCTGCTGAGAAAGAAAGTAAACCTGGTTAAAGCTCGATGCTGTGTGAGACTTTGATTACTGCGCCTGAAGGGAGATAGACTGATTCTGTGAACTGGCAGCAGGAGACTGCCTGACTATATCGTGAACCTACACCCCTGACGAGCCCTGTCTTACAACAGACTGTTTGGTTGCCCTGGGGACCCGCTCTTACCGTGGAGAGCTGAACCATCTACGCTGCAACTCCCATCATGCCCAGAGGTCCCGACTGCAGCAGCAGCTATCCCGGCTGAATCACAGAGGTGGTGTCACGACACTCTTATACACTCTTATATTTTTGTTTTGTTTTATTTTCATCCATTTTTCCAATATCCCTTTTAACTGCTGCCTTGACAAAGGGATCACGGACCGGGTCAGGGTACCGTGACATCCCGCAGCCCCAGACAACAACGAGAGGACGCGGTTCCAAGTACCCCACGGTCCCCGCCAGGGGCGGAACATAATCACTCCCTGGTGCAGAAGCACGGGCCCGAAGTTGGCTGGACGTCGTTTCTGGTCCTGCGCGGTGTGAGGGATTATGGCCCTGCTCGATGTTGGTATTATTGGGTGTATTGTGTGGCTTCCAAAGTTGCACTGCGCATGCTCCGGAGCCACCAAATACAACCAATAATCCCCCACACTGCACAAGACCAGAAGAAGATAAACTTCAATTTTGGGACTGTGCTTCTGCATGAATTATCACACCCACCTGTGTGTGAAGACGATAGAGCAACGGGAGACGTGGAGCCCTACACAAAGCCCCCAATGTTTACAATGTTTACAATATTGCCGGTACCCTGATTATTAACACAGGTCGGATACTGTAGATAATAAAATCATTTTTTCACAGCCATTACAATGCAGTTGTAGCTCAGCCAGGGTTGGTTAGAGATGTTCTAGGAAGCTGCAGGGACAGGTAGTGATAGGTTTGTGTGCAAAAACGAGCTGACAAGTTCCCTTTAAACAGGAAACTGTCATCCGCTGGCCACCATTTCGCTGGGATCATACAGAGTGAATCCCCAAAAATGTTTAATTCACCAGAAACCAACATTTTGGTGGAAAATTCATAACTTTTCGATTTGCCACAGAAAAATGTAACCATCTCTACTCTTAACATATATAACTCATGTATCCATAGGACGTCATCATTTTTCAATTGTATTTTTAAGCTATTCTGTGGCTGTTGTATATGGATGTATAGGATGTACTGTCCGCTACTACATGGTACATGTGTGAGAACTTGTCTAACTGGAACATTGCCTGTGTTGGCCATAGCGACCAATAGCAGAGCAGCTTTTATTTTTCAATAGCAGTTTTAGAGATTAAAGCCGAGCTCTGATTGGTTGTCATGGGCAACCAAAGCAAAATGAGGCCTAGTAGGAACCAAAACAAAATGAGGCCTAATATATTGGATTGTGTTATAAGTTTGGAAATCCTCCAAATGTATAACCCTGGAGGAAGGCTCAAATGTGATGTGAACGCAGCCTTATCTGTCTCGGGTACAGATGTCTGCGACCAAGAGTAATGTGGGAAGAGTTTTTTAATTAAATCTAGACAAAGTACCGTCACTGTGACTGAGCGCCTATTAATGTCTTCAAAACTATGTGATGTATGACAATTTCTGCCGAAAACTGAAATAAAATACAAATCTAATTTTTTTTATTTTTTTTATACTGAATGACTTTTTCAGCTTTCTTTCCTTGTGTAGATAGAGAATATGGAGAATATTCGCCGGCAGTCTTTTATTCCCCAGATGAATGAGAACACAACGATGAATGGATATGTTTGTGTCAAGTTTCTTTTTTATGATCCATTACCCATGGATCTAAATGATGAAGAAAAATGTTTGACTAATTCTACTAAAATGGATCAATGATCCTGCAGCAAAACGATCCTGATAGATCCTGCAAAGAAAGTTACTTATGTCTATGAGATTATATATCTTGCCTCAAAAAAAAGTCTGCAAAAGAAAATGAACCCTGTTCATATAACAGACACTTTCCTAATTTGGCTAGGGTCACACTTTAATACAGAATTGCATTCACCGCATCCAGATCCAGACCCTAATTGTCTTCCGACATTCAGCAATCCGGGAACCGGATTGCTGAAGCCGCAATCCGGTAACCGGATTGCTCAGGATGTGTAATCCTGAGCAATCCGGTTACCGGATAGTTTGCTCATCCCTGCTGCTGCAGGGATGGGCAAACTGTTCTGTGCATTGTGCAAACTATATATTTAATTAATAGATGTTTGTATACAGTCTCTAGGGGGTGCCCACTCCCCCTAGACCCAAACACCCACTCAGGTGGGCATATGATGCTATTATGACCTCTGTACAGCAGCTGCCTCCTGACAGCTGCTGTACAGAGGTCATAATAGGATCATATGCCCACCTGAGTGGGTGTAAGGTCTCTAGGGGAGTGGGCACCCCCTAGAGGCTGTATACAAACATTTATTAATTAAATATATAGTTTGCACAATGCACAGAGCACTGTGCTTATCCCGGCGGCAGCCGTGATAAGCAAAGAATATGCTGGAACTGCATTGCTCAGGATTACACATCCGGAGTAATCCGGTTCCCGCATTGCGGATGCTAAAACTGCTCCGAAAACTGCAACCTGCATGATTTTTACCGCAGGCTGCAGAGCTGGAGACGGAAACCGGATTGCTTGTGAAGCAATCCGGTTTTTAGCATTGGCTCCTATGAGGAGCGTTTCTTGATCCGGTTTTCAGCTTTTTGAAAGCTCAAAACCGGATCAGGTTTTAAAAAAAAAACGTAGATGTGACCCTAGCCTATGTCAACACAGCTGAGGAATGTGACTGGGGTGGGGGGGGAATGATGCCCAGCACCCCACCAATCAGCTTTTAGTGCTTTCTATAGTGAACAGAAGTTCTTCAGCTCTATACACTGTGCAGCGGCCGTTCTCGGTACTCTTGTTCTTAGGACCACGGGAAACTGCCAGACAGTATTCCTTCACTACGCTCACAATGGAGATCCGTCTGTGTTTGAACATTTGTTCTGGAGCCTACTGAACAGACACCGGAGAGAACAGCCGCTGTCTGGGTATCTGCCAGGGGCAGATGTCAGGCACCAACATCGGGGGAACATGATTGGATGAGGTTTTGTTCCAAAATCCAAATGCTGGGACGACTCTCGGAGTGACCCTCAGGATCCAAGCAATTTAGAGGAGGATTTGGTTCCTCAAACAATTTTCTATGGGCGGACTCTCCCCCAGCCTTCCACATTACAGATCCTTTTATTGACTATACCCTACACACAAGGAACACCCACTACCAATAACTTTGCTTGGCTAACGGGGTTCAGGGAGCAGCCTTCACTTTTAACCAGCAGAGGGCCACATACACATTATGGAACATACAGTTTCTTAATTCAGATGCAAAACATAAGGTTTTCCTTGGGTGACAGCAACTCCAACCCTCCTACACACCTACTCTGCAGCAGTGAAGTGATTTCAGCAGCAAGATCAACTGACCTGATCACGCTGCTGACGTCACACTAACACCGGAACTGCAGCGGTTAGAGCTTCAACCGGCAGATGTTATAGTACACAGTTACAGTCTGGTTCAGCGGGAACGTAGCCACCGGTTTCGGGTGGCCTCATAGAGTTCGTCGGTGTACCTTCCTTTATGGCTTTCGGGGTCTCAGTCTTTCCTTACACTGTCCTTAACCACCTTTGAGAGCTCCTCGCCAGTCCCCTGGTCTGTTACTGGTAGACACGCCTTGTTCCTTACCGGTACAAATGAGAGCGACAACAAACAAATCCTCCCGCCACCGGAATTTTTTGCCAGTTGTCTAGAGTGTCCTGGACCTGTTTTGGAACTGATGTGGAGGTACGTCTTTGTGGCACTGTGGCTCCCTTATTCCAGTCCCGCAGTCGTACAGTTTGCAGTGAGGGATAGACTGCTCACTGCCTCGGCTCCGGTATGCCAGTTGTTGTCCCCTGATGTTTCCAACCTGCTCCAACCGGTCCTGCATCGTCTCCTTCTGTCCTGGGTCACCCTCTAAAGAGAGGTGCCCTCCTGTCAGCAGCCTGTCAGGCACATCCTCTCTGGCTTACTTCCCAGCACTGTCTGACTGAAACTCTCTCAAGTCTCTCCCTCTAACCTAGACTCCACCCCTTTTGGGGACCTACTGAATAATCAGTCCCCTACTCTAAGATGGCCTACTGTTGTGTGTTGAGGACAGACTCTATAAAGGAGGACCCCAAACCCATAACTACGGAGGCACTAAACCAGGGGTCTCAAACTCCAGGCCTCGAGGGCCGCACACAGTCCAGGTTTTCAGGATTTCCATAGTATTTGACAGTTGGTAATCCAATGACCAACTGTCAAATTCCAAGGAAATCCTAAAAACCTGCACTGTGTGAGGCCCTCGAGGCCTGGAGTTTGAGACCCCTCTTAGTGACTACACCTTCTATTTGGGGTGCAGTACATCCCTGTGGCGCCTAGCTATAGGGGCGCCACACACCCCCTTGGTGAAATACACTCGTCCACGAGTGTTAAAACCAAACCGGATTGAGTTGAAATTTTTCATATGCATAACAAACAATAAACACTTTTAATAATAACAAGTATCAGTCTCGATTTTCCCATCCGGGAGGCGCATTTCTTATAACGTTGCAAACACATATTTTACTTGAGTCCACATCGGCCCAACGGGGATCGGGTTTCAAGTCTCTGGTTTAAAGTTCAATCAGGCTTTTGCACGAAAGAGATCTCATTTAAAGATGGCACAGCAGGTAAAGTCTTGTAGGCTGCTAAAGTCACAATACACAAAACCATTAACTATTGGTGCTATGGCGTAGGAGTCTTCGGTACTGCAGGGGTCTTTGTTGGCTATAAGTACTGTAGGTCTCCTGGCCCTGGGGGTCACCGATTGGCAAAGGTTTTCCTCTTCCTGCACAGCTCCTTACGCCACTCCACCCTCTTTAATATTGTGTACCAGATTTTACCTGCTCTTTACCTGTTTCATATATTAGCACACAGTATAAACCATAAACTATTTACATTGATATACGATACCGGGATTGTTTCTTCACTCCACACTTCTGCTAACTTCTGCATACTCATACCTGGAAACGCAGGTGCAATTGATTGCATGGAGCCAAGTTCTAGGGCAGGCTGTCAGTTTGAAAACCAGCTCTGAGAATGACGAAACCTACTTCCAGAGGATGCGGCAACATACCACTGCCTTGGAGGCACCTTTGACCACTGGCATTTGGTGGCCCCCTGGGGCAAACTGCAATTGCCCCCCCCCATACAAGTAACATTATGTGTTGCATTTGATCACTGTCATTTTTTTGCTTCTTGTGCACCCATAACATTGCTGTATCCATTATTTCTCTTATGCAAGTGAATGTTTCCTCCACACTAGTTGCTTCCCTGATGTGCCAGTCACTGTGTTTATCGTCCTTGCAAAAACAACTGTGCCCAGTGAGCTGGTTTAATATTCCAGAATAACACCATGTGCATTAGAATAAACTCCGCCAAACTTATGGAAATAATGTCAGTGTTTTTCGCAGACTTCTTGTTCCAGGCACCTGTATTTCGAGAAAATCTTTAACTCTTTACAACTTTATGTGATAATGTCTAGTCACTGCCAGACTGGCTCTAATGGTCTAAGCTCCATCTCTACAGAACATGTGCTTATCCAGATGGTAATCATAGTTTTATACCATGCCATATCACTGAGATATGCCATCATTTATGTATTATTAAAAAATAATCAGGTACCACACCCTTATTATATGGAACAATACAGTGGTGTAACTTCAAGCTCATGGGCCCCAATGAGAAAGCTCCAACATCGCCCCCGATTATTGCAAATCTTTAATAGCAATAGGGCCATTTCACATCTATGCACCAATGTGTTTGCCAGCCCTGTGCTAGTGCAGGTGGTAGCACAGCCAAGAGCAGGCCAGCGCATCAGTGCACAGATGCAGTGCATTGCGCTAGCGCCACCATTACCTTCTATGGCCTAGCGCACTGCACCGCATTATGGAAGCGCAACTGTGACAAGGCCTGTATTACAGGCATGACACAGGCCTTGTCACACTTGCGCTTCCAAAATGCGGTGCAGTGCGCTGGGCCATAGAAGGTAATGACGGCGCTAGCGCAATGCACTGCATCTGTGCACTGATGTGCTGACCTGCTCTTGGCTGTGCTACCACCTAGTCCAGACGCACCGGAAATGTGTCATGCTAGTCCAGACGCACCGGAAACGCGTCATGCGACATTTCTGGTGCTTCCGGAATAAGCGCATGCGCTGTGACACAGGCCCTGTCACACTTGTGGTTCCGGGATGCGATGTGGTGCGGTGTGCTAGGCCATAAAAGGTAATGGCGGAGCTATCGCAATGCGCTGCATTATGTGCGCTGATGCGCTGGCCTGTGCTTGGTTGTGCTAGCACCTGCTTAAGCGCAGTCCTGCAAATTCATTGGGGTATAGATGTGAACTAGGCCACAGTCTTTTTCTATAGGCCAAAGGGACTTTTGTGGCCTCCTAGACTCCAGGGTCCAGATGCGATTGCAACCACTGCATGTATTGTAGTTACACCCCAAGAACAATAGTTGAAGCTGATGTGGTATGTTTTCTTTGTCATTATCAGAAAATAACTTATTGTATAAATTTAATATTCGTGTCAAATGTATTTTTTTTTTAATTCGGTCCATTCTTTTAATATCACAATCACTATCAAAAAGTGTTTTAGGCTTAGGGTGGAAGCACACTATTCTACTTACATGCGAGTCTCTCGGGAAGTCTCGGATCAGTGACTCTGAACGGCCTCTCCCTCTCTGGACGGGAGTATCAGCTGCTTGTGTTTTAGTGCAGCGTCACACTCCTATCTCCTTTGCCTAGAGGGCAAATAAAGGTTTGTTAACCACTTTTCCAAATTTTTTTCTCAATTTTTGCCCAACTGCCTTAGTGCTCCTAATTAGACCGCGTCAACTTTCCTTCCATGTTCCCTCTGTTCCCTCTGTGAGGGACTGGCGGCAGGAGCAGCTCTCTAGGCATTCATTAACTACCTGGAAAGGACCTGGTGTCCCCAGGAGACTGAGAATCTAGCTTGAGGACCTGCCATGACTCACGCAAAGTCCACAGTCACGAGTGACCGGGAGACACCGAACGCGTGCAAGAGCATGGGGCGGTCCCAGGACCGGACCTTGTCACAGGAGGCTGAAACTGGGGTGGCTAAAGCCCCCCACACACCCATTCCTGCCCATAAGATCTTCACATTGCCCCCTTTTCTATTTTTATTACTACTCCTTCCTCAAGGAAGTTAGGTAGTGGATGACTATACTTTCTTGCAGTTAGTACTTTACTTTTACTACTTTGTATTTGTGTTTTATGTGTCATCACATTCGGTCTCTTCTATCTCGGCACACCTTTCCTATTCAGAGCTTTAGTGCTTTACATCACCCTCTGGATCCCAAGGCGGTATGAGGAATTCTCATGGCCTTTTAGGCAGCCAGGTCCAAGTTGTGATCACCTACTTTTGTGGTTAGGGTTATTCCAGCATGCTCAGGTGCCACCAGGATCTATGCGGCACGCGTTGTAGTCTGTACAGGAACTAATTGGCCTCAAGTGCAATAGTTTTGGAGATTTAATTATTGGTGGAGGTTCAATCTCTGGAACGCCTCTCATCCACCTGAGAACAAAGGGGGATGCAGTGCTGATGTTGCGCTGTGTCCCTCCCGTACACAGATGTTTGGATGATGGTTACATAAATCCTTTTTGGGACCAGGATGCCCCATATCTGCTGATACTCTGTAATATAATCCAGTGAAATTAGGGACAGTTTACAGTAATGTACTTAAATTCATCAACTGGGGATTAATCCTCAGCAAACGTTTCTTAAATGAATAATATTGGAAATGTTGCAGTACATCTTATTAGAAAAATCTTCTTTTTCCACTTATAAGCCACTTCTCCCATCTCTCTCCACTTTCCGAAAACACTGATAAAAATCCATCATTGGAAAAAAATAAATTTCCACTCACTGAAAGATCAGGTTACAGCTGCCAATGAAAGATATGGAAAGGTTAAGAGGGAGGAGGCAGTAGCACAGAGAGAGAGAAGTAGAAAGACTCATTCTGATACCATGCTGCGCTAGTCATCTGCCCCGCATGTAATTTTAAGAAGATGAAATAAGGGGATTTTATGAGGCAAATGGATATGTCTTACCTGGAATGAGCACAACCAGTACGCCTGTTTTTTCACTCACAACACTCTAAACAACCATATTTGTATGCCAGAATAGCTTTTTCCTAAAACAGATTGGTGCAGAACATGTTTCTTCGTTTTATGGTGTGTTTCACTGAGAGATCAGTTACAGCTTGCCCATGAAAGACTATGGAAAGGTTAGGAGAGAGGAGGCAGTACCAATTGAAGACAATGAGAAATATGCCAGTTATGTTACTGCATTTTTGTGCGCATTTTTTGTTATGCTTATTAGTGGTATACAACCATACAGGAAACTTTACTAATTCACTGTAAAATTTTGTGAACAATTTTATATATCAGCAGTATTAAAGAATGAAGAGAAATAAACTAAAACATAAAATGTCGAAAAAAAAAGCTGCAAAGCTGGCTTGCTTGGAAGCAGCTGTTTTCACTGCCAAGAGAGAGCAGAAAGTATGTAGCAATAATGCAATGTGTGAACATAGACTTATACTGTTTTATTCCAAAGCTGCACTGCTCAGTACTGCTGTCTAATGCCCTCTATGCTGCTGCTGCTTTACACCATGTGCTATATAGAACCAGGAGAGCAAGACTCCTTCTTGAGTGTTCTGTGTTGAGACATCATAGCTGCCGTTCTCCACCCACTAGCTCAGAGACAACTGAAAACTATAGAGTATCAGAGGGGGAAACTGAAAAAATGGCAGAAACAAGTCACATATTTACCAGAAATAATGTTTTTCCTCGTGTACACAAGAAAAAAAAAAAGAAAAAAACGAGGCACTCCATCATGCAATATATATAGGTGCAACACTGAACATGACACATTGTAGCAAAACAGACAGAAGCACGCAAATCACTAATAACGTTAGCTTATCTTGAATGAGAACAGCATGTATAGCTAAGGAAATATGATAAAAAATGAGACACTTAGCTTATAAATATGGCCATATTGATAACCACCCAGTAGCCATGTCGACGTCTTCTCATAGTGGGTCCTAACTACTTTTGTACTTGCCACTGTAAATCACAGCCTCTCTCTGGTTAAAGACCTCTCTTTGAATGGGAGAGTAGAACCTGCTAACAGAGACAATAGCACGTCTGGCTAGTGGGGGAGGGTGCACTGCAGAGGGTGTGACCCCATAATCTAAATAATAAAAAACTGCGGCACTCCATCATGTAACGTGTAACGCGAACACGATACATTGTAACAAAAGTCAGTGACACTCGAACACTAAGACATGCTATTTTGAATATAGAACGTATTACAGTTTAGCATATAAATATGGCCATATCCTAAACTGCCCAGTAGCCACGTCGAGGCGTGTTCTTTACTGGGTCCTCATGTACAGCCATGATATCTTATACTGAAAGGGCAGATATGATTTTAATAAAGAAGTGGAATTCTACTCAAGTTGATGATTCTGTGATATAATGATGTGTTGGAATACACATTGGATCCCTTTATCTTATTTTTCATGATTATGAGTCTTGGAAGTTATCTTGATATTGATGTCTTGGCAGAACCCCACTAGTGAGGAAACAATAAATAATACCGTAAGTAGATGTAAATTCACTTACATTATGCTAACTGTACATCTCTATGATGTGCCATCTGGCATAAACCCAGGCTGGAAATATTTATGTAGACATCCTTGATTATTCCTTAATCCCGTGTTATATATAACACATTATTAGCTCCTCATTTCTTCAGAACACTTTCTTTCTACTGTCATATATTTATTACTCCGCTCTCCTTCAATAAGCTGGATAAACCAGAAGACTGTGGTCTGATTCTGCAGTAATAGTCACATCAAAACGGATTATGTCCTTCCTTACCGTTAGCTAGACTCCATATATTCCAAGATGAGTGATTTAATACTACTTTGAAAAAAAAAAATGATTTTTTTGATACTCCGTTAGGAGATGTTTTTGCTATGGTATGTGTCTAATTTTGGCCACCCGGTGGTTGGGATATGTATTGCAGCCTGTCATGTCATAGACTTGTATTGCAGCCTGTTATTTTGAGAGTATATTACAAGAATGTGTTGGATCTTAAGAAAGTGGAGTAAATCAAATCTTCACAAAAAAGTGTGGCATGTTTCTACATTCAGCTATTAGATACAACATACTCCCATTGGTTTTGTGCCATATAGCCCTGGTGTCCTGGTGTCTAGTATTTTACACTCCCACTGTTCCAGTACAGCTCTAGCATCCAGTAGTCCAATACCTAGTTGCAAATTGCAATGGTTTAATGGTGTCTAGAGGTTTTTGGGGTTCCAACTATAGATCAAATTATGTGTTTCAGTCCTGGGGTTCAGACATTTACTGTTAGTGCAGTATTTTAGTATCACAATCTTGATATACATCAATGTAATGCTCCATCTAGAATACCCAGTGGTTTCCTTCATTAGTCTTGGGGTCTATTAGTTCTATAAATTAATTCTGTGGTCCAGGGGGTTCATGCTTTAGTCATAACACTTTAATCATTTAATGCCCAAATCGAGATGTTTTGAGAAGGTTTAAGTGGGTGTCATGAGTGTGGTCCACTCTAGGGAGACCATTGATGAGTCTGGGACCTGAAGGTCACAATGCGTCATAGATCGCAGGTCTATAACTTGTATTTAATGTATATATTTTCTTTTGATGCTGCAGAGTTAAGGACACTTTCCTATCTGGTATTCTTTATAAGCCTTTAGCTCAGGTGCAGTTTTTGGTTACCACTCCCCTCCACTACAATGAGTAATGTGTCTTGCCATTGGATGCTGGTGATATAATCTCTTTCTATGCTATTCACTTTGGAAGGAGACAAATTCTGGAAGACGCAGTACTGTTGTGATCATTGCAGCTTCAGTAGTTTGCCGCAATTATGGAGTTTTGTGTCTTTCTTCCCTTTGTCTGCCTTACCTTGTGTTGTATTACTGCAGTGGTGAGACTAGTGTCCTGGCCTTACTAAGGCTGCCTTCACATTTGCGTATGTGAACGCAGCTTATGCTGCGTTCCCATACGCATTCAAACGCATGCGCACTGCGTTCCTATGTTTAACATAGGAATGCATAGTGCCTGCGTTTGGCAGCGTTTGCTGCGTTCGGGTGCGGATGCGGACGATATCTGCTCCTTCCGGTGTCCCGCGTCCGCACCCGGGACGCAGCATGTCGCGTCCCTGGTGCGGGCGAGAGTGTGTGATTTGTGCGCAGGCATCCGCCTGCGCACAGATCACTAATGGCGGGCAATGAGAGCGCACGGCGGTCTGCAAGCATCTGCAGACCGCCGTGCGCTCCATTATAAACATAGGGGCCGCGGTCTGCATGCAGATGCTTGCAGATGCATCTGCAAAACACTGCAGATGCATCTGCAAGTCTGAAGGCAGCCTAACCAGGATGAGTCCAGGGAAAGCAAGGGCCTAGGCACATGACCGTGACTGGGGAAAGGACTCGTTTAAGAAAGTCAGGGAGCTTAGGGTGCAGACACAGGTGATGTCAGGTGGTGACCCCTCTCCCCTATTGCCAGGGTCTTTCTTCCATACCATCCCCATAGTCAACCTTGTATTTCGCTGCCTGCTGGGAGTCTGTACACTCCAGTGTGACAGTGGGGCTCAGTGGTTTTATAAATCAGTATTAAGAGTCCAATGGTCCCTTAGTCCAGATATCCATTGGCTTGTGTTACAAACTTGGCATTGAGTAGCTTAGTCTCAGTTCAGTTCTGAGGTCCAGCGGATTAGTGCTTCATCCTGCACTGCAGCAATGTAATGCTATAGTCCTGGTGTCTAGTGGGTTAGCATGCAAGTCATAGTCTCCATTGACAGGGGTTCAATGATTTAGGGCCCAGTCCTAAATTGTTTTAGTCCCACAGTTTTGATATCCATTGGCTTATTGCACTAATGAAGATGGCCACTAGTTTCATTATTTAGTCATGTGGACCAGTTATTTGATGTTTCAGTCCTGAGATCCAGTGGTTTGACGCTTTAGTCTTGGAGTCGAATAGTTAGATGCTTTAGTCCTAGAGTATAGAGGTTTGATGCTTTAGTCCTGGGATCCAGTGGTTTGATGCTTTAGTCCTGGGGTCCAGTGGTTTGATGCTTTAGTCCTGGGATCCAGTGGTTTGATGCTTTAGTCCTGGGGTCCAGTGGTTTGATGCTTTAGTCCTGGGGTCTAGTAGTTTGATGCTTTAGTCCTGGGGTCCAGTGGTTTGATGCTTTAGTCCTGGGATCCAGTGGTTTGATGCTTTAGTCCTGGGGTCCAGTGGTTTGATGCTTTAGTCCTGGGGTCCAGTGGTTTGATGTTTTAGTCCTGGGTCAGTGTTTGAGGGCTTTAGTCCTGGGGTCCAGTGTTTGAGGCTTTAGTCCTGGGTCCAGTGGTTTGATGCTTTAGTCCTGGGGTCCAGTGGTTTGAGCTTTAGTCCTGGGTCCAGTGGTTTGATGCTTTAGTCCTGGGATTCCATGGTTTGATGCTTAGTCCTGGTCCATGGTTTGAGTGCTTAGTCTGTCAGTTGTTTGAGCTCTTAGTCCTGGTTCCAGTGGTTTGCTTAGTCTGTCAGTGTTGAGTTAGTCCGGGTCATGTTAGGCGCTTCATGTTAGTCGACCATGCTATCGGGCCAGTTTTAGTCCTGGTCATGTTGATGTTTGATCCATAGTTATGTTGCTGGTCGTTATTTTGTCCTGGTCAGTGGTTATTTATCTGGTTAGGTTGATGTTATCTGGTCAGTGTTGTCTTAGTCTGCCATGGTTGATGTATCGGGTCGTGTTTATCTTATCTGGTCAGGTTGATTAGTCTGGTCAGTTAGCTTTAGTCTGGCCAGGTTGTTATCCGGCAGTTTGATTTTAGTCCTGGTCATGTTTGTGTTAGCCTGTCATGTTTAGTCCTGGTCTGGTTTGATCTGTCGACCAGTGTTGTGCTTGTCCGGTCCAGTTGATTTTAGCGGTCAGTGTTGACATCGGTCATGTTTTGTGTTATCGGCATGGTTAGTTCGGTCGTGGTTGATGCTTTAGTCCTGGGGTCCATGGTTTGATGCTTTAGTCCTGGGGTCCAGTGGTTTGATGTTTAGTCCTGAGTCCAGGGTTTGATGCTTTAGTCCTGGGGTCCAGTGGTTTGATGTTTAGTCCTGGGGTCCAGTGTTATGTCTTTAGTCCTGGTCCAGTGGTTTGATGTTTTAGTCCTGGGTCCAGTGTTTATGCTTGTCGGTCCTGGTAGTTGGTCTGGCTTAGTTCTGGGTCCAGTGCTTGATGTTTGAGTCCTGGGTCCAGTGGTTTGATGCTTTATCCTGGGGCCAGTGGTTTGATGCTTTAGTCCTGGGTCCAGTGGTTTGATGCTTTAGTCCTGGGTCCAGTGGTTTGATGCTTTAGGTCCTGGGGTCCGTGGTTTGATGCTTTAGTCCTGGGTCCAGTGGTTTGATGCTTATCCAGGGTCCAGTGGTTTGATGCTTTAGTCCTGGGTCCAGTGGTTTGATGTTTAGTCCTGGGGTCCAGTGGTTTGATGTTTTAGGTCCTGGTGGCTACGCTGGTTTGTGCTTTAGTCCTGGGTTCCAGTGGTTTGATTTTAGTCCTGGTTCCAGTGGTTTGATGCTTTAGTCTGGGGTCAGTGGTTTGATGTTTAGTCCTGGGTCCAGTGGTTTGAGGCTTTAGTCCTGGGTCCAGTGTTTGATGCTTTAGTCCTGGGGTCCAGTGGTTTGATGCTTTATGTCTTAGTCCTGGTTTTGATGCTTTATCCTGGGGTTCAGTGGTTTGTGCTTTGTCCTGGGGTCCAGTGGTTTGATGCTTTAGTCCTGTGGTCCATGTTTGATCCGTTTTCCTGGGTCATGGTTTAAGCTTATCCTGGTCCATGTTTTGATTGTCCACTGGTGTGGTTTGATGCTTTAGTCCTGGGTTCAGTGGTTTGAGTTTAGTCAGTTGGATCCATGTCTGTCTATGGCTCACTGGGGTTAGTGGTTGATGCTTTAGTTCCTGGGTCCAGTGTTTATATGTCCGATACTGGTTTCAGTTGTTGGATCCATTTAGTCCTGTGGACCAGTGTTTTGATGTTTGTCCTGGGATCCAGTGGTTTGATGCTTTGTCCTGGAGTCCAGTGGTTTGATGCTTTAGCTGGGGTCCAGTGGTTTGATTGTTGGGTTCCAGTGGTTTTATGCTTTAGTCCTGGGTCCAGTTGTTTGATGCTTTAGCTTGGGGTCAGTGGTTTGATGCTTTAGTCCTGGGTCCAGTGGTTTGATGCTTTAGTCCTGGGTCCAGTGGTTTGATGCTTTAGTCCTGGGGTCCAGTGGTTTGATGCTTTGCCTGGGGTCCAGTGGTTTGATGTTTAGTCCTGGGGTTAGTGGTTTGTGCTTAGTCCTGGGTCCAGTGGTTTGATGCTTTAGTCCTGGGGTCCAGTGGTTTGATGCTTAGTCCTGGGTCCAGTGGTTTGATGCTTAGTCCTGGGGTGTCCAGTGTTTGATGTTTAGTCCTGGGTCCAGTGGTTTGATGCTTAGTCCTGGGTCCAGTGGTTTGATGTTTAGTCCTGGGTCCAGTGGTTTGATGCCTTAGTCCTGGGTCCAGGTTTGTGTGTCAGTCTGGGTCCATGTTTGATGCTTGGTCCTGGATCAGTGGTTTGTGCTTAGCCTGGTCAGTGGTTTGTGCTTTATCCTGGGGTCCAGTGGTTTGAGTGTTTAGTCCGGGTCCAGTGTTTGGCTTTAGCTGTCCTGGTCCAGTGGGTTGTGATTTTAGTCCTGGGTCCAGTGGTTTGGCTTTAGTCCTGGATCCAGTGGTTTGATGCGTTATCCTGGGGTCCATGGTTTGATGCTTTAGTTGGGTCCATTGGTTTAGTTTGTCCTGGGTCCAGTTTTATGCTGTCATTCTGGGTCCAGTGGTTTGATGCTTTATCCTGGGTCCAGTGTTTAATGCTTAGTCCTGGGTCCAGTGTTGATGCTTTAGTCCTGGGTCCAGTGGTTTATGCTTTTGTCCTGGGTCCTGGTTTGATGTTTTAGTCCTGGGGTCCAGTGGTTTGATGCTTTAGTCCTGGGTCCAGTGGTTTGATGCTTTAGTCCTGGGTCCATGGTTTTTGCTTAGTCCTGGGGTCATGGTTTGATGTTTTAGTCCTGGGTCCAGTGGTTTGATGCTTTAGTCCTGGGTTAGTCCTGGGGTCCAGTGGTTTGAGGCTTTAGTCCTGGGGTTCAGTGGTTTGATGTTTTAGTCCTGGGGTCCAGTGGTTTAATGTTTTAGTCCTGAGGTCCAGTGGTTCGATGCTTTAGTCCTGGGGTCCAGTGGTTTGATGTTTTAGTCCTGGGCTCCAGTGGTTTGATGTTTTAGTCCTGGGGTCCAGTGGTTTGAGGCTTTAGTCCTGGGGTTCAGTGGTTTGATGTTTTAGTCCTGGGGTCCAGTGGTTTGATGCTTTAGTCCTGGGCTCCAGTGGTTTGATGTTTTAGTCCTGAGGTCCAGTGGTTTGATGCTTTAGTCCTGGGCTCCAGTGGTTTGATGCTTTAGTCCTGGGCTCCAGTGGTTTGATGTTTTAGTCCTGGGGTCCAGTGGTTTGAGGCTTTAGTCCTGGGGTTCAGTGGTTTGATGTTTTAGTCCTGGGGTTCAGTGGTTTGATGTTTTAGTCCTGAGGTCCAGTGGTTTGATGCTTTAGTCCTGGGGTCCAGTGGTTTGATGCTTTAGTCCTGGGGTCCAGTGGTTTGATGTTTTAGTCCTGGGGTCCAGTGGTTTGATGTTTTAGTCCTGGGGTTCAGTGGTTTGATGTTTTAGTCCTGGGGTCCAGTGGTTTGATGCTTTAGTCCTGGGCTCCAGTGGTTTGATGTTTTAGTCCTGAGGTCCAGTGGTTTGAGGCTTTAGTCCTGGGGTTCAGTGGTTTGATGTTTTAGTCCTGGGGTTCAGTGGTTTGATGTTTTAGTCCTGAGGTCCAGTGGTTTGATGCTTTAGTCCTGGGGTCCAGTGGTTTGATGCTTTAGTCCTGGGGTCCAGTGGTTTGATGTTTTAGTCCTGGGGTCCAGTGGTTTGATGTTTTAGTCCTGGGGTTCAGTGGTTTGATGTTTTAGTCCTGGGGTCCAGTGGTTTGATGCTTTAGTCCTGGGGTCCAGTGGTTTGATGCTTTAGTCCTGGGGTCCAGTGGTTTGATGTTTTAGTCCTGGGGTCCAGTGGTTTGATGCTTTAGTCCTGAGGTCCAGTGTTTGATGTTTTAGTCCTGAGGTCCAGTGGTTTGATGCTTTAGTTCTGGGGTCCAGTGGTTTGATGCTTTAGTCCTGGGCTCCAGTGGTTTGATGTTTTAGTCCTGAGGTCCAGTGGTTTGATGCTTTAGTTCTGGGCTCCAGTGGTTTGATGCCTTAGTCCTGAGGTCCAGAGGTTTGATGCCTTAGTCCTGAGGTCCAGTGGTTTGATGCTTTAGTTCTGGGATCCAGTGGTTTGATGCTTTAGTCCTGAGGTCCAGTGGTTTGATGTTTTAGTCCTGGGATCCAGTGGTTTAATGTTTTAGTCCTGAGGTCCAGTGGTTTGATGTTTTAGTCCTGAGGTCCAGTGGTTTGATGCTTTAGTCCTGGGCTCCAGTGGTTTGATGCTTTAGTCCTGGGGTCCAGTGGTTTCATGTTTTAGTCCTGGGGTTCAGTGGTTTGATGTTTTAGTCCTGGGGTCCAGTGGTTTGATGCTTTAGTCCTGGGGTTCAGTGGTTTGATGTTTTAGTCCTGGGGTCCAGTGGTTTGATGTTTTAGTCCTGAGGTCCAGTGGTTTGAGGCTTTGGTCCTGGTGTATAGTAGTTGCATGCCTTATTCTTAATAAGTGAATGGTTTAGTACTAGAACTGCAAAAAATCTGACATTTCAAGAATAGCGGGAAAAAGTCATTTTTACTCTAATCAGAGAGAAATACACTGAAAATTTCTTATAGGAATTCAATTTTAATAATCTTTTTATTTCACATGATCTTTCTATCAATTGAATTGACTAAAGACATTTTTACACAAAATTTGCACTTTTCTTGGAACTTTTCCACAGTTTTAATGCTAAGGGCATAAACGTTCACACCTAACTATTGGTCATTTTTCTAAATACTCAGATATACAGTATGGCAGTAAATCAGTGGTCCCAATTATTATTGCTTTTATTATTACTAATTATTACTATTTTTATTATTATAGCGCCATTTATTTCATGATGCTTTACATTTGAAAAGGGGCAATATTCATGAACAATACAAGGCACAGACAGGAACATGAGGAGAGAGGACCCTGCCCATGAAGGCTCACAGTCTACATGGGATGGGTGAGGATACAGTAGGTGAGGGGAGAGGACCCTGCCTGCGAGGACTCACAGTCTACAAGGGATGGGTGAGAATACAGTAGGTGAGGAGAGAGGACCCTGCCCACGAGGGCTCACGGTTTACAAGGGATGGGTGAGGATACAGTAGGTGAGGAGAAAGGACCCTGCTCATGAGGGCTCACAGTCTACAAAGGATGGTGTGAGGATACTGTAGGTGAGGAGAGAGGATCCTGTCCATGAGGATTCACAGTCTACAAGGGATGGGTGAGGATACAGTAGGTGAGGAGAGAGGACCCTGCCCATGAGGGATCACAGTCTACAAGGGATGGGTGAGGATAGAGTAGGTGAGGAGAGAGGATCCTGCCCGCGAAGGCTCACAGTCTACAAGGGATGGGTGAGGATACAGTAGGTGAGGGGAGAGGATCCTTCCTGTGAGGGCTCACAGTATACAAGGGATGGGTGAGGATAAGGTAGGTGAGGAGAGAGGACCCTTCCCACAAGGATTCACAGTCTACAAGGGATGGGTGAGGATACACTAGGAGAGGGTGTATCTGATGTATATAGTGGCCATGAAGTGGTTGTGCAGTAAAATAACATTTTTAAAGAACTAGTGGTTTCCCTCAATGACGCAGTTAACATCTGATCCTGATTAGTCAAAGCCACTGACATCATATGGCCTGCAAAGGTTTATCCCTCTGTAGTCCAAGTCCAGGGCCCTCTCTTTCTTGTAAGGTGCAAGGGTAAACAGACGACTACTTCACCCTCGGCTACCGCTGCATGCAACGTTACAAATGCCTGTTCCAAATCCAATAGAGTTTCTTCAAACCGGTACAACCTGCGGAATTTTCTACTTGCTTTCTTTCCCTTGTAATTAAGTTAATTCTCCTCTTTTTAACAAAACCATAAAAAAAGAAAAAAATACGTTTACATTGCAAATGTCATAAATAGTCCCGTCTCCCACATCAAGAAGTAACGTGGAAGGTAATGGAGTCTAGCACATGCCAACATCTTACAGACGAGGAACAATACATGGGGAAGATTAAGCAAACATCATCGCGGTATCTGCCACCGCTGGTCTTTTATGCCTCTTCTCCAATCTTTCTATACGGTCGGGAAAGCTTTTGAAGCGGTTTCTTAAATATGTATATCTGCCAGCCTGGCAGGCATATGTCGCCAAGTCACAGAGATGTATTAATATGTATGCTTGTAATTTGTTGTGTTCCCCGGTAAGAAGGGCATAAAAGCAAACAGAGAAACCCAACAATCCCAAAACTACAAGAAGACGGCGGCTTCGTGTACAATTCATCGGCCCGAAAATGAGAGTTGAAAGGCGGCTTTGCACAAAAATGACCCTTCAGTATGAAACCATATGGTTATGTTGTACTCCGAGTCTCAAGACAGACCTTAGGGAATAGAGCTGAAATGCTGGCGGTTCTCCAAGGGCAGTCCGACAACAGGCATGTATTAGTACTACTTAACGCCAAGCATACAGCCGCCGCCACCGTGTGTCACACAATTATGCCGCCATATTGTGCTGAACACCTAAGAAACGCTAATGAGCTAAAGCCTTCATGTGCATCAAAGACTAACATTTAAATTGCGGTCTTGCAAGGACCCGCATTGTTATCGGCTCGCCTCTCTGCAATCCCTCATTCAGCGCATTGTAAGACACTGTAACAAATGATCACGCTGCAGTTTCCTGAGCAGCCAAGTGTCAGTCCCCGTGCTGGAACCTCGGAGATCACAGGGCAATTTCACATTCAGTGCACTCTATGCTACAATGCCCTTCCTAATGAATCATGAGTCGCTTTTTTTTTCCGTCTTTTTTGGAGTCCAATGATTAGTCCCTGTATGAAATGAATGCCCTAGACTCGGAGGGGTGCGAGGAAAGCAAGCATACTCTTCCAGGAACCCGGTTTCATCATTTCACAGCATTAAGACGTCTGAAAAGTTTGCTGAGATGTCGGATCCTGAAGACAGTAGAATCCCTCTGAGGATACAATACATATCAATCGATGCCGTTATAAAATAAACGCGTGTTTATCACATACTGCTTCAAAAAACAAAGTATGCTTCGCGGCAAGACGATGGGGCGATCGCTCAAGCTCCATTAACTCCTAAAGGGAATTTAGATCAAATTGATCTGTATCGTGCCCTGTGTTAGAATATAATGGGGCGGTGTACTAGAGTCCTATGACTCCATACCTGCACCAAAATCTAACTATGTCCTAGAGGTGGAAAGCGGAAATAGAAATGTGGCCCCTATCTGCTCTTGGACAACCCTTCTAATTCCCCATGTGTGCCTCAATAAATATCAAAAAGCCTATACTCACCACCGATGCCAATGTAGATCCAGTGATGTCAGAAGTTGCATTTCCAGACCCACATGATGTTGTTATTATACACAAGACCTGTGAACAGGAGCATAACTACAACAGGTGCAGGGGTTGCAATCGCACATGGGCCATGGAGCCTACGGTCCCCCAAAAGTCCCTTTGTCCTATAAAAAAAGGCTAAAGCTATTAAAGAATTGGGGGCCCCGTTGGAGCTTTCCCATTGGGACCCATGAGCTTCAAGTTACACCACTGCCTGTGACCAGTCATTGGTGGTCTCCCTTCTCGGTACATAAAATCCTAAGTAGAAAAAACTCACCAAATTTGGCCGCTTACAAATATCATTGCATTTAGCAGGATACTATCAGCCACCTCAGAGGCAACCCACATCTCTCAACACGATGCTCCATCTCCTACAACGCTGACATGGGTTGTAGGAGATGGAGCATAGGTGTTGAGAGATATGGGTTGCCTCTGATATGGCTGATAGTATCCTGCTAAATGCAATGATATTTGTAAGCGGCCAAATTTGGTGAATTTTTTCTACTTTGGCTTCCCTTATCCCCGTCTTCGTCCACAGAAGTACTGACCAGGTAGTGACTGGCAGCCGCAGCACTCAGTTCCTGTCAATTACTTAACTGTCTGAAGACCGGGAGAAGTAAGCGTGTGGTGGTTCATCTCAGGGCTTGTGTATCATTGCAATGTCACGTGGGCCTCAGGAATTGCTGGTACCATGTCGGTCCTGGAGGTGAGTATAGGCCAGGGATCTCCAACTCCGGGCCTCAAGAACTGCTAACAGATCAGGTTTTCAGGATTTCCTTAGCATTGCACATGTGATAATTGAATCACCTGCACTGGTGATGATTCCAATACAAAGGAAATCCTGAAAACCTGACCTGTTTGCGGTCATCGAGGCCTGGAGTTGGAGATCCCTGCTATAGGCTTTTTTATTTTTATGAGGGCAAACATGGGGAATAAGATGGGGTTGCCCAAGTAGCAGACAACCTCTTTAAGCTCTTTATACACTTTAGATCAGGGGCAACATACCATTAGTGCACTCAGTCACACAGGGGATCCAAGAGATACGGAAGTCACAACCACATCCAAAGCCTATGGAATTGTGCATTATGAGTTATTGACCTGTGAAGGGCCCATATACTGTTGTTTTATTGGATCCCGCTTCTGTCTGTGTCCAACACTAATGTAACTTGAATTGAAGGGATTTAGTTTGTATCAAGATTCAAAGCTGCCCTCAACCCATAGGGTAGGGGACAATGTTTTGATTGAGCTTGTGCACTCCTCCTCCAAACAGAAAAAAATACAGCTGAAAATTCAGATAAACCGGATTGCCAGACAGCTGTGCGCCATGTCCCAAACTCCGTCAATCTGACACCAGCTTCCCTTGAGTTCACCGACAGCCAAGGGAAAGCCGTGATGTCACTGAGTCAGTGCGAGCTTTCCCGAAGGGATTGTGGGACATAGCAGCACAGCTATCTGACAATCCGGCAGCAGATACAACTGAGTTCACAGCTGTAGTTTCCCACTCATTTGTCCCTGCTGCCAGACTGCTGGATAGCTGTGCCGCAATGTCCCACAATCCTTTAATCCAGCAGCGGGTTCACTTGAGTTCACAGACAGCAGCCGGAAAACCCTCAGTGACAACACCGCTTCCCCATGGCTGTCAGTGAACTCAGCTGAACCCGCTGCTGGATTAACAGATTTTGGGCCATGGTGGCGCACACAGCCGGCAGCAGGTTTAATTGGGTTCACAGCTGTAATTTTTTTCTGCGTTGGAGTTTATTTCCTTTGACTTACAGGTTAAGGATCTTCACTAACCTAGGGCCTGGTGACAGCTGTGATTTTTGATAAATCACAGCTGTCATTAACCCCTTTATATTACCCCGATTGACACCGCACCAGGGCAATCAGGATAAGTCAGGTAAGCACCAGATTTGGCACATCTAATGGATGTGCCACATTCTGGGGTGGCTGCAGGCTGCAAAACTATGCGCTTCCCCAGACCAAGACTACCAACCCCCCAGATGTGCGCTTTACAATGGCTGAGTTTCAAAAGTGGGGGGACCCCTTGCCATTTTTTTTAAATTATAGGATCCCCTATATTTCTGATAAACAGCCACTGTTGGAGGTTGCAGCCCGTACCCTGCTGTTTTACACAAACTCAATCAAAATAGCGTGGAAGCCCATTTTATTTTTACCAGTGGTTGCACAGGTCATTCACAGCTATGCCAATACTGGACATTGCTGTGATGGGGCCATAAGTGCCCACACCAGAAAAGCCTATCAGAAAGCAGGTGACAAAGACAAAGTAGAAGTGGACATACTTTGAAAAGTGTGTGCTCGGGATCCAGCACCAAACACAAAGAATTTGGTACAAACCCCAAACGTTCAAGTCCGGTTAACTCATCCCTAGCTCTGATCCATTAAAATGAGATGAGACCTCTCCAGGGGCCTCATAGCAGACGAACGTATACTTCTATGGCACCGGGTACAAATGAAGCAGTCTTAGGGCCCTTTCACATCAGCGGTAACTTCAAATCGCGGCAGATGCGGTGAAAAAAACGCATCTGCCGCGATTACCGCATACCGGCTGCACTTGCACTTGCGGCAGGTGCGGCCGCGAAAAAAACCGCAGTCAGCCGCGTTTTTTTTCGCGCCCGCACCTGCCGCAAGTGCCAAAACCGCACTTGCTGCACCTGCCGCAAGTCCGCCTATACCTTGTATGGCGTTTACCGCAACCGCGCCGCAAGTGCAGCCAGTATGCGGTAATCGCGGCAGATGCGGTTTTTTCACCGCATCTGCCGCGATTTGAAATTACCGCTGATGTGAAAGGGCCCTAACACAGTCCATGCTAAATAAAAGTCACTGGGTCTCATAAGCAGCCACTAGTGTTAAAAATGACAAATGGTAGGTAGAAGGAAACACTTGTTTTGCATTCGATATAGTGACAGTAGCAATCCCATTACTTAAGCCATAACTAGGGCATTGAGTTTTTACACCACGTTGTACTCATAGGGTTGTTTTTACATTATTAGTTTATAATACCAGTAATGCAGGCAAATCCGCTAGTGTCCATAGCATTCCACCAACTATATCATGCATGGTACTTGGGAGCTATTATTTATTTAATGGATTTCAGCTCGATCTCAAGCCTTGATGACATGATGGATGAATGCTGTGTAGGAAGATCGATGTTGTGCAGCCTAGATAGGTCTATAAGGATCTTCTCCAAGCCTTGAGAGGTCCACCATGGTCTTCTCCAAGCCTGGATAGGTTCACCAGGGTCTTCTCCAAGCCTGGATAGGTCTACCAGGGTAATCTCCAAGCCTAGATAGGACCATCAGGGTGTTCTCCAAGCTTTGATAGGTCCAGCAGGATCTTCTCCAAGCCTAGATAGGTCTATAAGGATCTTCTCCAAGCCTTGAGAGGACCACCATGGTCTTCTCCAAGCCTACATAGGTTTACCAGGGTAATCTCCAAGCCTAGATAGGTCCATCAGGGTGTTCTTCAAGCCTAGATAGGTCCACCAGGGTCTTCTCCAAACCTAGACAAGTCCAGTAAGGTCTTCTCCACATTATCTTGACAGAATCAAGCCATTGGGTTGCTGGTCTTCCTCTTCACCTTGTTCCTTCTATTCTTCTGACCATGATGTCCTTCTCCAGTGATTTCTCTCTTCGTATGATGTGTAGACAAGTCATATCTTGGTGATTCTTCCTTCCAGTGACATGTGTGGCTTGATCTGTCCCAGTATTGATGTGTTTGTTCTTCTTGCCATCCATGGTATTGATCACATCCTTCTCCAGTTGAACACTTGGGAGCTGTGAAGAGCTAAACCTTTTCTATGGTTATGACTTCACTAACATTTATTGAAAGCTGAGACAAGTGTATAAAGGAAGGGTGGTGTGAAAGAATAATAGCAAACACATCTTCCCATTAGAGAACCCTATTGGCAGTCGTGTTTTCGAGGAAGTTATCACCTCTTTTGAAAATTGCCTTTTTCTGAAACCTATAATTATGTGAAGCTCATCTGTGTGATGAAATATATGATTCTGGAGTAGGCGTCCTTCAATTTGTATTGTAATTTGAAATCAGATTGATGATGGTTAATACCAGGTTTCTCCATCGGGGGCAGCGAATACACTACACAAAACCTGATAAAGTCTCTTGTATTACTTTTCATTTGTTAAAATGTAACTTTATTCTTCATCATTTAGAAGTAACGGAACGTAAAGAAGATTCTTAGGTATTTCCCGGTTTTTGTTGTCGTCCGGATAACAGGAATATTTACGTGAGATATTTTACCTGAAATAAATAATAACAATGATTATTGATATTATTATTATTTAAACAATTAACACAACACTGATTTCTAAAAATCGTCTAAGCTCTTGGTTCAAGAGAATAAGAGTCCACAAGTATGTCTAACACACAATCTGTCCTCCAGCCATTCACTTACAGCGTTATCTTTATTACTGTGCAGGTAGAACAATGTGTCAATCAGGGACTGGAGGGATGGAAAAGAAGGAGGCCAGATCTCACTAATAATTCACTCATTGGACGTCTTACTGCAGAGCCGCCTCATGATACAGAAATTAACCACAACAGTCAGGATCTGTCGCTACATGTAGCGATGATTACCTACTAATTAGTTCAGTTCTTGCCATGCCTGAGCATGTAGTTGGTATTCCTGCTGTTACTTTAATCTGCTATCCATACAAGTTCCCTCTCTGCTTCATGTGGTGTCCACTATGACAAATCCACTTTTGCAGTTCTGATATAGCGTGAACATCCAATCTCCATTACAACTTTGCTGTTCCAGCTCTATATCTCCATTAAAACTCCACTGTTCCATCACTTCAACATCTAGTCTCCTCTACAAATGCTCTGCTGTTCCAGCTCTGGTACATCCAGTCTTCATTACGATTTGCTGTTCCAGCAGTTCCACTATGACAAATCCACTTTTGCAGTTCTGATATAGCTTGCACATCCAATCTCCATTAAAACCTCACTGTTTCATCTCTGCTTCATTCCTTCTCCATTATAATTCCACTGTTCAAGCTCTTCAACATTCAGTGTCTTCTACAACTTTGCTGTTCCAGCTCTACTACACACTAGTCTCCACTATAACTACTCCCTTGTTTTAGATATGCTGCAGCAAGGTCTACTCTATAATAGCAATACTACATCTAGTCTCCACTAAAACAACTCCGCTGTTCCAGCTCTTCTACATCTAGTCTCCACTACAACAACCCTACTGTTCCAACTCTATTACATCTAGTCTCCAGTACAACAACTCCACTGTTCCAGCTCTACTACATTATTATTATTTATTTATTTATAGAGCACCATTGATTCCATGGTGCTGTACATGACTACAACATCCAGTCTACACTACAACAACCCCACTGTTCCAGCACTTCTGCATCTAGTCTCTACTACACCAACTCCACTGTTCCAGCTCTACTACATTATTATTATTTATTTTTAGAGCACCATTGATTCCATGGTGCTGTACATGACTACTACATCTAGTCTACACTACACCAACTCCGCTGTTCCAGCTCTTTCACATCTAGTCTCCACTACAAAACTTTATTGTTCCAGTTCTACCACATCTAGTCTCTACGACAAAAACTCTGCTGTTCCAGCTCTTCTACATCTAGTCTTCTCTACAACAAGCCTACTGTTCCAGCTCTGGTACATCCAGTCTTCATTACAACTTTGCTGTTACAGCTCTGCTTCAGCCATTCTTCAATACGACTTTGCTGTTCCAGCTCTATATCTCCATTACAACTTTACTGTTTTATTTCAGCTTCATTCCTTCTCCATTATAATTCCACTGATTAAGCTCTTCAACATTCATTGTCTTCTATAACAAATGGGCTGTTCCAGTTCTACTATACACTAGTCTTCACTATAACTAATCCCTTACTTCAGATATGCTGCAGCAAGTCTACTCTATAACAGCAATACTAAACAACTCCGCTGTTCCAGCTCTTCTACATCTAGTCTCCACTATAACAACTCCGCTGTTCCAGCACTACTACATCTAGTCTCCACTACAACAACCCTACTTTTCCGACTCTACTACATCTAGTCTCCAGTACAACAACTCCACTGTTTCAGCTCTACTACATCCAGTCTACACTACAACAACCCCACTGTTCCAGCACTTCTGCATCTAGTCTCTACTACACCAACTCCGCTGTTCCAGCTATTTTACATCTCGTCTCCACTACAACAACTCCTTTGTTCCAGTTCTACTACATCTAGTCTCTACTACAAAACTCTGCTGTTCCAGCTGTTCTACATCTAGCCTTCTCTACTACAACTGGGCTGTTCCAGCTTTACTACACACTAGTCTCCACTGTAACTACTCCCATTTCAGATATGCTGCAGCAAGTCTACTTTATAACAGCAATACTACATCTAGTCTCCACTACAACAACTCCATTGCTCTAGCTCTACAACATCTAGTCTCCACTACAACAACTCTGCTGTTCCAGCTCTTCCACGTGTTGTTTCCATTACAACAACTCCAGTATTCCATTTCTGCTACATGTATTTGTGGTGCGCCTGCGACCAGGGTGGCCACAGGTAGGAACTGCAGCCAGGCAGATAGTGACGGGTTTTACACAAACCACCTTCATAACACACACCCACAGACACAAGACCCAACCCAGAGCCCGGGACTTTAGGCGGGCAAGGGGTGGTAGGGCCAGTCACAAGTGGGTGGAATGTAGTCAAGGTGACAGCACTGGGATAAAAAGGGAAAACAGGAAGTAGTTAGTCAGTAGGCCAGAGTGAGACAACCAGAAAAGACCAAGTAGGCCGGAGTAGGCTGAGCAGTAAAGACCAGAATAAAGAAAGTGACACTTCCCTGAAGGTTTGGGCTCCCTGGAGGTGCAGAATCCTGCGAGACACCGTTCCCTGGAGAGAAACCCCGCTGCATAGCCTTTAGCCCAAAGTAAGGGAAAGACTGAGACCGGACCAGTGCAGCTGGGTCTGAGGACAACGGCAGAGAACGACGGTGAGGGGAATCCCTTCCTAGTGCAGAAGTCACACAGGTAGGAAAGGGCCCGGTGATCACCCACAACGCTGGAACACCTAAGGTTAGGCTGGGACCAGAGAGTCAGCTCTGAGGGGACCGAAGCTATATGCCGAACCCCGGACATACCGACGGGGGACTCTGATTCCAGGTCAGAGTTCCTATCTCACGGGCTGGAGGTTCAGCAGCACATAGGACCCAGGCTTGCCACCCACACACACCGGGGGGAGCCAGACAAGGGACCAAGTTGCCCCCATACAGTCCACAGTGAAGAGAAGTTTAAAGAAGAGTCTGAAAGGTATCAGAGGGAGAGAAGGGTCTCAGGAAGAAACCTGGCTGCAGAGGGTTAAGTGACTGTCCAGAGTTACCTGTGTAAAAGAACTGCACTGTGAATTGTTTGTACTGAGGAAGAACGTGCAAGTAAAACCCGGTGAACCCTGCTTCAGTCTCCCTTGTGTGATTCCTTGAATGCAGAAATGTTATATACATTTCACACCCTGTCAGGAGCAGCCCGACCCGCGGCGGGCTCATCCATTCGGCTGCAGCACCATCCATCCATCCTCCTGGCGGGAACAGCAGCAGCGGTGGTCCCCTCACTGACCACAACTCATGGGTGGCGTCACGACAATCCCTGCAAATATTCCCAATTTACTTGTGGGCTCGGGACACGGTCTGGACCAAGGACCGCCGTGATAACCCCTGTGATACCCCGGTCCGGTACCGAGTACCTTGTCACAGTGGGCTCCACATATTTTTTTTCCTACAAATCACCCTGTTCCGTCCTACTACATCAGTTTGCCTTCAATTCTGCAGCTCACTACATCTTCATCTCTGCTATATACCAAACGAATCTCCCTGCTGCACCAGCGC
Source organism: Allobates femoralis (assembly GCA_033576535.1). Lineage (NCBI taxonomy): Eukaryota > Metazoa > Chordata > Amphibia > Anura > Aromobatidae > Allobates > Allobates femoralis. The sequence goes on from JARQOC010000006.1 coordinate 34,846,434, forward strand.
ACCCTGTCCGTGCTGCTGAAGGTCTGCTCTTCCCCAGACTAAAGGCTTTAAAGCTCCGAGAAAAAAAATATATTAAGGGGATAAAAATAAAGGCTTTCCTACTCCAGATCCAGACACCGCATGTTCTAAATAAGTTCTGTGTTATATCTTCACATCTTATCTGACCTTCATGATTCTGTACATTTCTATATAAAGATCTCTTCCGTGATATTGGTGGAAGAAACATTTCGAGGTGTTACATTCTCTAACCGCTGCTAGGTTGAGCCGAGATGCAGTATATGGCGGTTTTTTAATGTCCCGCACTTTATTGTTGGCTTTGCATTTTACTCTGTGCATCACATCGGTGTAGGGAAGTGATTGGAGCCTTGTGCCAATATCTTGGCTGTTGTGTCACCTCATGCCCTCAGCTCTTTTCCGAATTCTTCCTGTCGCCCGGCATCATTAGATATGTTAATTATTAATTATCACTAAAAGCAGTATTGCTGCATTGCTATTCTTGATCTCACGTTATCTCTTTTTCCCTTTCATTTGGAAACTCGATCTGTTCTCGCACTGATTTGACTCGAGCCCCCCGCCCGCGCACGGCGCACCTCTCTACCTGCCACAGATACCGGTTTGGAAATGAAGACACAGGCGCTGAGCGGCCGCACTTCAGACTTAATCTTCCTCGAATGTTTCCAGGAAAGATGAAAGCTCGGTCCGCAACTACTCAAGCAACCTTGTGTCGGTTTAACAGAAACAACACGGAAAAGGCCTATTTTGGCAGCGAGGATTATTTCATCTTGAACCAGTTTTGAGAGCAAGAAACAGATGTTCAAAATATGTCAGGCGCAAAAAAAACCCATTATAGGAAACGTCTTATTGCACTTGGATTCAAAACTCTCGGCTGCTTTCTTCTAAAAACAGCGCCACACCTGTCTACAGGCCGAATTTAGTATTGCAGCTTAGTTCCGTTCAATTCAGTGCAATACCAGACATAACCTGTGAATGTATGTGGCGCTGTTTTGCATTTTTTTTTAACATTCAACCCCTTTAATCTCAATCTGACCCCATGTAGATAGCGTATGTAGTTGTATTTTTATCTCATGGTACCAGACAAGGGTTAACCCAACATGTATTACTTTACAATTAAAGATTGGTAAACCCATCCTGTTCACCAATATATCCATTCATATAATTTATACAATGGATACAACCTTTATTGAATGTTTCCTTTACTTATTGCGCAGAAGATATTTATAAATTCACTTAAAAACTTGCCAAGAGGTGGCCATGTTGGAGGGGCACACTTTGTTCAGCATTGTCAGTATCTTGGTTAGCGGGTTTCTGAACGCGAAGACTCGCCTCTATATTGACTAGAGGGTACGAAATACCATCGTGAGCCACAGTGGCACATGCACCCACCACTTTATTGGGACTTTTCTTCATCTACGCAGATCCATTCCAATAAAGATCCCGGCAATTGGACCATCACCATTCTGCTGGATAGCTGTCACAAGTGTGTCCCGCTCTGGAAAGACATTGATGAGTCCAGGTCCTGATGGTCACAACACGTTATGGACAGCAAGTCTCTAATTTGTATTTAAAGAGGACCTGTCACCCCCTGCTGCATGGCAATCTAAATGCAGCACTGAATGCAGCATGTCTGCTGCATTAAAGGAAGGGGTCCACCATGTGTCTGTGTGCTGTGTACCCCGAGATATAGCCTTAGAAATGGAGGTAGTCCCTGTGGCTGGAGTGAGCTCAATTGACTGGTGGGCCATTCCCTCCCCCTCTGCCTCTCTGTGCTGCTTCTGCTTGCGGCTTGCAGGCTCTGCCCTCCTCTCCTGCTCTCTGTCACTCAGAGTGGATGCAAATCATTTCTCCTGAGTCAGCTCCAGATTCCTGCCCTGGTGTCTGAACAAAGCATAAATAGCACAGCAGGAGGCGGCTCACACAGGCAGAGGGGGAGGGAATGACCCCAGTCAATCAAACTCACTCCAGCCACAGGGACTGCCTCCATGGTTTCTAACAGTGAGTTTTTCTAAGCCTATATCTCGGGGTACACAGCACACAGACACATGGGGGACCACTTCCCTGATTGGCGCAGACAGGCTGCATTCAGTGCTACATTTAGATTGCCATGCAGCAGGGAGGTGACAGGTCCTCTTTAAATATATACTTTATTTTGGTGTTGTAGGGTTTAAGACCTCTTTCCTATCTGTTTGGTCTTTGCAGCCTTAATCTCAGGTGTAGTTTTTGTTGACCACTCCCTTCTGCTATAAAGAGTCATGTGTCTTATCAGCTGATGCCAGTGATAGAATGAGATTCTATATGCTGACCACTTTAAAGGAGACAGTCTCTGAAATAAGTATCAGTGTCGTGAACAATTACAGCTGAGATGGTTTGCTGCAATTGTGGAATTTTGGAGTTGATCCTTTTGTGACTATTTTCCCTCTATTCCTGTCCATTACCTTGTGTTGAATTATTGTAGAGGTAAGGTTAGAGTTCTCACCAGCCTGCACACAAACCAGGGTGAGTCCAGGGCAAGCGTGAGCCTAGACACATGACGGTGTGGTGCCCCTGCGGACCGGTCGCCACTGAGTGGTATAGCAGCTGGGACTGGTAAGTTGGACACCCTATACAAACACCCGACACATTCCCCGATCCATAGTACTAGTAGCCCTAGCCCTGATGAAGTGGCAGATTTAAAGCCACGAAATGCGTAGGCAAATAAACCAGAACCTGATTAACCCTTTACTGGACTGGAAGTTTCTTGAGGTCAGCGCGGACTACAAAGCCCAGCTTTTTCTTCGGTGGAAATCATTTATCTTCAGTGGGCTCCTGCAGCGACCATTACCAGGTTTTCTCAGTTTGTTGTGGCTCTCACAACCACCGCAGGTGAGTCACACCGATTTGGGGGGACTGGATTTTTTATTAAGACGATAACGCCCTATGTGCGCTCCCTATTTATCCTTTTTCTCCGAATACAACAGCATCATGCCCAAATCTATTCATTCTAACAATAATAATGAAGTGACTCTTTCTCAGTCTACACAACAAAGCTTTAAAAGGAGCTTAGGAAAACTAGAAGTGGACAATATAAAAACTTGAAAAAGGTGTTTATTTTAAAGGTTACTATCTAATCATTGAGTAAATAAAATCATTGCCCCTTTATTTTAGCATGTGGTAGCGGTCTCAGCCCTTGTGGCCCTTTGTCCAGGGTTTTGCATTTCCTCTTGTATCGTCTTCCAGTCTCTTTACCCAGTGTCGGTTCTATGGCATCAAATAGGCCTCAGACATCTGTGACTAGTCAGCGGCTTGGGGTGTCGGCATGGTTTCGTCACCATGTCCGTCATGTCATTATGCCATTGTGATGTCTGAAGCCTATTGATAGAAGGTACGAGAAGATGAAGTGGAGAAACTCATGGTTTCACCAAATTTGGTGGATCTGAAGAAGTCAAACCAATATTATAAATTACATAAATGGAGGGTTATTTTATAGATTTTGCACTGCAGCGCAGGACCTTTAAGGTATACTTCTGTATTGGTTGATTTTATATTAAAAACCACTTTATAAAACCCGTTTATGAGTTAACACATAAGGCCATCTATTCAAGATTAATCTGGTCATAGTGGAGGAGAGGTTATAAAGGCAACTTTCATTGTGGAGGACCTGTCCGGTGTAATGACTCACCGTGGCCGGGACTCCGGTTTAGACAGGCTGTAGCTCCTTCCTCCTTGTCACGGGTGGGCCGCGCCTGCCGGTAGTGGGGCCCGGTTGAGTGCAGATCAAAAGGGTTGAAGACGTCTTGGTGGAACAGATTAAAGGGGTTTTAATTTATTCGTGACGCCACCTATGAGTAGTTTCGGTAAGGGCTACCGACGCTGCGGAACCTCCGGGGGATGGACAGCAGCAAGATGGAACGCTCCCCACAGGCTGAGCGGTGATCCCCGGAGGCTGGAGCTGCTCAGGATGTTGTGCGGCAGCTGCGGTTACCTTGTAGTGCGGACGGACAGTTCATAAGGAAGCACGGACACAGAAAGTCTCTGCAACGGGTCTTTACTGTAACCAGCAGGCAGTACATGGCATACAGTTGTAGGTAGCAGACCGGGTGGACTCAGCAGTGATAGGTGTCCCTTAGAAATCCGCAGTGTTCCTCCATTCTAACTAAGTGGTTGCCAGTGTCGCCCAGGAATACCAGGTCGGGTATGGGGAGGCTGCTTCAATGCCCTATTCAAGATGTACGTTATGGATGTTTTCGGGAGCCTTGGATCCCTCAGTGGGTACACCGCTGGTTAGACGACTGGAAGTTGGCTGGTGGTGGGGTGCTCCTGTGAAGCTGCTCCTCCACGCTTCTGGTTCGCGTAGCAGAGGTGAACTGCTGCCAGCTTCGGTACCAGTGAACCGGCTGTAAGTTGTGGGCACGGGAGTCTTTTGGGAACCCGTGGTTACGATGCCCGATCCCAGTTGTGGAGGCCTCAGGTGCGGACACCCGACCGGTGACGGCCCGGGGGCTGCACGGGGTGCGGAGCCCCCGCTCCTCTCCAAGTTCTAGACTGCTCAGGTCAAGTTCTAGAGCCCTTCTAATGACTAAGGGTCTGTTCTCCTACACACTTCCCTAGCACTCCGCCCACCAGGACCTAGGATTGGCCCTCTGTTCTAGGTGATGCATGCAGGGTTGGATTTCTAAGTTAATCAGATCACTGCTGTGTCAGAGAATATTGCGGCTGCATTTATGGCTGCAATACCCTCTTGTGACGCACTCTTTGCGGGGCGCCACAGTAATACCTGATATCTCCTGTGGAGGCATCGCAGGAAAATTAAAAACATTCTGCTAGGCCTCTGCAGATACTGCAGCTGATCGCTGGGGTGGGAAACTTGTTATCCGCCGATTTTCAGGAAATTCTAAGGATAGGTCATCAATATCAAATTAGTGGACAACCCTATTAATTCAATGGCACATGGCAGATTTAATAATACACCCCTCCACTACTGGCATGCGGGAACATATGGAGCGTGCATTAGGCCTAATCATATAAATTTCAAGCCCACAAAACACAGGGGTAAAATCTAATAAGTCCGGGGATATGCTTTAATAGTGGAAACCTTAGGAGAACAGGTACAAAGCGGCCATTCTAATAAGGGATATTTTTTCTATGATAATTCCACTTTAAGGTTGCAATGTGTTCCAATTACTTGCCCGGCTTTCATGTGAACAGTGTCGTAAAAATCAATAGATTAGTAAATAAATCCCCATAGAACTGCGGCCGGTCTGAAAAGGGAACTGACAAAGTGCTGCAAAATGTAAGGCGCCCTCGAGAGCATCCTTAATCACCCTCATTGGTTCTGCTCCAACACGCATCTTCATTCACTTTGTGGTGACACGTCCTACAAAGGTTACAGCGGCCAAAAGGATTCTGGGAAATTATTAATGGTGCCGTTTATGTACAGATCACCAACTCTCCTTGCACAGCCTGTCTGTTGTGAATCCATAAGCATAAAGTATATACTACACATATACACAACCTTGTATACCTACAATATATATACAACCTATATGCACACATGAAATCCACACATATAAGTTTATACACAAAAACATTCAACATGTGAAATAAGTATGGAACATGTCACCATTTTTCTAAATAAATGTATTTCTAAAGATGCTATTGACATGAAATGCTCACCAGATATCAGTAACAACCCATCCAATCCACTCATAATAATAATAAGTTATTCATTTATATAGCGCTATTGATTCCATAGCACTTTACATACATGAGTGCAAAGAAATCAAAATCTAGAGGTCTATAAATTATGTGTCATAATGAGAAATGACACAGGGGAAAAGCATTGAATACGAGAAGAAAGAGAGGTATAAAAAGCTATGGAAAGTTCTGACCCCATCTGAAATCTATAAGCAATTAGAAAGCAAAAATATCAGCTGTTCAACTGATGGCTGATAAAAAGGTGTCTCATTGCTAAGGTGCCACACAAGAAACATCTTATGATGGGGTAAAACCAGTGAGCTGTCTCTTTTTGCAAAACATACTGATGGCATTGGTTACAGAAGAATTCCTAAACTGCTGAAGGTTCCAGTGAGCAATGTGGGGGCCATAATCCAGAAGTAGAAAGAACATAATTTCACCATGACCAGGTGCTCCCAGTATGTTTTCAGGAAAGGAGTGAAGAAAATTATCGAAAGAGTTGTCCAAGAGCCAAGGACCACTTGTGGAGAGCTATGGAAAGACCTGGAACCAGCAGGTACGTGTTTCAAAGAAAACAATAAGTAATGGACTCGCCCTCCATGGCCTGTATGCGCGCTCCTGTATGCACAATCACCGTGCCAGACTCTATTGCTGAACAAAAAGCAGGCTCAAGAACGTTTAAGGTTCTGAAATACCGGGAGAATATAGTCTAGTCAGATGAGACCAAAAGTCAACTCTTTGGCGGCCATAAAGCACACAATGTTTGGAGGCCAAAAAGCAAATCACACCAAACACCATAAAACTGTGAAGTTTGGAGGTGAGAACATCATGGTGTGGGGTTGTTTTCTGTATATGGCACTAATAAACGTCATATAATTGAAAGAGGGATAAAACATTCCTGATAAAAATCTGCTACCATCTACCAGGATAATGAAGATGACACGAGGGCGGACATTCACAAGTCAATGATCCCAAACACACAGACAAGGAAACTCTCAATTAATTTAAGAGAAAGGACATAAATCTCCTAGAATGGTCTAGCCGATCACCAGAGCTGAATATAATAGAACATGTCTGGAAGGAACTAAAGCTCAGGGATCATAGAAGAGTCCAGGGGGCCTGCATGATGAGAAGAGTTTTTGTGTGGGAGAATGGGCCAAAATCCACCTGAGCAATGCATGAACTATTGTCTCCATCTCCATACAGGAGGCGTCCAGAGCTTCATCACCAACAAATGCTTCCGTATGAAGTATTACGGTAAATACATTTCTATAACAAGTTCAATAATTTTTTTTATTTCTCATTATTACACATAACTTATTGTATGAACATCTTTAGTCTGATTTCTTCATCTATGTGGATTGGATGGGTTGTTACCGACATCTGGTGAGAAATTAATTTCAATAGCATCATTAGAATGGATGCGAGTCGCCAATGCAAGTCAATGATGAATCGCACACACTCAAAAATGAGCTGGACACTCCTGTAGGTATACACTTCTCTAGATCTGGACACAGTATGGCAGACCTAAAAGTCCTAGTATTGAAAGGTCACTTTGGAAATGATAAAGAACGTAAAAGTTAAGAAGGATGTTTCAATCTCTAACAATGGGACTCAATTTGACACCTGGATTCATGACTCATTACATGGACACAGTTCAAACCTCCACAAGGTCTTCAGATCTCTAATAGAACACTTCCACCTCATCTACATGTATAACAAAAACCCTCATTTAATGTCCTTGTCCCATCTCTAGCAAGCATCACAAAAATGTCCTGCTGTAATTTGCAATTAAATGTTACCATTTTGTCTCAGTAGTAATAAACTTGTAATATTGTCTGATGAAGGGGCCATTGAGCCCTGAAAGCTTACAAATATAATTTCTCTGGTTAGCCAATAAAGGTATCACCTCTAGAATACTTTTTTCCCCTTTTTTTGGAACATAAGTATTTACACAGATCATCTCTAAATTATTAAGATTTTGAGGCTGTCGCTTGGTAACTTGGAGCTTCAGCTCCTCCATAAGTTTCCTTTCGGATTAATGTCTGGAGACTGGCTAGTCGCCTCGGTGACCTTAATGTGCTTCTTTTTGAATCACTCTCTTGCTGCCTAGGTTGTATGTTTTGAGTCATTGTCATGCTGGAAGACCCAGCCACAAACCACTTTTAAAGTCCTGGTGGCAGGCAGGAGGCTGTCACTCAGGATTTTATGGTACATGGCTCCATTTATTGTCACATTGATGCGATGAAGTAGTCATGCGTCCTTAGCAGAGAAACACCCCCAAAACATAATGTTTCCACCACCATGCTTTACTGTGGGCATGGTGTCTTTGGGTCATAGGCAGAATTTCTCTTCCTCCAAACACAGCGAGTTGAGTTAATGTCAAAGAGCTCAATTTAAGTCTCATCTGATCACAGCACCTTCTCCCAATCACTCCCAGAACCACCTGGGTGTTTATTGGCAAACTTCAAATGGGCGGCACATGTGCCTTCTTGAGTAGTGGAACTGTGCAGGCAATGCAGGATTTTAATCCATTACAACACATAATGCATTACCAATAGGGAAAGTGGTCCCAGCTGCCTTGAGATCATTAACAAGTTCCCCCTGTGTAGTTTGAGGCTGATCTCTCACCTTCCTCATGATCCTGGATACCCCACGAGGTGAGATTTTGCATGGACCCCAGATCGATGTGGATTGACCTCATTTTGTATTTCTCCCATTTTCTTGCTATTGCACCAACACTTGTCTCCTTCTCCCCCAGCTTTGTCTTACTAATGGTTTGTAGCCCATTCCAGCCTTGTGCAGGTCTAGGATCTTTTCCCTGACATCCTTTGGTATTGCCCATGTTGTAGAGGTTACAATCTGACTGATTGAGTGTGTGGACAGGAGTCTTTATACAGGTGACAATGTAAGACAGCTGTGTGTAATGCAGGTAATGAGTGATTATAAGCATCTAACTGCTTTGTAGGAGCCAGAACTCCTAATGATTGGTAGGGGATCAAATACTTATTTCTCTCTGCAAAATGCAAATACATCTATATAATTTAGACAATGTGATTTTCTGGATCTTATTTTTAAAATTCCATCTCTTACTGAAAAATTAACCTGCCCTTAAAATTATAGTCTGTTCAGGTCTTTGTCAGTGGGAAAACTTACAAAATCAGCAAGGGATCAACTACTTATTTCTGCCACTGTACTACCTCCTCCTCTTAGGTAGACATTCACTCTTACATGGCACATCACTCTACTTGGGCCCTGTAGTGCCTTGTGTGGAGACATGAGTTTCAATGAGTGCTCTCATCCACTGGCTTGGCTGTCTTTAGAGACACCACACAGGCTCACCTCCTTTCATGTGGGCAGAACACTATAAAGACAACACAGGGTGAGGGTGCCACACTCCGGTAATACTTTATTGGGTCACCAAAAGTCAACAATGTACATTCCCAGCAAGGACACAAGATGGTGACTATGACAGTCACAGCCTTCCTCTAGCTCGCCAGGGATGAAAAACCTCTGTGAATTCAGGCAATCCAGGACCAAATACCCCAGCCAGCAGCACCCCGCTTTTGGTGGGCATCCTCTGAGAGAAGGTAACGGCAAGCTTAGGAAGCCCATCGAGTACAGTAAGTTATGTGGCCAGGTGACTGGATTGTCCCAACATTGGGTTCTCCAAACTAAGTTGTGAGCTCAGTGTTGGGCAGTAAAGCAGTTCTGTTATCCACCAGCTGGTACTATGGTCCCTCGCCTGAGGTCCTGTAGAATCACACCAGGGACAAGAGCCAGCTCCTTTTTATATTCCTAAGCTCTCATTTCAGGGCATTGTGCCCCATAGGATTTGGGGGAAATAATCATAGCTGTCCCCTCATTGTTTGCTAGTTCAATCCGACTGCATTATTTTTCTAAAAATAATGCAGTCTAATGCACCGCAGGGGGCTGATGCAATGCACAATCAGCAGACATTCCACAAATTAGCAGATAAAAGGGGCATCGGACAGTGTCACATAAAACAATGGCTCAGGTTTATTGACTTGCAGAACAAAGGAATTGTAACAACTAGCGTGAATGTCTCAGGAATCTAATAGCATATGGCAAGACATGACTGAGACAAGGTACAGTGCTGTGCAAATTAATTGAGACAAAGCAAAAATGCACATATTTTTGAATATTTAATAATAAAATGTTATAATGCACTGTTACATACTAATTTTAGTAAGAAATATGTCCTCCTTTACCAGATATGAGATTTTCAATGAGTTTTGGCATTGATTCTACCAATTTTTTGTATAAATCCTTCAATTCTTCATCACGGAACCACACTTGTATGGCACTGTTTATTATGCGTTCTTTGGTTGTACAGTCAATTTTGCCAAGACGTCTCTTCACAATGCTTCACAAATGTTCTATAGGATTTAAGTCTGGTGACTTGCCAATCCAGTCTAGCACTTTCACTTTATTTTCTTCCAGGAATTTCTTCACACACTTGGAATTGTGGCATGGAGCCACATCTTGTTGGAATGTCCCTTCAAATGTACGCATGAATGGCACAATAAAACGTTTTAAAACGTCTATGTATTTGGATGAATTCATCATACCACCAACAGGAAATACGCTCCCTGTACCATCAGCTCTAAAAAAAAGCCCAAAACATCTGTTTTTGAGGGTGTTTTACAGTTTGTTGAATATGATCAGCTCGCAATGGGTCATTTTCGCTTCTTCTAACAACACTTGCTCTGTACCCTTGAACAAAAAGATGGATTTCATCACTGAAAATTTCCTTTTTCCACTGGCTAGTTTATTCACTGTGATGTGAAAGAGAAAAGTCTCTAAGTCACAGTTTACACTGGAATTGACTGACAACAGAACAGTCTATAAGTAACAGTTTACACCCAGGAAGGCCTGGTAATCGATATAGTCTCTGAAAACAATGTCCAGAACTGACTGCAGTGCAGAGTAGCTAAATGCAAAGTCCCGAACAGTCCAGAGTCTTGCAACTGCAAATAAATAATCTAACAGAATAGCCACAGCAGAACTTAGTACAAACAGCTTATGTGAAGCGAAACATGCAGGCAGTAGCTGAGGCAGAAACAAACCCCTGGCAGAGCAACTAGATGCAGGGAGGTAAACTATAAGCAGTGAGGTTCAGATGAGAATCAGACTGCAAAAGATGATGGAAGAGCCAACCCGGAATAGTTGGAAATGGAACATAAACTGGAAATGCACACAGGAAGCAAGAGATTCAACAAAATACTCAAGAAAGGTCTGGAAGTCGGACTGGAGATTAAATAAGCAGGAGAGCAGGAGCACATTGGTAGGACGAGGTAGCAGATCCCATCTTGGATAGGGTGAGGAGACACAGAAGGTAACCTAGAAAAGCCGTAATCCTGACAGGAATATTTCATCTGACATAATTAAGAATAGTTCTTCCCCACACAAGTTCTCCTCATCAACACGGAGTAGTCACACCTTGTACACACTTCTTCAGCTGTCTTGTATCTGCATAAACCTGGAACAGCACTTTGCAGTCCCCGTTTCAACCCCGTGTCTCCTTGAAGCATACCCACCGTCTCAAACACTCGGGACCCAGTATTTCTCAAGGGGTTTTTGGCAACAAAAGACAGTTATACACCAAACAAATTTTCTGCCTCTAACCCAGTCCTATTTGCCAGGTCCTACTTGTCTGCTTGTCCATGGCTATAGCATATTGTCCTGTCGCCCTTTATTTCTTTATTTTCTTTATATCCTTCTAAGGGTTCAAAAATGGTCCAGCAGCGGAAAAGAAAAAAAATGTAATTTTAATTATTAATGATTTATTTTTCTCCCTAACAGTGAAATTACTAATATGGATGTGACAGGTGCAAGTGTATTTTATAAAAATGAATTACTCCATAATCTTGTTGCAGTATGCGCTGATGTGAGAAATGTATAATCAGCAGGTGGGCCACAATCAACACAATGAGAAAGTATGAAAGTCTAAGTAGCCCCTTATCAGCGCCTCACATCAGATGTCGTATGTACCCTCCGGTGATGTCTAACTCCAGAGCTGTTAATATGTAAGGGGATTGGGGGTTAACTTTCTTCCTGCCTTTAAATCTACAGTCAATATGTGCCTTTTATTTTTGTATAATGTTAAAGGGGAACTCCAGAGAGATTCAAAAAATGTTGTACTATCCCTGCCCTCCTACATGATGAAGCAGAGCCGGGCACTACAGTTCTAGGATCTATAGATCATTTATAAATCAATAAAATCATATCTGCTCCTCAGCTCTCATCCCTCCCTTTGGGGACAGAGTAGTTCAGCTTCATGCAGCAGCAGTGACAGGAAGTGTGACGGGGCGTGAACCCTGAGGGCTCCAGGATCATCTTATACCCATGCCCTTGTACTTCTGTATGAACAGCGGGAGTGACAGGAGGCATGGCTGCCGGCCCCATGTTCACACTGCAATCCTGCCCCTGATACACCATCCTATGTAATGTATGAACAGGGATGTTCTCCCTTGTAGTAGCAATCATGTCACCAAGCAGATATAAATACACGTTGTGATCTTTTACTGTACAATGATATGATGGTGCATAATGTGTGCTGCCATGTAACAGGTCAGTTGCAGAGGCGATGATTGATTCAGCACTGCCATGATCTCCCCATCCCCATATCAACTTAGAAGCTTCCTGTCCCCAGAAACCTTAGCTCAATGAATGACTTGAATTTCTCAGTCCCCTGAGGGAGGAGTGAGAGTTGAGGAGCAGGTATGATTTTATTGATTTATAAGTGATCTATAGATCCTAGAACTATAGTGCCCAGCTCTGCTTCATCATGTAGGAGGGCAGGGACTGTACAATTTTTTTTTATCTACCCTGGAGATCTCCTTTAAACTGTATAATCATTTGCGTGTGGCCAAGGTAAAGACTGCTTTCCCGTCCCCTCTCATAATGGAAAGTTATTAATAATTGGTGATATTACTCAGGGGCGGAGCTTAGCTTATATGCAGTCTAGTGGCAGAGTCCCAAAAAGGAGGGAAACTAGAAAAGAACTCTTGACCTTTTTAATTCAGCCAGGCTTTTTGGGCTACACCAGGGATTTAGGTCCAGGACAAGGGACGGGAGCGCTAAAGCATCTATCTGTGGGTTCCCCTCAGTACTGGTACTCATTCCCTTCCTCTAGCAGAACCTCACATAGCGACTGTCTCCTCCGGTGTCAGTTCAACAGACTTTGGCCTAGACTTGGGCAGACGGGTCCTGGATGCCTTTTGGGACGGTTACCCATAGGGAGTAAAAGGTCTGAATAATGAAAGACCGAATTAATTCATAGCAGGCACCAGTGGGGCTGAGGTATGAGAGTCTGGAGACACGGGGATGAGAGGAGCAGTCTACGGCAAAGTGTGATATTCTCAAGGCTTCCAACCAAATAATGTTCTAGACGTATGCCCGTGGTACACAAATCTTCAATGAGAACTTTAGTAGACTCTACGTCTGCTTTGGCCTTCACCGAGGGCAACCCTGAACTGATCTTTTGCACTAAGGAGCTGGCCGGCGCAAGCTCAGCAAAGCCGTGGCCTCACACTTGCCTCACCCTCGACTATCGGGGCCTCGTATGGACAACACCTCAAGAAATATACAATTGAAAAAATAAAATATTGTAGAGAAGGCGATGATAATAATCAATATAATAATATAATCACTACAGGTCACCATTAGTGGTGAGCATGTAATAAGATACTCGGGTTCTGATAACTCTAACCAAACACTTTGAATGAGTAACGAGTAACAAAACCAATGCAAGTCAATGGGGATCTCACTTGGATCCAAATACTGAAACAGTTCAAAGTATTCAGTTAGGGTAATCCGAACCCGAATATCTTACTACCCGGTCATCACTAGTCACCATATATTGGGCAAACATGGGCCATAGAGCTTTGTTATAAATGGGCGGTATCAAGGTGGGCACAAAGTACTGGCAAATGTGTGCGGACATTCCTCATAATAATTGGGTTCAGGTATTTCAGCCACCTAATGTAAACAGATAATATCCAGCACACCGCCGTGCGATCTCCATAGGCAAACGTTGCACTCAAGAGCACTTGGGATTTGAGCGTTGTACTATTATGTCTCATCTAGGGAGAAAGATCCTCGAAGACCCCGATTCAGAAGAGCAATTCTTGATCGGACAGGTTGTCCTCGTGCTGCAAGACCGAGGTATAGCTGTAGAGGAGAAGTCAAATCAATGTCTAAGAGATGGAACAGTGATCACCGATGTAGCAGATCTGGATCAATAAAATAGCTGATGTAGCAGAGCAAGGAATATAGTATAAGTCTAGTAACCCTGTAATATTCAATTAACACAAAGGACTGTTGTCGCAGCAGTGACTTATGTAGCAGTGCTCCAATAGTCATGATTGGAATAGCAGTGGCGGTACAGTGGAGCAGCAAGAACTCGAACTACCTGATGCAACTTAAAAGAGGACATTTCACTGAATTTGTTTTTTTACACTTACATTGAGTTCCTCCTCCTATTACTACTGCTCTACTGATTGTGGAATAGTTTTTCTTTTTTTCCTGATCCCCTCTATTCCAAAGTTATGTCTCCCATGGTAAGAATGGTGCAAATTTTCATTTCAACAAACTGGGCGTATCCCTCAAAATTCTCTGTGGGTGTTTGCTCTTGATCCTATGATGCACCATTATTATCGGGGGCATAACTTTGCAATATAGAAGCATAGAAAGGATCATTGGAACAGCAGCATTTGGAAGAGGTCGTCCATTTAATTAAGAAAAGTGAAGTAAAATCTTCTTTAGATAGAATCTGTCAAAAGGTTTTTGCTATGTAAACTGAGGACAGTATGTTGTAGGGGTTAAGAAACAAAAATCAACTGTGCCCCTCATATTAGTCTGTGTGCTATTGTTTACATAAGCTAAACATTTTATCACCTAGTGATTATCACTACAGGACTACTTTGTCAGTGCAATGCACTCTGACACGCCCCCTGCTGTGATTGACACTGTGAATGGACAATGTCTATAGAGAGCCTGGTATGGGCGGGGGCAGCTCTCCCAGCTGTGTCACATGCTTTAAACGCAATGCTTTGATTGTGACAGAATGGCTGCACCCAATAATCTATGTGATACATCATTAGTTTCAGAATCTTTTTGCCTATATCATGCTGCTCTCAGATGAAGTAGCAAAAATCTGCTGACTGATTCCCTTTAAATGACCCAAGTGGATAACGCTGTCAGAGCTCAGGAGAGGAGATGGGACCAGAAAGCTGTCAGTGCTAGAAGAGAGATGGGTAGCACTGCCATCGAGTGCTGGTCACCTGCTAGTGTTATTACTGTGAAGATGAAGCATCAAGGAGCAACAAAAGCTCCGTCTGGTAGCTGTAACTCACAGACTCAATAAAAGCTGAAGTGAGTAACTCATAGAAACCATCTCTTCCCTGTTGTATCTTTCATTAGAGCCCAAACTGCCTCTACAAGAGACATTAATACAAGAGCGGCACATCAGGAGCCTCGTGAAATGGGTTTCCATGGAGGAGCAGCTGCACAGGAGCCTAAGATCGGCCTGCACAATGCCAGGCATCTGCCGGAGCGGTGTAAAGCACACCATTACTGGGCTCTGGAGCAGAGGAAACATTATCTTTGGAGTGATGAATTGTTTTGCACTACATGGTAGACCTAATGGATGAAATTGGGATGCCTTAGAGAAGCTATATACAAGAAGGCAGGGGCGTAACTACAACAGGTACAGGGGTTGCAATCGCACCCGGGCCCTGGAGCCTAGGGGGCCCCAAAAGTCCCTTTGGCCTATAGAAAAAGAATATTGCTATTAAAGATTTGCAATAATTGTGGCCCCTTTGGAGCTTTTGCATCGGGGCCCTTGAGCTTCAAGTTACGCCACTGCAAGAAGGCATAGTGTCTACTGTACAATGTAATGTAAAATGTGGTAGGGAACAGTTTTCAAACTCTTGGTCCTCGTGCTTTCAATTGATAAGTGGTGAATTACCTAACACTTGCAAAGCTGAATCCCTCCACATCACAGCACATCCATAAGACGTGACATCACATGTGTGTGTTGTCTCATATGAGCTGCCCTGAAGCTGACCACAATCATTTTACCATTAGCGGGTATATCTATTCATCCCTAACACTGTACAAACTCCTCTGACGTCTCCTGTAAGTTCTCTTTTTTGGAAATGCTCCAGGCCTCCTGTCACAGTTGGCACTGGCGATGTTAGTAAACGCTGCCCCAATCACTGCTCTGCTCCCCTGGTGGTACGTGTCTCGCTGAGCTGTATTGCATCACTCCAAGCTCAGCTGCATCCTCCTGTCTAGAGATCTCCACCTGACTATAGGGAGATGCGGTTAAATGCTCATGGTATTTATATTCACTGTATCCAGCAGAGTTCTGCTTCCCTGGCCTTTGCCCTTCCAGCAGGTGCTTTATCAGTCTGCTCTTACCTCCCCTCTGGGTCTGACCTTAAAAAAGCTCTTGTTCTGTTATCTTGAGGGCTCTGTCTATATTGTGTTCCCATTTGGTCTTTATATGTTTTTGTTTTATTTGCTTCAGGACTCTGTCTGTCCAGTCGATCTCTTAAGTCTTTGTTTTGTCTTTTCTGTTTTGTCTGGCTTGCCTCCTCTTTGTCTGTTCTCTCCTACCCTGTCCCTGTCTTTGTTTACCTGTTTGTTGTCGTGACCTTGTCTATGGGTTCTGCCTTCCGTCTTCTGCAACATGGCCCACCGGTCAGATGCTGCAAATCTAGGGGCTGCCCAAAAGTAGCACCTGGCGACTACTGGTGGTTCAAGCTAGGAAGTCTCTCTGTTACGCCCCTCCAGGGTAAGCCTGACCGGTGGCGCAGTGGGTCCACAACACCGCCAACCTAAAACATTTCTTCTTTCCTTCCCCACTAATTGGCACCTTTGCTTTCCATGTGACCTAAGCCACACACTAACTGTCTGATAGAAGCTCTTTATATCAATTGCACATAGATCATTTCAACAGTGGTAAAGAATGGTAAGATTTACCCTTGTGTGGGTTCCCATTCACAACCAGCTCCTATATTAAAACTCTCTCTTCTCGTCAGTGGCCTGGCTTTTATTTCACAATGTCATGATGCGTCTATCTGTTGGAACTTGAGAATCTACTGGTATTGTAATTCATGACCAAAAATGTCATCCCGAAATCCCATGGTGGGATGAATGTGATAACTATGTTGCAGTAACTCCGCTCTGATCCTCTGAAGGATCCCTTGAAGACACCAGCTACTTGCATAATACTTATACATGTCTCTGTAGTGCAATCAATAAATAGATCATCCAAGGAGGATCAAGTAGATCCTGCATAAAATGGGAAGAGAAATTCATGTGGGAGGCCTAAATGACCTATTAGGCCCATTAACCCTGTTCTGGTCCTAATACTATAAACTGTACCCTACCTGACCATGGAGTTTGGCACCCCAAAGAAAATATAGCTACCTCTCTTCTCGGTGACTGACCCTACTATCTGTCCCTACAAACACCATTATCAATAAATATTCAATTCATAAATGCATAGGGTAATGTGTTGAAAAATACTTAGCTCAATTAATGCCAAGGGTCATGGTCCTGACGCGTTTCCCCTTCCTGATGCTTTAAGGTGTTGTCCGGACTAAGCTGATAATTCTGCAGTCACTCGATGTGATCATCCTTTGTGACTGCAGACTTAGCAATCCTCTCAGCGCCTGAACTGTGCTCTGCAAGGATCCGCCGGTTTCTAAACCAGGAATGGACCGTAATTTTGCGATATGCATGCTCTTGGCAACAACACGACTAGTGGGCCTGGCCTCTCTTAATACAAGTGTATGGAGTGGGTGTGTCTGACTAGTGGGCGCAGCCATCTAGTGGGTACGTCCTTGCTCCACACACTTGTATTAAGTGAGACTGCGCCCACTAGTAGGGATGTGGCTGAGAACATGCATACTGCATAACTGCGGTCCATTCCTGGCTTAGAAACCGGAGAATCCACTCAGTGCACAGTGCAAAATTATCAGTTTACACTGTACAACCCCTTTAATGGTTCCTCAGGGGACATAGTACACATTGTGCATCACAATTGCCAATCATATTGGTCCACGAGTAATGATGGCCAATACTTACACATGGTGAATGAAAGAGTAAATCCAGCACACCTAAGACAGAACCGGCATGCACGGACCCGGCGTCCTGACAATACCCAGCATTCAGTGAGAAATAGATGAGTGGTCCAGCTTCTGATGTTAAATCAATGCAATTTATTACAAAATAGTCGGTGTTCCAATAACAATACAGGGTAAACCACAAGGAGATGGTATATGGCGAGTGCACGTGCGGCTGCATGCAACGCGTTTCGGACAGTTTCTCTGTCTTTTGTCATGCCTGTACTGAGTCTGTCAGCTCCTGACTCGCCATATACCATCTCCTTGTGGTTTACCCTGTATCGTTATTGGAACACCGACTTTATTGAAACAAATTGCATTGATTTAACATCGGAAGCTGGACCACTCATCTATTTTCTCACTGGATGCCAACTTTTGCAGACACTCTTCCAGGCTGCACTTGATACATTTTTACACATAGCGGTGCCATATTATTTGGAGGTCACACCCATTTGCTGACTCTACACTATAACAGCTCCATTCAGTATCCTTCCAAGTGTGCAAATGAGGGCTCATATGATGAAGCATCTTGGCATAAAGCATAAGAAATCTAGAAGAGCTAGTTTATGGGAAGTCTCCAAAGGCGTAACTGCAACAGGTGCAGGGGTTGCAATCACACCCAGGCCCTGGAGCCTAGGGAGCCCCAAAAGTCCTTCTAGCCTATAGAAAAAGACTAATGATGTTAAAGATTTGCATTATTGGAGCTTTTGCATCGGGGCCCATGAGCTTCAAGTTGCGCCACTGGAAGTCTCCCCTTTTCTCCAAAACCTTTCTGGCAAAACAATATTGTTATGATTGACTATAGGTACAACGCCCAGTTATAAGTAACTAGAGATGTAACTTGAAGCTCTTGAACCCCATAGCAAATTGTGGACCGATGACCCGCAAGTACCGTGTGCTAAATAAAACTGAATTGCGTATTGCACAAAACTCTCTGGCCGCACTCAGGCACCAGGCATCATTTCCATCGTATCTCTTACCTTTCGCTATGACCCTGAAAGCAACAAGGATAGACAGTGACAACCTCTCATTCATTTCTATCACTATTTATTACAATTGATAGATAAATTGCATCATAAGATTCTATACAATGCACTGAAAATCTCGAATATCAGTGACCCAGAGCCACCAAGAGTTAGAAAACTGTTCCCTACATGATTGGTATTGAATTCTACTCCTGGTTCAGTAAATTCTCCAAATCAGACTCTAATTGCCACTTATGTTGTGCTTCCAAGCAATACAAACACATTCACCGATATGGTAAACCCAGCCAAACACTGGGCATAATGGAAAGGAAAAATAAATATTTAGGTGAACTCTACCCAAAAATAAAATCAGCAATGACAGTGTTTGTGTGCACTGCCTGAACATTATAATGTATTTGGCCTTTTTTAATTGTTACGTTGTCACATTGTGGCAACTATTTGTCAGACTCGTCCTCCTTCATTTTAGATTAACCTTCATTAGCCACCGGCCATCAGCATCATCCCCACCTCTCTCTTTTGCTTCTTCCCCTGTATCCAGGCACTGGTGTGTGATCCTGGCAGGATCCCTAGGGCATGCACATGCTCCCCAACTTTTAAAGGGACATCATGAACATTCTAAAGTGTCCCCAGCCCACGATTGTGAATCTCTGTGTATTTAAGGCATCCTCCCCAGTGGGGAGGTGCCCGATCAATTAGGTCCTAGTGTATTGTTCCCACTAATATCTACTGTCTGTCTTTGTTTCTGAATTTTGTCCGTTTACACTGTTGAGGGGCTGACCAGACGGGGCCTTGATAGTCACGGGTGAGGAAGGGCAGCACGCACTAGCTTTAGACAAAGTTCCTTCACTACTAGCACTGTGACCACCAATTCTCCCGAGTCTATGCTGAGATTCACTGCTGCATACCAATGAAATCAGTCGCTGTCTAGGGGTCTACCAGAGGTAGAAGGCAAGCACCCACATAGGAGGAGCACACTCACTTATATCCAGCTCCCACATCCCTATTACTATGCTCTGGTCCCGGGGTAACACACAGGGTCTATCAAAACTAAATTATTGTGGATGTGGTTCCTGTTGTTGTTTCCATTTTCCTCTCTTGGGACTCTCCTGTCTGCACACACATACAGGCTTCTTTGTTACTTAAACTCCACCCCTAGTGGGTGGACTCACTAGCTAATCTAATAACCCATACCGCCACCCTTAAGGGTGTAATAGCTCAACAGTTAATTTAACCCTAGTTTACTCAAAGTACTAGGGAGCAGTTTTTTACCTTGGCTACAGAGAGTCCGCATACATAGAACTAAATCTGTAGCATGTCAAAATAGATACACACAAGTCCAAAACACAAATATATGTACAAGAGCACAGAATTTCCCAGAGCAGGGGTTGCAGAGCCCTGGATCCCCTCTACAGCACCGACTCCATCAGCCAGCGTCTGACTTCTGCTTGCTGCTCCAACTCTGTCCTGCCTGCCATCCCCTACTTGCACCCCTAACCCTTTATTGCAGTAACGGGGACTGCCCTGGGGTGGTACATGGTGTCTAGCGGCAGCCCAGCTTATACTCCCCATCAGAGGCTCTGCTGAAGACCCGGTAGACACTTAGTCATGCTCTAGGGTGAGCCCAGACTGGAGGGTCAGTGGGTTCACACCTGCTAGCGTGACAGTGTCATCAGACGTTTCTCTAATGATGCACTGTTCTAATTATGTAAATGAGATCCTAGAAAAAGAAGAGACCTACCGGACTCATAGGAAAATTGTCAAATTCTTTGGTGTCAAGGAAACCTTGAGTATCTTTGAAAAATTAGAGCTTCCAAAAAGATTGCTGTGGGTGATTCCAGGATGCCCAGGCCAAGCCGCGGTGTCCAAATACCCATCAAGGGTATAGAGAACAGATAGAACGGGGCTTGGCTTTGATTGCTGCAAGCCAGTACCTCCCAAAACTACAAAAGTTAGTAAATTTAGGATAAGTCTCCAGGACGGTCCTTTGTTCAATATCATGCCATAATCCTGCATTTTCCTGCATTATATACCTTAGAAAACTTATATAAAGGAATGTGCTAGATTCACAATGCACTCAAATACTAACATAAGATATCCAATAAGAACAGCGGATGTGTAAACAGCAACTAGCTGATGGTTTCCATGTATCAAAATCATTTTTGGATACTACAAGGAATAAAAAGTATCAAAAAGTAAGAGCTATTTTCACAAAGACGCGAGATGTTACGATTAAGACCCCAAGGTCGAAACGCGTCAACATGTGCCGCCGTCGTGTTGATAACCAACTTATAAATTCTGCTATATTTTAATAGAAGAACCGGATTTTTCTCTTTCTTTGGATTATATGCAAGATTTTCTACTTTATGCCTGCGAAGACAAGGTTCATTTAAGGTGGAGCATTCCTTTAAACATTTCCCAATAAATTAGCCGAATTGCTGTTGTGCAGCTATACAATAAAGGTAATGTCTCTATCCGCGGAGATTGTGGGAGTGTATATATCATGTTTATAGTCGTTTTATTCAATGTAATAGGGGCAACGTTTACATGTATGAATGGATAGAAGCTTTTCATGGGGAGATACATTATAGCTTATATCTTCCATCATTCCTCTCCTTCCAGCCGGAATACACAGGATTCTTCGTCCCCGTCTGATCCATCCGTTACCTGTTACCTTGAGAATATTCCTCCACGCGCTCCTTCCTCTTAAATATTTTAAAGATTTATTAGCGTTAAGTGGTTGTCGCTGGTTAATCAATGTAAATCACTGTCTATCAAAGTGTTTCAGTTACATCCTAACCAAATGGGTGTCATCTGACACTAAATTACCCTCAGCCCCAGTTCCCAAAGACAGATAAGCAGCATCTTCCTGCTCATTAATCCCTTACACAAGCTAAATTTAAACTCTCCCCTCTGTCTCTTTTTACCCGTTTAGTTCGTCCTCTCGCTCATACAGCACTAAAGCCGATCTGCAGCCGCAGCGGACATGAATCTTCAAGAGCAGCGCTCGCTGAAAACCTCAGAGACGGTTCACAGATTTATATTTTTGGTTACATTTCGCAAGACCGTGTGTGTCGAATTTTGCCTTAAAAGTATCAGACTGATTGCATTTTTCAGTACATATCTTATAGGTTCATGTTAAATTTAGACCCCTCCTTCCTGTCCCCTAAGGGAGTGTGGGTCCTGGGGAATTGCCCAGTTTGCCCCCCTTAACACTAGCCCTGCTCTAAAGGTACCGTCACACGTAGAAATATCGCCGCCATATGGCTGGCAATTTGACGTGAGCGTGCACGTTCCGGGCACTTCTTTGCACATCGCCGTCGCCCTGTCACACATAGACATCTTCGGTGATCCTGAGTTCCGGAAATCGCCTGGCGCAGACCGGAAGCAATTTGACATTCCCACGTTGCCGCCAAATCGCTGCATCACACGCCTCCATCGCATCAGCGATGTGGGCGTAGAGTGTGAGCGCGATGAGGAGACAGGCGTGCCAGAGTATTTTTCACGGCGCCCCTACCAATCCGATTGGCCGACAGAACTGCATAACCATTGTTCAGCCTTGTCAGGATGTCTGCGCACTACATGACGAATGTATCCTTTCTACTATATCGCTATTCAAATATGGCACCTTAGCCATGGCCAGCAAATGGGAATGCAGGAGCGACCACCAATCGCGGCAGACGGGGCGAGCCAAACAGAACGCTCAGGCACGCCCTTGAATTGCTTCCAGATGGTCTGAGCTCGCTTTCTACATCGCTATCGCCCTGTCACACGCCATGATGCGCAGAAATCACCTGGTGGAAATCACCTGATTTCAATGCAGTGCAGAGCAATCAGGCGACGCTCCACCGGCGATTTCTTGCCGTAAAATCTCCCTGTCTCACGCCACTATGCATAGGCGATCCACATTGCACACATTTACGGCAATATGGAATCCATATTGCCGCGTGTGACGGTACCTTAATGGTACAGTCACACGTTGCGATATCGCGAACGATATCGCAGATACGACCCGCTTTTTGAGGCGTGGCTACGATGTCCAAACGATATCGTAGCGTGTGACTCCTAGATACGACGACGATAATGTTCTCAAATATGCCGATTTTCGACCGTACGATCTGCTGCATCGTGCTGTCTGACACCGTGCAAACGATCTCATTAACGATTTCGCCTATTGCTGACACTGGCTGGCCTCGATCGGTGGGTTGTGCACTGGATCGCTGGCGTGTTGCCAAATGTGAAATCGCTAACGAGATACATGATTGTGACACCGCACAAGCGATATCGCAAAATTGTGCTAACGATCTCGATCACGTGACTTTCCAGCCGATATCGTGATCGAGATTGAAGCGTGTGACGGTACCATAAGGCTCCAGACTATGTGAGATACTCGCATGACTCACACACAACGGATGCTGTCTCTCTGGATCAGGGTCGTTTGGATGTTTTTGGTTGTCATTATGATTAAAAAGAGAAAACACAGTAGTTTGACAATAAATGGCTTCACCCAACCACTAACCAGGAGTGGGAAAAAGGGTTTTGTGTTATCAATCATATTCTCTGAGAAAAGGCCAAAAAAAAAAAATCTGTCTGGATATGTAAACTTTTGAGCACAGCTCTAGATTATATATATCTAATACTGTACATTTCCTTGTTCCCCTTAGCTGAGACTGGGTCCTCCACCTTGGGTCCACCCACCATCCCATCCTGGGTCCTAAGTGTGTGTGCGTGTGGTGTGGGTCTCAACTTCACCATCCAGGTATCTAGAGAACAGGGGCACTACTGACTCACCGTAACCGGGTCTTCACATCGCAGGCGTTTGCTTCTCCTGTCATGGTTCCGCGCCTGCGGCTGTGGGGCTCGGTGGTCCAGATCAATAGTGGTTGGCTGAACAGATAAGGGTTAATATTCTTGTCGTGACGCCACCTGCGGGTATTCCGGTGATTTTACCGGTGCTGCTTGGGCCTCCGGGGGATGGACGGCAGCTGGGACGCTCCCCACAGGATGAGCGGGATTCCCCGGGGCATGGAGCTGCATCTGATGGTGTGTGGCAGCTCAGTAACTCGTAATACGCAGAGTTCAACAGTTCGGAAGAAACACAGACAACTGTGCTCTCTGTAACGGGTCTTTTACTGTAGCCGGTAGGTGATACAAGGTAACAGTCAATGGGTAATGGACCGGGGGGTCCCAGCAATGACCGGTATGGTTTCAGAGCTCTGCAGTGTTCCTTCATTCCTAACTTGTCTATTTTGCCGACGTCGCCTCAGTGCGCCAAGTTCGGGTACAAGGAGGCTACTTAAATTTCCCTGCTGGTGTATACGTTCCGGTGTGAGGGGAGCCTGTGTCCTTTTGGTGGGTACTCCGCTGGCAAGACGGCTCATAATTGCGGCTGCAGTGAGGTGCTCCTAGAAAGCCTTCCTTCACTTCTGGTTTGCAGAGCAGTAATGAATAACTTGCTTGCTTCGGAACCAGTGATCCGGTTGTGAGATGGGCACGGGTGTACTTTAGACCCATTTAGGTAGTCGCCCAGATTCCGGTTGTTGGGGCACCGAATAATGGCGCCAACCGATAGGTGGTCTGTAGGGCTGCACGGGACTGTGCAGGACCCTCTTCTCCTACATTCCTCCCGACCACTTCACTCTCCTTCCTTCTTCTCCTACATTCTCCTACACTCTACTCCTACACTCCGCCCACCAGGACCTTATTGGCCCTCTATGCTGATGGTGCATGTAGGGTATGGAGCTCTGAGGTTAACCATGTCATTGCCGAGACGGAAGATATCACATCTTCTGGCTGGGATGTAATACCTTCCTGTGACGCACTCGTTGCGGGACGCCACACTACCCTCTCTCTACTGGAGGAGTGCAGCACCTCCGGTGGCGGTCCGACCAGTGGGCCGCCACATTTGAATTTGCTTGGAACTGTAAATTCCAGGAAATGCTACTTAAACTTGATCCTTGGTGGATTGATTCACTTATCGCTAATTTTACACTTGGTGCAGCAGAATTTATGTACTATGTAGTTCCTGCACATATTGGACTGGTATGTGCACCAAACACAGTTGCAGCTTGTGGTGGGCGATGAAGGCAACTAGACCATGCTCTACAGCTTGTACTTGAAAATTCACATGTGCTTTAAGAATAAGGAAGCTTTCACACCTCCTTTCGGCCCCAGTTGGGGCTTATGTCCCTTGCAAAACGGGATTCGGACGTATGTGCCGACAGGTCAATTGTCTTTATTAGTGCAGACAAAGTTACCATATGTTCCATTTTAGTATACACCTATTGGAGGCAGACACCCAGATGTTGTCTACTATATATGGGTATCTGCCATCAGTAGGCACATACGCCAAAAATAGTGCACAACAGAGCACACAGTGACTCCATCTGCATCATTGATACATACGTCAGAGTCCCATTTGGACATAAGCCCTGATGGGACCTCTAAACCAGGGACCTAACGCAATGTGAAAGCACCTAAGAATAATATGTAATTCTCACCGTACACCGGGACCCCACATCTCCCCCAGGTACCCGGTGTACTACACAGGGGCTGATAGATGAATCCGGGAAACATTGTAATTTGTTTTGGTTGTTTGGTTCTGATAAGTAACTAGGAAAAATTGTGCAGAAAATGCAGCCACAATAAAGTATGTAAGTATAAGGAGGAATCAATGGGAAAGGTGCCATTCATTTCTGGTATTGATCTCACATGCAGACAGATTGCGTCTCCTCGTTACTGTGAGTAAAAGATTACCGCTCCCCTCACATGTAATTGGCAGAGGTTTATTTTATGGAATAAAGGAGAACATTTATCCAGCAGAAAAGTGCAGATCGCTGAGCTCGGCAATAACCAGCGTCAGACATCAGGCAACCTGAGCCACATGATAAGATATTGTATCTGGAGGAGATCTGTTATCTGCTGGATTCCCGCAATATACAGAAATGAATATCTATTTATGGATCCGCTTTTCTCCAGCTGAGCTCATATAGAAAGATTGTTTTCTTCTTCCTAAAGAATGAACAAGTTATGGACTATTGAGCTGATGAATACGGGTCCCCGAATGTGACCATTCTTTATCTGAAAAGTATCCAGCTGTACTGCGGCTACACCACCGACAATATCTAGTGCCTGAACATCTATCTGACTCACCGCGGCCGGCTGACTCCGGTTTAGACAGGCGATTCTTCTCCTTCCTTGTCACGGGTGGACCGCGCCTGCCGGTAGTGGGGCCCGGTGTAGTGCAGATCAAAAGTGAAGACGTCTTGCGGGAACAGATTAAAGGGGTTTTAATTTGTTTTCTTCGTGACGCCACCTATGAGTAGTTCGGTAAGGGCTACCGACGCTGCGGAACCTCCGGGGTGATGGACAGCAGCAAGATGTTACGCTCCCCACAGGCTGAGCGGTGATCCCCGGAGGCTGGAGCTGCTCAAGATGTTGTGCGGCAGCTGCGGTTACCTCTTAGTTAATGACGGACAGTTCGTAAGGAATCACAGACACAGGAAGTCTCTATAACGGTTCTTTACTGTAACCATGAAGGCAATACACGGTATGCAGTGGTTACAGATAGCGGACCGGGTGGACTCAGCAGTGGTAGTGTTCCTCAGAGATCCGTAAGTGTTCCTCCATTCTACCTGTCTTGTTCTAACCAGTGTCGCCCAGGAATACCAGGTCGGGTACGGGGAGGCTGCTTCAATGCCCTATCCATCTGTGTACGCTGTGGATGCTTTGGGGAGCCTTGGATCCCTCAGTAGGTACACCGCTGGTTAGACGACTGGTTGGTGGTGGGGTGCTCCTGTAAAGCTGCTCCTCCACGGGGCTGGTTCGCGTGACAGAGGTGAACTGCTGCCAGCTTCGGTACCAGTGAACCGGCTGTAAATTGTGGGCACGGGAGTCTTTTGGGAACCCGTGTAATAATGCCCATTCCCGGATGATAAGGCATCAGGTGGTGACACCCGTCCGGTGACGGCCCAGGGGCCCGCACGGGGTGCGGAGCCCCCGCTCCTCTCCTATTTCGAGGGTTCTCTCTCCTCTTCTGTTCTGTTCTGCTCTGCTACACTGCACTCCACCCCCCAGGGCCTATGATTGGTCCCCTGTTCTAGGTGTTGCATGTTGAGTTGGATCTCCGAGTTAACTATTTCATTGCTGAGTCAGAGGATATTGCGGCTGCAATACCCTCTTGTGACGCACTCGTTGCGGGGCGCCACACTCCCCCTTGGTTGAATACGCTTGTCCCCAAGCGTCCCACTACTCACATTACTGAGGTTTTTATATTTTATAACAGGTAATACACTTTTATTAATGACAGGTCATATATGCATAAAAGTGAGGTAGATAAACAGGTTAACACATTGCGCGGACCCGGCGGGCGGTCGGCTGTCCTTAGAATAAAAGTTCAGGCTGTAGCCGCCAAGTCGCGGTGTTACGGTGCAAACAGGAAGAAGTCTCTTTTAATAGCAAAGTTCAAACAACAACTTAAGTCACTGATGAATGGCAGTGTTCCGGACTCGTATGGCGAACCACCCATCACGGCATATATGGCGCTCATACGTTACTATGTCCCCTCTATACAAGTCTCGGCTTGGATGGCCTCGCGGTAGTTGCGATTCCACATCACGGCGCCCCACAAACACTTCAGTACTCACACCCTCCTCCCTTACGAATCCCCACCCGGTGGACAAGTTAAATGTGCTTACCCACCCGGTTTTACGGAATTGTTCAGGCAATGGAGATTGGCGGCGGGCCTCGGCACGAGCCTGCATGTTGGCTTGCAGTCGAGTGTGCCACTCGTCTCTCCGGATACGACGTACCTCTTCGTCGGAGTGATGCGGTGTGTGGATAAAGTCACTACGGTGTGCTGGTTGTTGAACCGCTCGAGCTTGGTGGGCAGTCTGGAGTGGAGCCCGGTTCAACGGAACCGGAGAAGATACGGTTGCGGCGGCACCCGACCAGTGCACCCGAGCTGATCGCCCGGCAGAAGGGTTCCTTGTGTCTCCCCAGGCGAACCCGGTGTAGAGATCCTCAGCTGGACTGTAGGTCTCCTCGTCATCCTCCTCGACCTCCTCGATGACTACGTCGGGCTGCTCGGCTGGCGAAGATGATGGGATGGAATCCTCTGGATCGGTGGGTGGCTGTGCTGCAAAGTTCTCATCTGGATCGTTGTGCAGGACTTCCAGGCTGCCTGCCTCTTCTTCTGTAGCAGCGGGAAGTGGTGTTTCGATCCCGGTCACCAGGTAGGCCTCTGTAGTTGCAGAGGAGGCCTCCGGTTCAGGGGAGAAACAGGCGACAGTCTCGGTAGTGTGGAAACTAGTCGCGGGTTCCGCAGGTGGAACCAGGTAGATGTCAGCTTCTTCGTGGGAGCGTATTGGAAGCTCCGGCTCTGGAACGGGATCGGCTGCGGTATCGTCCGCTGGAACGGGTCGAGTTGTGGTCCTCACTGGAATAATACAGTCTATGGGCTCCGGTGACGAAGCAGGACAGGCGGTGGGCGACGGTGAGGCTGTTGAAAAGCTGGCGATGTCGTCTGGGCTTGGAGAAGTTGTACCCGGTCGGCTCTGCTGCATCGCATGATGGAGTCTTCTGCCTAGGGTCGCGCTCCAGCTGCGAATCGTCCATTCCACAGTCTCAAGTAGTCGCACCCGGAGGTCTTGTAGAGCCTCTAGCCAGAAGTCGGGGCTGCCATCTATGGTAAGGGCAGGATCCGGACCCGGTTGGCCTATGGCTGCTCTGGCCTCCGCCTCGACCTCCCGCATTAGGTCTTGGAGTCTCGTGCTGGCCATTCTTCTTGGAGGGAAACCACACCCGTTCAACCGGTAAGACGTTCTGGTAGAGCTGGTGAAGAAGTCTTCTCTCTGTCGGTGTGTCTATCTATGACACTCCCATTTCCTCTGGGCTTTTGTAGTCCAATCGTGGGAAAAGTCTTTGGGGTCCGCCCCCATGGTTGATTCGAGCAATCAGGGCGGACAAAGAGTTTGGCGCCTTTTGTCTTTAGCCCTCCCACGATGAGGGGGGGTTGACTCACTCCTGGGCTTCACGTGGCGGCTTCTTGTGGCAGGAACGCCATCTTGGGCGCCATCTTGGCCCGATGGTGTAAAGGCGGGAAGTTCTTTTTAGGACGAACAAAGTCCAAATTGTAGACAATAAAGTCCAGTTTAAGCACAATATACCCGTTGGGTAACGGGCCTGCTCGTATCCTGTTCGTGACGCCATTTTCTGACTCACCGCGGCCGGCTGACTCCGGTTTAGACAGGCGATTCTTCTCCTTCCTTGTCACGGGTGGACCGCGCCTGCCGGTAGTGGGGCCCGGTGTAGTGCAGATCAAAAGTGAAGACGTCTTGCGGGAACAGATTAAAGGGGTTTTAATTTGTTTTCTTCGTGACGCCACCTATGAGTAGTTCGGTAAGGGCTACCGACGCTGCGGAACCTCCGGGGTGATGGACAGCAGCAAGATGTTACGCTCCCCACAGGCTGAGCGGTGATCCCCGGAGGCTGGAGCTGCTCAAGATGTTGTGCGGCAGCTGCGGTTACCTCTTAGTTAATGACGGACAGTTCGTAAGGAATCACAGACACAGGAAGTCTCTATAACGGTTCTTTACTGTAACCATGAAGGCAATACACGGTATGCAGTGGTTACAGATAGCGGACCGGGTGGACTCAGCAGTGGTAGTGTTCCTCAGAGATCCGTAAGTGTTCCTCCATTCTACCTGTCTTGTTCTAACCAGTGTCGCCCAGGAATACCAGGTCGGGTACGGGGAGGCTGCTTCAATGCCCTATCCATCTGTGTACGCTGTGGATGCTTTGGGGAGCCTTGGATCCCTCAGTAGGTACACCGCTGGTTAGACGACTGGTTGGTGGTGGGGTGCTCCTGTAAAGCTGCTCCTCCACGGGGCTGGTTCGCGTGACAGAGGTGAACTGCTGCCAGCTTCGGTACCAGTGAACCGGCTGTAAATTGTGGGCACGGGAGTCTTTTGGGAACCCGTGTAATAATGCCCATTCCCGGATGATAAGGCATCAGGGGGTGACACCCGTCCGGTGACGGCCCAGGGGCCCGCACGGGGTGCGGAGCCCCCGCTCCTCTCCTATTTCGAGGGTTCTCTCTCCTCTTCTGTTCTGTTCTGCTCTGCTACACTGCACTCCACCCCCCAGGGCCTATGATTGGTCCCCTGTTCTAGGTGTTGCATGTTGAGTTGGATCTCCGAGTTAACTATTTCATTGCTGAGTCAGAGGATATTGCGGCTGCAATACCCTCTTGTGACGCACTCGTTGCGGGGCGCCACATATCTATCTATCTATCTATCTATCCTGATATCTATCTACCCATCTGTCTCATATCTATCAATCTTATCTACGGCTGGGGTCACACTTGTTAAGGCAATTGCGGTGACCACGTCCAGATCCGGAAGCGGTAACCGCAATTGCCTTCGCACACATTTTTTAGGAAAAATGTGTTGTGGCAACCGCGAGGCGGTAACCGGATTGCTAAGGATGTGTAATCCGGAGCAATGCGGTTACCGTATACTTTGATCATCCCTGCTGCCGCAGGGATGAACAAAGTGTTAAATGTCTATTAAAAGATATAAAATATTAATATTAGCTGTGGGCAACATGTCTCTATGGGGTGCCCACCCCCCTAGAGACATGCTGTCCACTCCTCTCAGCATGTTAGGGGTTAATAAGCCATTTACAGTAAGCCGGCTATTGTTTGCTTTGTAGAAATGTATGATTGAAGCCGCGGCTCCTGACAGTAGAGTAGATAATGTACGTCATGTACGTATAGTGTCAGCCGCTGTCCCAGGGTCCTGTAACCATTAACATTAGGCCTATTGGGGTGCGCTGCCCATAGATCTAATGTTAAAGGTTACAGGACCCTGGACAGCGGCTGATACTATATGTACATTACGTACAGTATCTACTCTACTGTCAGGAGCCGCGGCTTCATTCATACATTTCTACAAAGCCAACAATAGCCGGCTCACTGTAAATGCCTCATTAACCCCTAACATGCTGAGTGGAGAAGACAGCATGTCTCTAGGGGGATTGGGCACCCCCTAGAGACATGTTGCCCACAGCTAATATTAATATTTTATCCTTTAATAGACATTTAACACTTTGTTCATCCCTGCGGCAGCAGGGATGATCAAAATATACGGTAACCGCATTGCTCCGGATTACACATCCTGAGCAATGCGGTTACCGCATTACAGAGGCTAGAACCACTCCAAAAACTGCAGCCTGCATGATTTTTAGCGCAGGCTGCAGATCCGGAGCCGGTAACCGGATTGCATGTAGAGCAATCCGGTTACCATAATAGGCTCCTATTGGAAGTGGTTCCTGCTCCGGTTTTGAGCTTTTTGACTGTCTTTGGGTACTTTGTGTTGGGGGGATTTCCTGGTTTTGGCAAGGTTTTGTGATGGTAGGAGCTGGGACTACTACTTTGTAGATTAGCCTTAAATGACAGTGACTCGCCCCTGACAAGGGAATACCAAGGCCAGGTATCCATCCACATACAGCTGTTTTGCATATTCATATTTCCCAGGGGGCAATGTGCCTAGGAATTCACTGTGTTTGAGCGCTTTAGCCAGCTGCCCGCAGTGTTTTCTTGGACTGGTCTCCCTGAGATCAGTGAATACTTTGCAATCTTGGTCTACTAGGCCTTGCTCCCACGTAGCCAGAATCCTACTCCACACTGATGAGGGGCAACACCCCGAAACAGCTGTATGTGGATGGATACCTGGCCTTGGTATTCCCTTGTCATATCTGTAAACTTGTAAAAGAGTTGGATATTGACTTAAAGGGCCACTTCATATGGTGGTTATGGTGATCTCCGCAAGGAGCCACCCCTTGGCTGGGTCCTCCCCTGGAGGGATATATGGCTAGTCCTGTGTTTGAGACTCCTAACCGAGGCTCCACAGACTCTATTTGCATAAACCTGCACTGCAACACAGGGTGTGGTCTCAGTTGAAGCCAAGGAGGCAGAGCAGCAGAAGCAGTGAGACAGGGGCTGTGTGGCTGGTTTCACATTGCGATTTTGGCCCCCATGTTATCCTATGGGGATCGGATCGGATTTGGCCTAATTGCCATCCGATTTTGTGGGATCCTATTTGAGTCCGATTTTTAGCTGTGCCCAAAATCAGACACTGCTCAAATTTTGGGCACAGAAAAAAATCGGACACAAATCGGATCTGACAAAATCAGATGGCAATTAGGCCAAATCCGATCCAATCCTTGGCCTTTAACATGGAGGCCTATGGAGCTTGGGTCCGAGAAAAGACAGGATTGTTTCTCGGATCCGATTTTAGTGTATTGAGCATGCTCCGTACACTAAAACTGCTCTGTACCATCTAATTTCGAAGCGAAATTAAGTAAAAGAAATGATTAAAAATAAGAAAATCTCTATGCTCACCTGTCCGGGATCCACCAATGGCTCCAGCAAGCTGCAGACTACAGGACCTGTCGTGACATCACATCCCTATCAGCTGGAGGAAAACCCGCACACCAGAAAACTTTATTCACTATAAATTTATGCTGAGAAGTTACAACTCTGCCCTTCACCTTGCCAAATAGACCTACTTTACCAACATGGTCTCCTCACTATCCAACAACCCAAAGAAACTCTTTGACACCTTTCATTCTCTCCTCAGTCCTAAAGTGCAGGCCCCTATCACTGACCTCTGTGCTGATGATCTGGCTTCTTACTTCACTAAGAAAATAGAAAACATCTGTCAGGAAATCAACTCTCAACCTCAAATTGCTGTCACCCCTACCTCTCCCCACATTTCCTCCAGCTCACTCTCCACTTTTGACCCAGTCACAGAAGAAGAAGTCTCCAGGCTCCTCTCTTCCTCTTGTCCCACCACATGCACTGCTGACCCCATTCCCTCACACCTACTCCAGTTTCTCTCTCCAGTCGTCACCACTCACCTAACCAAAATCTTCAATCTCTCCCTCTCTTCTGGCATCTTCCCCTCCTCCTTCAAGCACTCTATCATTATCCCATTATTAAAGAAAACATTTCTCCACCCATCCTGCACAAACAACTACAGAACAGTCTCAAATCTCCCCTTCATTTCTAAACTCCCGGAGTGCCTGGTCTATTCCCACCTCACCCGTTACCTCTTCACTCACTCTCTTCTAGACCCATTACAATCTGGTTTCCACCCTCTACATTCTAAAGAAATTGCCCTCACCAAAGTGACCAACGACCTTCTGACAGCAAAACGTAATGGTGACCACTCTCTGCTTATTCTCCTTGATCTCTCTGCAGCCTTTGACACTGTTGACCACCAGCTCCTACTCTCTATGCTGCACTCCATTGGCATAAAGGACACGGCTCTCTTCTGGTTCTCCTCCTATCTTTCTGATCGCTCTTTCAGTGTATCATTCGCTTGCTCCACTTCCTCCCCTCTTCCTCTCACTATTGACTATTGGGGTCCCTCAGGGTTCAGTCCTTGGCCCTCTCCTCTTCTCTCTCTACACGGCCCCGATTGGACACACAATCAGCAGATTTGGCTTTTAGTACCAACTTTATGCTGATGACACACAACTATACATTTCTTTCCCTGACCTTACTCCCGCTCTAATAAAGAACACTAATGACTGTCTAACTGCAGTTTCCAATATCATGTCTGCTCTCTATCTGAAATTGAAGCTTTCCAAAACTGAACTTCTTTTGCTCCCGCCCTCCACTAACCTCCCTAATGCTGACATCTCTCTCAGTGTGCGGCACCACGATAACGCCTAGTCAGCAGGCTCGCTGTCTGGGTGTTATGTTTGACCCTGATCTTTCGTTCACCCCATATATACAATCTCTCGCCCACTTTTGCCGCTTGCACCTGAAGAACATCTCTAGAATTCGCCCCTTTCTCACCTTGGAAACCACAAAACCCTCACTGTGGCCTCAATCCCGCCTTGACTATTGTAATTCTCTTTTAATTGGCCTCCCCCGCACTAGACTCTCCCCTCTCCAGTCCATTCTTAATGCAGCAGCCAAGATCACCTATCTAGCTAATCATTACTCGGATGCTTCAGCTCTATGCCAGTCATTGCACTGGCTGCCTATACACTACAGGAACCAATTCAATCTGCTTGCTCGCACCGACAAAGCTCTTCACAGTGCAGCGCCCCCCTACATCTCTTCCCTCATCTCTATCTATCACCCCAGCCGTTCTCTTCACTTTGGAAGTGACTTCAGACTCACCTCTGCATTAATCCGAACCTCCCACTCCCGGCTCTAAGACTTCTCTCGAGCTGCAGCAATTCTCTGGAATGCTCTACCCCAAGAAATTACGTCTGTCCACAACCTACATAGTCTCAGGCGATCCCTAAAAACACATCTCCTTAGGGCAGCCTATCATGATCCCTAGTCAAAGTCACTTAGACATAGCCTATCTGCTCCACCAGTCTCACATGCATCACATGCAATAATGGTTGGTGGCCACTTATACTGCTCCTATCTGTTCCCCAACTCCTCAAATTGACTATACCATCATTGTAAATAAGCCCCTGTACTTTGTGTCAATTGTGAAGTGCTGCAGAATATGTTGTGTGCTACATAAATAAAGATTATTATTATCTATTTACCTATCATCTTTCTATTAATTTATCCATCCATCCATATTATTTTTGTATTATATCTCTCTATTTCAGTTCCATTAACTCTTGCATTCTCACAAACTCTTCAGCCAGGAAGGGGATCTGAGTGCCACTTTCCCTTAGTAATACCGTAGTTGTGATTTCAGAGAATCTTCCCCTCCAACCATCTTACTTTTAGACTTGTCTATCAGAGTTAAAATAAACCTAATCCTGAGTCAGTAAGTCTGGATCAACGCTCAGCCCCTGGATACAAACATGGAATGTTCTCGATCACTGACGGCAAGTGGAGAAGTTGAATATATAATGACCGTTCGAGGCTCCTCTAGACTTTATCACTTGCATTTCTAATATTTACTTTTTGTATAACCTCATACATCTCCGGTCTACATTATGGATGAATTCCGTCCCTACCGTTTTTTGGTGCCAGGATTTTAGCTTAATGTGACGCATGAAGGTCTTCCCCAATCTGACTGGTATCCGGAGAGTCCAGGTCCGATCGCAGCCCGGCTGAGTGCTGGAGCTGCACTATCTGCTCAAGTTACTCTGCATCTGTTGCCTGAGGATTAGCTGCAGTATTTCTAATTCTGGCACTGAGTGATATTGCTATTCAGTGGCGCACCGCCATGCTCAGCTGAATACCGTTCTCCGCATCTCTGCTTCAACAGGAAAAACCTCATGTATTCCGTTTGTTATTGAAATGATGGGTGTCCTCATGATGATTCATTGGCACCTTCACACAAGTTGTTCTCAGTTTGAATCCAATAGACAATCTATAAAAAACTTTTTATCTAAACTATGTTGTCACTTTAAAGTTCCAGCCACTAGGTGTCTCCCTTCTATGTGACGTACTGTCCACTGCCTGTTGTCAAGTGTAATCATCTCTACCACCAAGACAGATTAGGGGAAGTGGAGGTAGGACTTTATCTCTGTACAGGAAGTGGGGGTGGGACTTTATCTCTGTACAGGAAGTGGGGGTGGGACTTTATCACTGTACAAGAAGTGAGGGCAGGACTTTATCGCTGTACAGGAAGTGAGGGCAGGACTTTATCTCTGTACAGGAAGTGGGGGCGGGACTTTATCTCTGTACAGGAAGTCGGGGTGGGACTTTATCTCTGTACAGGAAGTGGGGGTGGGACTTTATCACTGTACAAGAAGTGAGGGCAGGACTTTATCTCTGTACAGGAAGTGAGGGCAGGACTTTATCTCTGTACAGGAAGTGGGGGCGGGACTTTATCTCTGTACAGGAAGTCGGGGTGGGACTTTATCTCTGTACAGGAAGTGGGGGTGGGACTTTATCTCTGTACAGGAAGTGGGGGTGGGACTTTATCACTGTACAGGAAGTGAGGGCAGGACTTTATCACTGTACAGGAAGTGAGGGCAGGACTTTATCTATGTACAGGAAGTGAGGGCAGGACTTTATGTATGTACAGGGAGTGAGGGCAGGACTTTTTCACTGTACAGGCAGTGAGGGCAGGACTTTATCTCTGCACAGGACGTGGAGTAGGGACTTTGTCTCTAAAGAAAATGTGGTTGGATATTGGTCTCTCTACAAGAAGTGTGGATGGGACATTGTCTTTGTACAGGAAGTGGACGTGGGATTCTTTCTCTCTATAAGAAGAGTAGATGGGACTTTGTCTCTTTACAAGAAATGTGGGTGGATATTTGTCTCTCTACAGAAAGTGACGGCTCGTGTTTGTGTCTCTACAGGAAGTGAGAGCAGGTGTTTGTCTCTCTATAAGACATAAGGACATGGTTTTGTTTATGTACAGTAACTGGGTTGGGTTTTTGTCTCTCTTCAGGAAGCAGAGACAGGTCTTTTTCTCTGTTTAGAAAGCGGTTTGGGTCTTTGTCTCTCATTAAGAAGAGGTGTTAGGTTTTTGTCTCTGTACAGGAAGCACCTGTGCTATACATAGCTTCTCTATAGAAAATGAGGCTGATCTCTGTGGAGTCAGGTCCCTGTTTTGCTCCATGAAGTAGGGCAAGTCCTATCCTCTTTATAAGAAATGGAGGTTGGTCTTTTTATGTACAGGAAGTAGGGGCATGTCTTTGTCGCTCTACAGAAAGTGGTGCGGGTATTTGTCCCTCTTCAGGAAACTGAGGCGGGTCTTTTTCAATGGTTAGAAAGGGGTTTGGGTCCTTGTCTCTCTACAGGAAGTGGGGGCATGTCTTTTTCTCTCTACAGGAAGTGGGGCAGGTCTTTTTCTCTCTACAGGAAGTGGGCGCAGGACTTTTTCTCTCTACAACAAGTAGGACGAAACTTTGATGCAAGGGAGTAGAGACGGTGTTTTTCTACCCACAAGAAGTGATGGTGAGATTTTGTCTTTGTACACAAAGTTGGGATAGGTGTTTGTGTTTGTTAAGGAAGTGGGGGGGGTGTCTTTATCTTTCTATAAGAATTGAGGGCTTTGTCCCTGTATAAGAGGTGGGGTTGGGGCTTTGTTCCTGTATAGCAAGTGGGGGTCGGGCTTTATCCCTGTATAGGTAGTGGGGGTGGGGCTTTATTGTATAAGAAGTGGGGGTGGGGCTTTATCCCTGTATAGGAAGTGGGGGTGGGGCTTTATCCCTGTATAGGAAGTAGAGGTGGGGCTTTATCCCTGTTTAGGAAGTGGGGGTGGGGCTTTCTACAGGAAGTGAGAAAGCTCTTTACCTTTGTACTGAAAGTGATGGCATAAGCAATGTATGCAGGGGAGTGAAAATACAGATAATACAAAGAAAATTATGGAGGCCAGACCCCTCCCCATAGACAAGGATCAGACAGTCAAGATTACTACAGACCCTACAGGATCTTCAGTGTGAATAATTACCAAAAATGATGTTGACAAATTCAGTAAATTCTACGCTATTCCCTTTTAGGACCACTCAAATGTTTGGTTTTGTTTGTGCAACCTTTACCCTTTTGACCAATGACATCCCCAAAATTGCCAGGACTTTTTCCATTAATCAGGTCCTTTCCTGCCTTTTCATGACAGTGACCTGCTTCTGACCAGGGCTGTGGAGTCGGTGTTGGGGAGAGTTGGGGAGTCGGTGTTTATTTTAGGAATGTTGTAGTCAGACTCAGTGACATTGAGGAGTTGGAGGTTTGGCTCACTGACTCTACAGCCCAGGTTGTGGAGTTGGAGTCATAGAGTTGGAGTAAAGGGCCCGTTACACACTTCAATGTCTCAGCGATCCGACCAACGATCCGACTTGACATGGATCGCTAGAACGACGTTCAATGATCGCTAGTGAGGTGTCACACTTACTGATATCAAGAACGACGCAGCAACGATTCTACGACAAGCGAACGATACTTGCAGTTGTTTGGTCGACAACATCCTTCAGTTCTGAATAGGCGAAGTTGTAAACGAGATCGTTATCACGGTGTCACACACGACTATGCAGCAGATCGAACGTACGATGAACGACTGTCAACGCAATGACGTCATTACGACGTCGTTGCTCCGCCCCAAAAGCCGTGACGTACTAAAGATATCGCTGACGATATCGGAGCGTGTAACGGGCCCTTTAGATTCAGGAAAATTGAGGAGTTGGAGGTTTGGCTTACCGAATACACAGCCCTGGTTATGGAGTTGGAGTCATGGAGTCGGTGTTCATTTTGGTGGAGCCAATTGGATTCAGGGAAATTAAGGAGTTGGAGTCGGATGTTTGGATTACTGACTCCACAGCCCTGTTCCTGACACTTCTGTTCCAGTCTACACGGCAAAGCGCACTGTTGAGTACCACAAAACAGAATATTATGCTATTGTGTCAGCCCCGGTAGTCACTTTAACTGGAACAGTCATGTAAATCAATACTTTTTTCACCGAATTATGCTCACTCTAAAGATGAAATATCCGGGCGATGTGCAGCGCCTACATATAACACAATCCCTACAAAGATCAGACATTATCCTCACTTTTTTGTCAAGCTTTTGATTGGGATCAAAAGAAACCCCAAAGCGAGAGTTTTACAATACACTTGTGATAATTAAGAATTCCCTCCTGGCCGTCACTTTACTAAGGAAAATATTCGCCTAATGACGTTTTGTATTTGAGACTGAAAAATAGACGTCGCTGCAACAATTTATATTTTTGTTCTTTTTTGTCTCCTGACAAAACTAAGAAAGAAACATTAAAAAAAACCATCATTAAAAAAAAGTCAGATCACAGATGTTTAGATGTCTTAGACAATCAGAGTCAGCGCCGGTAGCGTTATTGTTTTGTTTTAACCAATTCATTAAAACAGACAATTTTCACACATTTCACAACCTTTCTGAATATGAAGAGTCATTCTGCCGCCTCTACATCCATCTTGGTGGAGCTGAGCATAACCCGCATGAAAACACCAAAAGTTACTATTGTGGTACCCCTGTGTCTGCTTGCCACAAATGGTATTTCTACAACATCATTTGTAATGCCATGTCTGAGGAGAATTGTGGTCCCTCTGTTGGATGCCTAAAGCATACACACACTTCCTGAACCCTTTTAAAGCACCTTACTGAGCACTTGATGCCTGTTTAGGGCATGTGACTCACTGTCTGGTAGGGAGGAGGGGTTAGCTTAGTGTAGTAGGATAAGTAGGAAAAGGAGTGAGAAGTGAGAAGGCAGGAGGACCTGCCCGAAGGGACAAACTGCACGCAGGGTAAAAGTCTCTAGGCTACCCAGGTTT
The DNA here is from genome assembly GCA_033576535.1 of Allobates femoralis. Lineage (NCBI taxonomy): Eukaryota > Metazoa > Chordata > Amphibia > Anura > Aromobatidae > Allobates > Allobates femoralis. The sequence goes on from JARQOC010000006.1 coordinate 34,885,507, forward strand.
ACAGGTTCTGGTGGTAGAACTGGAGTCTGGTGGGTTTTATGCCCACTAGCCGATCAAGTGGAACCTTCTGGGGCAGCTGTTGTACAGAGGATCAGGGAACTGCTCTGGTAGCTGGGATACCCACAGGATCCACACTACAGCATGGTGGCTCAGTGGTTAGGTTCTGGGTTCAATTCCCACCAAGGACAACATCTGCAAGGAGTTTGTATGTTCTCCTTGTGTTTGTGTGGGTTTCCTCTGGGCACTCTGATTTCCTCCCACATTTCAATGACATACTGATAGGATGTTTAGATGGTGAGAACCTATGAGGAGAGAATTACTGATGTATGTAAAGCGCTATGGAATTAATAGCGCTATATAAATGAATAAATATTATTATTATTACCAGCCTGGCTGGAGGTAACCCGCAAGAACTAAGGGGGAGTACTGAAGGGCATCAGGTATCAGGAAACCTACAACCAAGGGAAGTAAGCAGAAAGGACATATTACTCAACAGAGCGAACTACAGTTCTCATCAGAATGTCCGGACCACATGCCTGGTGATTGCTGTATACCCTGGATCTGCGTCAGCAACCTGCGGTAAAAGGCAAAGCAAAGACTGACTCCTTGTGTCTCTTTCCTCCACTTCTACTTACCACCACTCTTATCACCCTCCTCTCCTCGAGAGCCAGCCCTAGTTGGGAAAGGTTAAACACCTTTGCTGTTACTACCACTTATCTCCCCGGGACCTCCTGCAGTTCCGGCCATATATTGGTTGAACATCCCAACTGGTTTTCTGAACGTATTCTTTATTTTTATTTATTTCTCCATTTTTGAATCTCCTTTTACATGTACAGTTAGGACCACAGCTGCTGGACACCGCCACCATGAACTTAGACTCTGGCATAGCTGCTGAGTACCTTGGCCCTTGCGACCGACACAAGATGTAGATACCTTGGCCCATGTTTATCAATCAGTTTCTGATATGTTTGCTATAACAGAAATGCCGAAATGTTGCAATTTTTCAAAAAATTTCAATAGAAAAAAAAATGTGACTTTTGCACCATACTTTCCAAAAGTTGAAATAAGGCAGTCTAAAGTACGAGACGGGGACGTGGCCAATTACTTTTAGGCTTAGCTATATACTTTATATTAACTTTTGGAGTCAATCTGCACATTTTTATAGGAATTAAACATTTTATTTTCTGCCTAAATCTGCGCCAAGTATACTAAATTTGATGCTAAGATGATTTTTACATTCTGGTGGGAGTGTCTCTCCCAGTAATACAGGTTGGATGTGAGCTCAGTGTGTATCCAAGGTGCTTAATAATTTTGAGGCCATCGTAGACTTGAAATGTGACCTCCAAATCACTCCATGAAACACTGGACCTGCCGGCAGGTCATAAATCACCAGAGATTGACCGGAGCGAAGCTAGAAACAGAAGATGGAGGAAGGAGAGTACAACACAAGGGGTAGGGGACTTACATTTAAAGCACCTTTACAGCAGTCCAATTAAAATACAAATGCTGTAGTGATGCATCCAAAGTGCCGAGGCTTTGACTATCCAATATATTATCACAGCTTCTATCCTGTTTGTATCCTGGGATTTCCGTTTTTGATATAAACTTTTTTTTTGCATTTTGTGTCCCCACAAAAATAATAATAACAATTGAAAAACGTTATGTTTGGTGTTGCCCTAATCGTACCGGCCTGTAGAGCTATGTCTCTGTCAGGTTAGTCACCACACGGACAAGAAAAAGCAGAATGGTCAAATGTTCAGGTCAGGTACACAGAGGGTATAAGCAAAAAAATCACAGTCCAAGGTCAGTTACCTGGAGAGGAGCGGATCTGAACAGGGGGACAAGACAAAAGCATGGCCCAGCACAGGCAAAGTCAGGCAGCAAAAGATCAATTCCCAGAGCACAGATTCAAGAGACCAACTTAGCACCTCAGAGCTGCAACTAAGACTGGCAGTGCTCTGGGAAAAACAGCACAGCTGAAAGGCTGGGCAATTACAGGAGACAGAGAACACCTGCAAAAACCCAGCATAGCCTAGATTGAGATTGAGCTACTTAGCTGTCAATCAGAAAACCAACAGCCCAGCATAGGATGACTAAGCTGTCAATCACCCCCAGCCCAGCAGATCTTGAAGGCTGAGCAGAGAGATTGTGACTGTCTACAGGTTTTATTTTTTTTACTAAAGAAAACAAAACCCCAAAACTAAGGCAGAATATATTTTTTTCTATTTGACCAGATTTTTTGCTCATTTTTCCAACAGAGTATACAATAAAATGAATAGTGTCAATCAACTGCAAATAACAAGTCTTCATAAAGCTAAAAGAAAATGATGAATGTTGGAGGAAGGGGGAAACAACAGTGCAAAAAATGAAAGATGGCGTGCTCCTTAAGGGGTTACCGTCACGTCACTTCTCCACATATCCTCCGCTGTGGCCAAACTACGACTCTTCTGACATAGCATTATAGGATTATAAATGATGGTAGAGGTCAGAGTTATTTTTTCCTTCTTGTAAGCCTTGTTGTTTTCTTTTATTGATGAAGTAATCACCGCTCGGATTACCTCCGGGATTCCATTGTCAAGCAAATTTTGATCAACATTAGTTTCTAAGCTCCCGATACAAGTGGAAAAATCAGCCCCAATCCCCGATGACAGGAGACGCTTCTTGCGCGAAGGGAACCTGATTTGCATTTCATTTAAGAGTGATGGGACACAGAAAGCTATTAACGACTTCTCTCTGCGTCTTCCTAATAACACCTGGGCGGTGTGATCTGCTGCCCGACGTCTCCGCCATCCGCTGCTTTTATTCCCTAGAAACAGTTACAGGTTTTTTTTTCACATTTTTCATAAAATATTTATTCCACATTTGCAACATCGTGTTTCCTTCCTCTTCAATCTGCTTTTCAATTAGCGAGTAAGATCACCTGAGATGTATTTATAAAGAAATGTAATTAGCGCCAAATATAAGAGTATGCAAGTGGCATAATCCAATACTGCGGCATAACACTGAACTGCCCGACAATCGCTATCATATATTTGTTACCGGAATGGCAATACAATTAGGAACGGCAGGGGTCGTTATCAGACCCCGTGCTGTCATGGAAACATATCAATACCCTATAAACTCATCACTGGGTCACCATTGGAGGTGGGGAATAGTGCAGTCCCCACTGCGCTGCATTAGATCGCGCTGTCAGTGTTTGACGGCATGATCTAAGGGTTAACGAAGGTCAACATCTCTGTTCACTGCACATGTCCACTGATCAGATCGTCACTTGGGTCTGCAAATATGGCTGCCGTTGCATGTGATAGGAGGACACCCCGACGACGGAAGTGGATGACAGACAGGACAGGACAATTATGGAAGTAGATTATCTTTATACAATATTGTAGCATTATTATTATTATTATTATTATTTACTGGCCTTCATCTCAACCTTGCTCTTGTGCAGCGTACATAGGCTCACCAGGGTCTTCTCTAAGCATAGATAGGTCCACCAGGATCTTCTCAAAGTCTGTATAGGTCCATCGGAGTCTTCTCCAAGCCTACATAGGTCCACTAGTCCACCAGGGTCTTATGTGCCGTTATCTTGACAGTATGAAGCCATTGGGTTGCTGGTCTTCCACTTCGCCTTGTACCTTCTATTCTTACTGCCATAATGTCTTTCTCTACTGATCTTTCTTTTCGTATGAAGTCACGTGTGGCGCCCTGCTCACACAGGTAGCCACAGACTTCTCTAATGCACACCTGGGTTTCCACAGCAGGTATCTATTACATGCAACATCTTCCACCCCGTCACTGTAGGGGGAGCACCACTTGCTGACCTTAGACGAGATCCCCTATATATACTGCTGCTGTGGGAGGAGTTAGTCAGAGTGTGCAGACGCTAGGAGAACTGCGAACACGTCCTGGTGATCGGTGCTGCGGTTAGGCCCGAGCCAGCGACCCGAAGTGGCCCTTCTGACGTCCCGCAAGCCTAGGAGTGGGGACAGAAGGCAAGGAGCAGAGCCCAAAGGGAGTGAGGAACTAGTGGAAGTTCACCCAGAGAAGTACCGGACATCAGGGATCCGCACCTGTAGGATGCTTTAAGACTACAGAAAATCCTGTCACATCGTGGAGACTTCAGTCACCCGGTCCTCCTGTGAGTCCAGAGAGAAGGAGCCAGACACAGCAGTGAGACATCACAAGGCAGTGATCAGAGAGGGTAACCCGTGGACCGCGCAGGAGGAGAGGACAGACATCAGAGTCAGGAAGAGATAGGAGGCCGGTCTGGCTGCAAGAAGACAGGGCTTCAGGAACCGTAGGGAAGCAGAGGAGGCCTTATACCCACTTGCTGTGGGGACCCACTGTGCACCTGGTCACCTGTCAGTGCCCTGGACGTCTTTACCTGATATAACACCAGTAAAAGGTAAAAGAGACTTCTGCAGTGTGTGTGCGTCATTCCTTTTCGCTCCCTGTGCCCCTTATAGACTGCTCCAGGGCCGGACTGGGACCAAAAATCAGCCCGGGAAGTAAAGACCCCACCAGCCCACACACTATATCATCTATCAGTCACAATAAGTGAATTTTGTTTTTACATTGGCGTGACCCTCATCACTGTTTTACAAGAGAGCCACATGTGAGTGGCGAGACAGAGGGAGTACTCACCCACAGCTCCATTCACATGATACTCTTCAAAGCTACGTTTCTCAGGATTATGGGGTCCCAGCGGTCAGATCCACAGCGAAGAGAAAGTCATCACCTGTACAGAAGAGAAGTGGTGACTTCCTTATTCAAGATAATTTAAACAACATATAAATGCTGAAAATCCCAAAGTCCAATACCACCTCTCTGACAGCAGGACAGTATACAGGACAAGAGAAGTGGTACTGGGCAGTGTATATACAGAATAATACAGATACTGAGGATTACACCCAGTATACAGGACAGGAGAAGTGGTACTGTGCAGTGTATATATACAGAATAATACAGATACTGAGGATTACACCCAGTATACAGGACAGGAGAAGTGGTACTGTGCAGTGTATATATACAGAATAATACAGATACTGAGGAATACACCCAGTATACAGGACAGGAGAAGTGGTACTGTGCAGTGTATATACAGAATAATACAGATACTGAGGAATACACCCAGTATACAGGACAGGAGAAGTGGTACTGTGCAGTGTATATACAGAATAATACAGATACTGAGGAATACACCCAGTATACAGGACAAGAGAAGTGGTACTGGGCAGTGTATATACAGAATAATACAGATACTGAGGATTACACCCAGTATACAGGACAGGAGAAGTGGTACTGTGCAGTGTATATATACAGAATAATATAGATACTGAGGAATACACCCAGTATACAGGACAGGAGAAGTGGTACTGTGCAGTGTATATACAGAATAATACAGATACTGAGGAATACACCCAGTATACAGGACTGGAGAAGTGGTACTGTGCAGTGTATATACAGAATAATACAGATACTGAGGATTACACCCAGTATACAGGACAGTTGAAGTGGTACTGGGCAGTGTATATACAGAATAATACAGATACTGAGGATTACACCCAGTATACAGGGCAGGAGAAGTGGTACTGTGCAATGTATATACAGAATAATACAGATACTGAGGAGTACACCCAGTATACAGGACAGGAGAAGTGGTACTGTGCAGTGTATATATACAGAATAATACAGATACTGAGGAATACACCCAGTATACAGGACAGTTGAAGTGGTACTGGGCAGTGTATATACAGAATAATACAGATACTGAGGATTACACCCAGTATACAGGGCAGGAGAAGTGGTACTGTGCAATGTATATACAGAATAATACAGATACTGAGGAGTACACCCAGTATACAGGACAGGAGAAGTGGTACTGTGCAGTGTATATATACAGAATAATACAGATGCTGAGGATTACACCCAGTATACAGCACAGGAGAAGTGGTACTGTGCAGTGTATATATACAGAATAATACAGATACTGAGGATTACACCCAGTATACAGGACAGGAGAAGTGGTACTGTGCAGTGTATATATACAGAATAATGATGCTGAGGATTACACCCAGTATACAGCACAGGAGAAGTAGTACTGTGCAGTGTATATACAGAATAATACAGATACTGAGGATTACACCCAGTATACAGCACAGGAAAAGGGGTACTGTGCAGTGTATATATACAGAATAATACAGATACTGAGGATTACACCCAGTATACAGGACAGGAGAAGTGGTACTGTGCAGTGTATATATACAGAATAATACAGATACTGAGGAATACACCCAGTATACAGGACAGGAGAAGTGGTACTGTGCAGTGTATATATACAGAATAATACAGATACTGAGGAATACACCCAGTATACAGGACAGGAGAAGTGGTACTGTGCAGTGTATATATACAGAATAATACAGATACTGAGGATTACACCCAGCACACAGGACAGGAGAAGTGGTACTGTGCATTGTATATATACAGAATAACACAGATACTGAGGATTACACCCAGTATACAGGACAGGAGAAGTGGTACTGTGCATTGTATATATACAGAATAATACAAATGCTGAGGATTACACCCAGTATACAGGACAGGAGAAGTGGTACTGTGCATTGTATATATACAGAATAATACAAATGCTGAGGATTACACCCAGCACACAGGACAGGAGAAGTGGTACTGTGCATTGTATATATACAGAATAACACAGATACTGAGGATTACACCCAGTATACAGGACAGGAGAAGTGGTACTGTGCATTGTATATATACAGAATAATACAAATGCTGAGGATTACACCCAGTATACAGGACAGGAGAAGTGGTACTGTGCAGTGTATATATACAGAATAATGATGCTGAGGATTACACCCAGTATACAGCACAGGAGAAGTGGTACTGTGCAGTGTATATACAGAATAATACAGATACTGAGGATTACACCCAGTATACAGCACAGGAAAAGGGGTACTGTGCAGTGTATATATACAGAATAATACAGATACTGAGGATTACATCCAGTATACAGGACAGGAGAAGTGGTACTGTGCAGTGTATATATACAGAATAATACAGATACTGAGGATTACACCCAGCATACAGCACAGGAGAAGTGGTGCTGTGCAGTGTATATATACAGAATAATACAGATACTGAGGATTACACCCAGTATATAGGACAGGAGAACTGGTACTGTGCAGAGTGTAGCATATGACTCAAGCAAGGATTGCATTGCACCGCCTGGAGGCTCTCCTGTTCTGAGCACGACGGCTTCATGTACTTCTATGCAGCTGAAATTTTCAGGTCAGGTTAGCCGCCGGCTGATTCTGGACAGTGCGATGCGATAGCTGCAGAAACAAACACTGCAAAAGCGCCCTGTATGAATATAGTCTAAGGTGATCCCACTAATGTTATCATGCCCCTGTGGCTGTTAGTGACATGAAGACCAGCATCACCTCCAGCTCTACACATCTCTGCCTCCCATGATGAAGGCAGTGCGTCTGTGTGGCGCCCCTGCAACCAGGGCGGCCACAGGGTGGACTGCAGCCAGACGAGGTAAGACGGTTGACTGAGGAACACACACACACCGACCCACTCCGACCCAACGCTTAGAAACTCTATGTCAGGCAAGGGGTGGCGGGAGTTTAGAGAAGTGTGGGTGGAGAGAAAGAGACACGGACAAGTATATGGAGGAACTAGACACGAGTTGGGCCTAGGAACACTACGTTGGAAGAGCAGATCCCAGGAGGAGAGGTTCCCTGGAGGCAGAATACCCAGGAGGGAGCTCGCCGTAGAGGAGGCAAGAAAGAAGCACCACAAGCCGAGACACCACACAGAATAGTGGTAGAACAACGGGCCCGGCAGCCGCAACTGAGATAGCTGACCGGAGGACCCAGAGCTGACTACCGGAGAGAAAGAGGGAGCCTGGTGAGCCCAAATTACACCTGGGTCACTGGAGAGCTAGGCCAGGACAACTAGAGCGCTGGCTCTGTAGAGGTGACCGAGGAGACTTCAAGACCCTAATCACGAGGCATCCTGGCATCTTACGGAGACTCTAAGGCCCGTGACCAAAGTACCGCAGCGGAGTAGGACAAAGCCATCGGACTAGGGCTAGTGACCCTAAAGCAGAGAGAGACATCACTACAAAGCCCATAACGGCCGGACCAAACCCATGTGCGAGGACAGAGACAGAGTAGAGGCCTGGAAGGTACTTTGAGGGAAGCGATGCAGAGGAACCGTCTGAGCTGCAGTGGCACCTGGGTCCCTGACAAGTGTAAGATCTGTGAACTGTACTGTAACTGACTTTTAACAACTTTGGAACAGTAAAGTGCCGGTAAGCTCAAAAGTGCCTGTGACTGTTCATTACTACACTGCAGGGCACTGCAGGGCATCTTTGCTGTCCCTGCGTGATGGCTGGAGACGCTGCTGGGAGACACGAGTGCAGCATCCAGAGCACGCCATTATCCACTACTCATGTACTGGGGGCACCCAGCCCCACCCATAAGAGCTTAACATCTACGCTGCCGCTCACCACCATCCCCCAGCAGGAATACAGCAGCGGTGGTCAACCTGACCACATACCACAGGTGGGGTCATGACAAACTCCCCTGTATATAACCCCTTTTTGGACTTAGCCCAGGCCACGGGACTGGGCCACGACCCCCGTGACTCCCCAGTGACAGCAGCTGCCCGGTCTCGAGTACCCCACGGCCTGGTGGCTTCTCATCTGCACCCGAGCTTCATCAGAACACTGCGCCATCTCAGGTGGGCAGAGCAGACATGAAGGACACTGCACAAGCTAAGGGGGGCAGAGCAGACATAAAGGATACTGCTCAGGCACAGGGGGGCAGAGCATACATGGAGGACACTGCGCAGGCTCAGACGGGCAGAGCAGACATGGAGGACACTACGCAAGCTCAGGGGTGCAGAGCGGACACGAAGGACACTGCGCAGGCTCAGGGGGGCAGAGCACACATGAAGGACACTGCGCAGGCTCAGGAGGGCAGAGCAGACATGGAGGTCACTGCGCAGGCTAAGTGGGGCACAGTGGACATTGAGGACACTGAGCAGGCTCACAGGTGCAGAGCAGACACGAAGGACATTGTGCAGGCTCAGGGGGGCAGAGCGGACATGAAGGACACTGCACAGGCTCAGGGGGGCAGAGTGGACACGGAGGACACAGCCAGCCCGGAGTTTTGTATACTTGGCGCTAACAGCTGCTTGAGTCCTGTGTCACCGCTTTCTTACTGGGCAAAGTGTCTGGATGAAGCTGGGGGCCACACCGGGTTACTGCACATTGTCCGGGAAGATAAGCTTGTCACCACAAACACGACGCACAATTGTCACCATGTGGATGGACACATACATATATCATCACACATGCACCAATTACGGATACACACATCACATGTCACCACTTACATACATCACCATGGGCACGGACACACGCATGCACATACATCAAAACATACACAGATGCGCACACACCGCAGTTAAGGACCTGAGGCTGCATTAATCACACAAACTGAAGTATACTAATCCCTCTCCTGTTTCTGCCCGTCTGACCCCTCTAGCTGGGTTTCACCCCATCTACACCAACTTCCCACACACAAACACCCCCATACACACAGACACCCATATACACCCCACATACACACACACCCATATACTCACACCTATATACACACACAGACATCTATATACACCCCACATACACACACCCCCATATACACACTCATACACCCCACAAACACATACACACAGACACCAATATACACCCCACATACACACACACGCACGCAGGCACCCATATACACCCCACATGCACACCCCCATATACACATATATACAGCCCCATTTACACATACAGACACCTATATACACTCCCATATATACACACCCCTATAAAAATACACACACACACACACAAATATACACATCCCCTACATACACACACAGACACCTATATACACCCCACATACACCCATATACACACCCCACATACACACACACATATATACACACCACAAACACATACACAGACACCCATATACCCCCTACATGCACCACACACACACACACACACACACAGACACCCATATACACCTCACATACCCCCCCCCCATACATAAACACATGCACACCCCCATATACACACATACCCCCATACATACTCCCATATACACACACAAACACACACCTAAGCAGCAGGGAGATAGTTAACTTTGCTGTTACTCACAGCTCTGTATGAACTTTCCCCACATGGTGTGGAGCAGCATCTCCTCAGCGTGCTGCACAGTCTGCTCACTGCTTCCTGCTCTCCAGTGACGGCTTGTGCACCAATCAGAGAGCAGGTAGCAGACATTGAAGGCTCTAGTGATTGTTTCCTGCTGTCTGATTGGTAGATCAGCAATCACTAGAGCCTGCAATGAATCAAGCAGACAGTGCATGATCCCGGGACTGGTGAGAGCAGAGGGTGAACTCCACCCACATAAACAAGTTTCGCGCTGATTCTGGGCAGACAGAGAGAGCCCTGTGCGCGCTGCAGCGGCCCTTGTCAGCAAGGACGTGCGCGCACACAGGACTCGGAGGTGAAACTTAAAGGGCCAGCGGCCCATTTTGCAGTTAGGGGGGCGGCCCATAGGGAATTGTCCCGCCCCTCCCTATGGCCAGTCCGGGCCTGGACTGCTCCATCACTCCCCATCCCGACCTAAGATCCTGCTCCAAGCTGCCCCTATTACACTATGCTGCCCCGGAGGACCAGCTCCACCTGTAGGGAGCTTTGCCATCTCAGCCCCACTACAATCTACCTCTGGCGTACTGTTGCGGTGCTGGTGACCCATCACCAGGTACTACAGATGGCGTTACATGACAAACTCTTATCCCCTGTAAATACACCCTTTTTCAAGTGTCGCCCAGGCCACAGGCTCAGGCGCTGCCACCCGTGACATCCCAAGCATTCCACCCGAGCCTGATACCCGAGTACCCCAGGGCCTATGGCTTGACATAGTCTGGTCTAGTCTGTAGTAACATATGGAAGTGAAACCTGAACAACAAAGAAACAAGACAGAAAAAGAATCAACGCCTTCCAAATGTGGTGCTGGAAAATGATGTTATCAATACCATAGATAGCAAGAAGAACAAACAACTCAATACTGGAACAGATCAAGTCAAACATGTCATGGAAGAAAGAATAGAAGGAACAAAGTGAAGACGAAGACCAGCAAACCAATGGCTTGATACTATCAAGATAATGGCAGACAAGACCCTGGTGGATCTATCTAGGCTTGGAGAAGAATTTGGTGGAGCTATCTAGGCTTAGAGAAAATGCTGGTGGACCTATCTAGGCTTGGAAAAGACCCTGATAGACCTATATAGGTTTGGAGAAGACCCTGGTGAACCTATCTAGGCTTAGTGAAGATCATTGTGGACTTATGTAGGCTTGGATAAGACCCTAGTGGATCAATCTAGGTTTCGAGAAGACCCTGGTGCACTTATCTAGGCTTGGAGGAGAATCTGGTGGTCCTATCTAGCCTCACAAAAGACTCTGTTGGACCTATCTAGGCTTGGAGGAGACTCTGGTGGGCCTATCTAGATTTGGAAAAGACACTTGTGGACCTATCTAGGCTTGAAGGAGATTCTGGTGAACCTATCTAGGCTTAGAAAAGACCCTAGTGGACCTATCTAGGCTTGGAGGGCACACCTGGTGGATTTATCTAGGCTTGAAAAAGACCCTGGTGGACGGATCTAGGCTCGCACAAGATCAGTTTTCCTACAGAGCGCTTATCTATCAAGTCACCATTACTCGAGCTCGAGCTGAAGGCCAATAAGTAATAATAAAACTCCAAAGTTTCTGGTTATTGACACAGGAGCATTATATAGGCAATAAATGGCAATAATATCTTGGTGGATAGTGGTGCTATTATGTTGGCTGTATGTGGCACTATATAATAGTATTTTCTTTGCACAGTATGACCGTATTAAAGCTACATGTAGCGCCCCTGCAACCAGGGTGGCCACATAGGGAACTGCAGCCAGGCAGAAAGATAGACAGTTTGTGCAACAAACACCCTCACGGACACACACACCCCACTAGAGGCAGCACTAGGGACACTAGGCGGGCAAGGGGTGGTGGGTTTAGAGGAAAGTGGGTGGAACGAATGTAGATCAGGTGACAGAAAGCTTAAATAGAGGAAAAGAGGAGGAAGGAGTGTGTAGGCCAGAGTGAGCCGAGCAGCAAAGACACCAAGCAGAGAGTGACACACATCCCGGTGGGGTTGGGCTTCATGGAGATGCAGAATCCACAGAGTCACAGAAACCATGGAGAGAAAGCTCGTCCATAGCCGGCATCCCAGGGGAGTGTGAGGAAAGAGACTGGACCAGCAGTACTGGGTCCGAGGAAAACTGCAGCACCGACCAACTACAGGTGGAGTAGTCTTCCCTAGTTTGGACTGGAGTCACATGGGCTAGATGCAGTCTGGTAACGCCTTGCAAGACAGGGTTACTGCAGACTAGGCACACACCAGAGTGTCGGCTCTGACGGGAATAGAGATTACATACCGGCTTCCCAGATTAAGCGACGGGGAGTTTTAACTCCAGGTTGGAGTTCCCAACAACAAGGGTTGAAGACACAGCAGCAACCACGAGGACCCAAAAGGGTCCGAGCTGCCGCCATACAACCCAGGGAGACAAGAGAGAGAGAAACAACAGCCTGGAAGGACTTAGAAGGAGTCAGGGATCTCAGAGGGACAGCCTGGCTGCAGAGGGTTCAGTGTTACCAGAGTTAACTGACTGTGAACTGTGTTAAGAACTGCACTGTGAACTGCTGTGAAATGTTTGAAGAGCTGACAAGTAAACCCGGTGAACCCTTCCTGAGTGTCTGTGTTTGATTCCAGGTATATTGAACTTTGCATACCTTTTATCCTGTCAGGAGCAGCCCGACCCGCGGCGGGCTCATCCATCTGGCTGCAGCCCATCATCCATCCTCCTAGCAGAGCAGCGCTGCAGCGGTGGTCCTATCATTGGCCACAACCCGTGGGTGGCGTCACGACAAACATTATCCTTGTAAATATCCCTTTACTTGTGAGAACCCGGGACACGGTCCAGACCAGGACCTCCGTGACATACCCAGCAGTACCCCGGTACGGTACCGAGTACCCCGTCCCAGTGGGCTCCACATACACATGACTCCATCTTTAGTCATTCTAGTTTTGCAATTAGTAGCTTATATATTAACGTGTCTTCTTGTCCATAGCTTGCTGATACTACCTGCATTACAGAAACTCAGCGTGCACCTACTTTCTCATGGATCTAATTGAAATGTATTATAGATTCAGATAAGATGTGATGCCCTAAACCAGATTTCGAGCTGAGATTCCTATTTGCTAATTTTTCTTTGTACCATCAAAGGCGCATCACGTTTGGCGCAGACAAAGAGAACAGACATGTATATCTTCCTTATGTTTTATTCACTTTGTAGTGTTTGCTTGTGTATCGGCTCTTTCCCAATTCCATTGTCACCCTTTTTTTTTATCCCATCAGGCTTCTTTCAATATTGTCGGCCACCTAGTCCTTGGCACAATCCTTTTGTCCTGTAGACAGCGAGCAACAGCTTGTTATTTTGTTCTCCTGGACTATTTCTCCAGCCATCAATAGACTGAAACCGCTGTGTTCTTCCTGCAGAATTCATCTCTCTGCCAGCGCTGGCTGCCTTGAAATACCTGGCTTGTGCTGACCTTCTCTTCTTATTATCAAATCGAAATTTTGCCAATGCCAAGTTACACATGCTCAAAGACAGTGACAGTGGCCATGTAACCAGTGATATAAAGATAAAGTTCTTAAAGAGAGTCTGTCCCTTCAAAATCCTTATAACACTAGCTATACAGTGATGTAGGAGACTCTGGGCCTATAGAATCGTACTAGTACTGTGCATTTTTGTAGTCCAGCGCCTGAGAAAATGAAATACGGGAGCTTCAGTGCAGCCTTGGCGCATCCAAGAGCTATGCTTCTGCTGTAAGGTAGCCGCCCAATACCACTCCAAGCATTCCTTGGCTCCGCGGGTCAACCAAACAGATTTGGACTGTGGGTCACAGATGTAAAAATGGGCAGCAGGTACTGACTGGACTCCTAGAAGTGACAGGACGGTTGGTACTGGTGAGATGACTCGAGCTGGCTTCTTGGCGCATAAACAGGCAGAACAATGGTACTGGTAGGACGGCAGGTACTGAGTGAAGAAACACAGGTTAGTGAACACACGATATGAGCACAAGACACAGGGTCAGGAACCTTATTTCAAAGACACCTCGAATGGGTAAGGCAAGGTGCCCTAAATACCTAATGCCTCACAGTGAAACGCTGTAGGCAAGACCTAAAAGACCTCACTGCTCCTTGAAGGAGGCACAAAGTATGCACGCATGCACCCTAAGCATGCTCCTCAGGGTACCTGCATGGCATGCGCAGACCCCGGGAGCAGAAGGCAGCAGTGATGGGCAAACCCGATTACCTGATTATCCAACACAATTGAATTCAATAATCCAGCACTATTGAGCTTACACCTCAGGTCTACAGTTGGGTTACTATAGGGATCCACGCCAGCCGTGATCTCAGATGAAACTCTAATGTCACTGCTCTCACTGCTGCGGCTTCCAGAGACGTCAAGTGGGAGCACTGCTCACTGTGAGAATCACTTTAATATCACCAAAATGACCAATGACCTTCTGACAGCAAAACATATGGTGAACACTTTCTGCTTATTCCTTCTTGACCTCTCTGCAGCCTTAAACACTGTTGACCACCATCTCCTACTCTCTATGCTGCACTCCATTGGATAAAGGACACGGCTCTCTCTGGATCTCTTCCTATCTTTCTGACGCTCTTTCAGTGTATCATTCGCTGGCTCCACTTCCCCCCCTCTTCCTGTCACTATTGGGTCCCTCAGGGTTCAGTCCTTGGACCTCTTTCCCCATTCTCTCTCTACACGCCCCGATTGGACAGACCATCAGCAGATTTGGCTTTCAGTACCATCTTTATGCTGATGACACACAACTATACACTTCAGCCCCTGATCTTACCCCTGCTCTAATAAAGAACACCAATGACTGTCTAACCGCAGTTCAATATCATGTCCGCTTCTCTATCTGAAACTGAACCTTTCCAAAACTGAACTTCTCTGCTCCCTGCCCTCCACTAACCTCCTCTAAATATGACATGTCTCTCTCAATGTGCGGCACCACAATAATGCCTAGTCAGCAGGCTCGCTGTCTGGGTGTTATGTTTGACTCTGATCTTTCTTACCCCATTATAACAATCTCTGCACTGCTCTTTCCACTTGCACCTGAAGAACATCTCTAGAATTCGCCCCTTTCTCACCTTGGAAACCACAAAATCCCTCACTGTGGCCCTGATTCACTCCCCCTTGACTATTGTAATTATCTTTTATTGGCCTCCCTCGCACTAGACTCTCCCCTCTCCAGTCCATCTTTAATGCAGCAGCCAGGATCACCTATCTAGCTAATCGTACTCAGAGCTTCTGCTCTATGCCAGACACTGCACTGCTGCCATACATTATAGGATCCAATTCAAATTGATTGTTCTCACCCACAAAGCTCTTCACAGTGCAGCACCCCCCTACATCTCCTCCCTCATCTCTGTCTATCACCCAGCCTGTTCTCTTCACTCTGGAAGTGACTTTAGATTCACTTCTGCATTAATCCGAACCTCCTGCTCCTGGCTCCAAGACTTCTCCCGACGCCCATCTCTGGATGCTCTACCCCAAGAAATTAGGTGTATTCCACAACTTACATAGTTTCAGGCAATCCATAAATAAAACACATCTTTTTAGGGCGGCCTATCATGATCTCTAGTCAGTCATCTAGACATAGCCTACCCGCTCCACCAGTCTGCTCTATCTGTTCCCCATCTCCTCAAGATGACAATGCCATCATTCTACATAAGCCCCTGTACTTTGTGTCACCCCCACCTCAGTGTTAGATGGTAAGCTCTTATGAGCAGGGCTGTCATTATTTTGCTCTAATTATTGTATTGTATTATGCTTTGTATTGCATTGTGTTGTTTTTTGCATTGTATTGTATTTTCTAATAACTGTTATGATTGTTTAAACATGAACTTTGAATTGTGAAGCGCTGCGGAATATGTTGGCGCTATATAAATAAAGATTATTATTATTATATCACCGCTAACAGCAATGTAGAACAGCCAGAAGCATCGTAGAGGGACCTCATTTTATGGATTTAGCATTGGAGCTGGGTATGTTTGGGTTTAATAAATGGGCAAAAGAGGAGTTCTGTGTGTTTTATTACAAATAATGGAGTTTTTTCTGTTTTTGTGGTTTTCTTTAAGTATTTACTTACAGGATTGGTAATGTGGGGGTCTCATAGAGGCCTAAAAACAACCAACCCAGGCTTGATAACAGATGTCAATTCTCAGCTTTCATCAACCACTTCTATTACCCCGATTGCCACCGCACCAGGGAAATCGAGAAGAGCTGGTTAAAGCAGCAGAATTAGGAGAATCTATTGAATGGGCCAAATTCTAGGGTGGCTGTGGGCTGCAATTCTTAGCCTGAGGGGACCCAATAACTCCCCATGGTGAGAATATCAACATCCAGCCGTGTGCTTTATATTGGCTGAGCATCAAAATTGGGGTACCCATGCATTTTTAAAAACGATTTATTTAAATAATTGATTAAAAAAAAGTCCACCTATTTCGATACGCAGCCAACATAACATACTCAGCGGGGGGCTGCAGTTTGCAGTCGTGTGCTTTATCTGGCTATGTTTCACAATATACGGGGGACCCCACACACTTTTTTCAATTATTTACTTATTTTTACACATATTGTATGATGGCAGGCTCGTTGCCATAGATGTCTATGCCAACCAATCACAGACACCGATACAGATTAGGGGGCACAGTCTGACTTACACAACCAATCATAGATGCTGTCCCAGAGAGTGGGCGGGGGACCACAGTGAGTAAATATGAGGCTTAACAAGTAAGTAGTAAGGAAGTGTGAGTGCAGCGGGAGACTGGTAAGTGTAATTATTCTGCTTTAATCGCTATTTTGCTTTCTTTTACAGCCCCCAGCCCTTACTGCCATCATTTTATAGCACTAACTTTTGGGTCCCCATAGACTTATATGGGCTTCAGGCTCAAATTGGGGTCAAGTCCAGGCATGAACCTTTTGAAAAGTCTGGATGGATCTGATGAACCCGCGGGTTGGCCCATCTCTAGAAGGCAGCGGTAAGGACAGCAGACACAGGCGGCATTAGATGGCCAGCAAAATAAGGGTGTCGGTGTCTCTGCTGGGAGTTCTAGCGGGGTCTCTTATTTTTGAAGGCGTCTTCTCCCAACAGCAATTTTCAGATCTCTCCACAGGTGATCAATGTGATTTAGATCCGGACTCATTGCTGCCAATTCAGAACTCTTCAGCGCTTTGTCTCCATCCATTTCTGGGGCTTCTTGATGTTTGGGTGTCATTGACTTACTGGAAAACCCATGACCTAGAACACACACCCACATTCTGGACACTACATTGTGACCCAAATTCCTTGGGTAATCTTCAGATTTCATGATTCCTTGTACACAGTCAAGGCCCCGGGTATCAGAGGCAGCAAAACAACCCAAAACATCTCTGACCTCAACCATATGTGAGTGTAGGTCCTGTGTTCTTTCCTTGTAGGCCTCATTCCATTTTTGGTATGCAGTAGAATGATGCGCTTTACCAAAAAGCTCTATCCTGTCTCATCTGTCCACAAGATGCTTTCCCAGAAGGAATTTGGTTACTCATGCACATTTTGGCAATCTATGGTTAAGCATTTTTCTGTGTGTGTCAGCAGTGGGGTCCTCAAAGGTCTCGTCCATAGCGTTTCATTTCATTCACACGTGGACGGATAGTTTGTGCTGACACTGATGCTCCCTGAACCTGCAGGACAGCTTGAATTTCTTTGGAACCTGATCGGGTGTGGCTTATCCACCATCTGGACTATCCGGCATTGCAACCTTTCATCAATTTTCCTCTGCCGTCCATGTCCAGGGAGATTAGCTACAGTGCCATGGCTTGTAAACATCTTGATTATGTTGCTCACCATGGACAAAAAAACATAAAAATCTTGAGATAGACATGTAAACTTGGGACTGTTGATATTTATCTTAAATTTCTCAGTTCCTCAGCCTGTTCTCTTCTCTTTCTGTCCTCCATGCTTAGGTGGCACACACAGACACGCAATGCAAAGATTGAGTCAACTTCTCCCCTTTTTATCTAGTTTCAGGTGTGATTTTCATATTGCCCACACCTGTTACTTGCCAGGTGAGTGTGAACGAGCATCATAGGCTGGAAACAAAGTTGTGAATCCACAATTTTATAAAGGCGCATGTTTTAGGTTTTGTGTTAAATTATGTCCAAATTATGTGTTGTTCCAGTACACACAAAGGGAACAAACTTGTTTATAGCAAACGTGGAATTGCAATAATTTTCTGGGAAAAAGAATTCATTTTCTGGAACAATTTCAAGGGAGAAAACACGTTCGGCCATGACTGTATATCTAAACCTTTTATCTAATATGGTAAACCACATGCAGTAGATGGAGCTAATATGATATTGATACTCTTTTCCTCCCTTGGTCCCTTGGGTTTTTCAATCCAAATTTGGTTGCTTTAGATTTCCATCTCCAGCAGAGATGTAGCCTTGGGCAGTCCGTGAACAAAGCTCTTGGAGCATTGTAGGCCGCTACAATAAAGTGAGACACAACCTGCTAAATCGAACTGTAATATAGCATTAAATGAAAAATATAATTTTCACTGATATGTTTACGTCTCATGGGTATAATTACGTTAAGACGCCAAAAATTATTTTATACGGATCGGAAAAGAAAATAATTTGGCTTTGCAGACGAATGAGTTTTGATAGAGCTCAAAGTGAGGAATCTAATCGGTCATTTTGGACATTTTTATTGCTTTTTATTCCCACTTTTGTATTTTTTTTCGGCAAGTTGCACCATTCACGGTATCAGTTGCCTTGGAAACCTTTGTATTCTGCTTACAAACACTGAGTCATATCGTGCTGGAACAGAGATAGGATGTATTAAACATAACGAAGCGAGCAGGATGATTGGCCGGCCACCAACCAGCTCATTGGCTGCCATTTATTTTGGTGTATTGGACAGCCTATTAATTATCACTCATTAGCGGAACATATCTCCGTCGTCTTGAATGTTATGCATGCCGTTCCTGGCAAGGGTGGCACCGGCTGACAATTTTGTTTTACAAATATTGCTGTTGGAAAATGCAGAGATTAATGAATAAATTGTGAACAATCACAGAATGGCATGAGTAAGGGAACTAGAATGCCGTGCCTGGTTTAGATAAAACATACGGACAGAGTTAATAACCCCGACTTTGATAAAAAATTATGCCCAATTTTGGAATGACTTGTGGCATAACATTTAGACCAATTTATGTGTTTTAGACACTTTTTCCAGATCATTTGACAAGGGAACATGACTTTGCATGATATATTTGCCACATTGGCTTTCAGTACCATCTCTATGCTGATGACACACAACTATACTCTTCCTCTCCTGACGTTACTCCCGCTCTACTAAAGAACACCAATGACTGTCTAACCGCAGTTTCCAATATCATGTCCACTCTCTATCTGAAACTCAATCTTTCCAAAACTGAACTTCTTCTGCTCCCGCCCTCCACTAACCTCCCTAAATCTGACATCTCTCTCAGTGTGCAGCACCAAGATAACACTTTTGCTCACTGTCTGGGTGTTATCTTTTCTTCACCTCCTATACACAATCTCTTGCCCGCTCTTGTCGATTGCACCTGAAGAACATCTCTAGAATTCGCCCCTTTCTCACTTTGGAAACTACAAAAACCCTCACTGTGGCACTGATTCACTCCCGCCTTGATTATTGTAATTCTTTAATAATTGGCCTCCCTCTCTCTAGACACTCCCCTTCCCAGTCCATCCTTAATGCAGAAGCCATGGACACTTATCTGGCTAACTGTTACTCAGATGCTTCCGCTCTATGCCAGTCATTGCACTGGCTGCCTATACACTATAGGATCCAATCCAAATTGATGGTTCTCACCCACAAAGTTCTTCACAATGCAGCACCTCCCTCATCCTCAATCCATCTCCTCCCTCATCTCGGTCTATCACCCCACCCATTCTCTACGTTCTCTGACTTTAACATATGCACTAATCCGAACCTCCCCCTCCAACACTTCTCTCGAGCTGCACCAATTCCCTGGAATGCTCTACCCAAAAAAAATTAGGACTATCCACAACTTACGTAGTTTCACTCCTTAAGAACACATCTTTTTGCTCCGTAATCGAAATGACTTAGGCAGACCCAAAATAATGTCTGGTGGCCACTCATCCAGCTCTTATCTATTCACCATTTCCTCAAGTTGACTATACCATCATTGTAAATAAGCCCCTGTACTTTGTGACACCCCCACCTCATTGTAGATTGTAAACTCTGATGAGTAGGGCTGTCTTTATTTTGCTTTAATGATTGTATTTTCTATAACTGATACTTATGACTGTCTATATATGAGGAAGGCTATAGTTTTATAAATGTTTAGCCGAAACGCGTTGTGTGTGTACCCCATTGTTGAACTGTGTGCAATATACTTCTATGGAATAAACCTTATAAATGAATGAGGATCCTTGTGTTCTCTCCTGGAAGCGCTAGGAACTATTGGAACAGATCCCTTTTCCACATTGTATACGAACCTCTGAATTGTGAAGCGCTGCGGAATATGTCGGTGTTACGTAAATAAAGATTATCACAATATATTGGTGCTCAGGTAAACGGACGACATCCCAAAGAGAGATGAGCAAGCCTGTTTGGGTTCGGAGTTCAAGTGCTAAAGCCCTGGAGGGGGCATCGCTGTGGTCGGGTACAGTCGGTGCTTGGCTCAGTGTGGGCCGCGTAAAGTGCTTGATTGGCTCACACTGGGGTTAAAAGCACAGTTTTTGATTCTAGGGTGTTTCCAAAATTAAAAAATATACCCTCATCCTCCCATCCCAGGAAGTGTTTTGTTTATGGCTGGTTGCATGTGGACGGAGAGCCGTCCAGCCAATCAGTGACTTCCAATGAGGTTCAGATCAAGTTGGGGTCCCGAACAGTGCAAAAAAGAAAAGTCTGACAGCACCACCCGAAACTAAACTTCAAAAAGTTCACTAATCTCTAGTGCCGAATCCAATATAGAAAAAATACCGGCACTCCTGTTTCTTCAGGGATTCTAAAGATTTATTCTATGAATCCATATAGGGAAAGTGCATTTAGTATAAATAGTTGTCACGCCATCATAAACGACTCCCAGCGTGCGTTGCAACAAAAAGGGTAACAACGGGGATGGTAATAGGAGGAAGGCCTTATCTGAGGGAGACGGGAGATGGAATACCTCCCAAACCTGCTAACACTAACCTGTGCCTGGAGATCCCTAATGTGCCTAAGCGGGTCCTTCCCCCTGTCACTGTTACATGCCTAGCCCTTGGCCTTACTTCCACTAGCCCTGAGTAGGAAAAACTTTGGTGAGTGCACTAGACTTTACCACTACAATAATAACATGGGAAGGAAAACAAACAAGGAGACATAAACAAAGAGGATATATACCAACAATTGCAGCCAAACACAAGGGCTGCAGGATATTCAGCTTCAGAAACTTCAAGAGATTTCCTCCCTCCACAGTGGTCAGTTAAGAATGAAGATATTCTATAACCGGCATCAGGTGATGAAACATGACTATTTAAAGGGAAGGAGAGTGGTCACAACCTGGCTGCACCTGAGAAAAAAACAGAAACATCAGCAAAAATAGAGTCCTTAACCCATGCTGCACCAAATGAATGTAAATATGTTTAAAACACATATGTGAGACTTAGATCCCAAACCAGTCACATGTCTCCCAAGGATGGAAGAGCCTTGTGACAATAGTGGAGTGGATTGGCAATTCATGGTTATTTTTGTAAGTTTTGAGAGTAGATTTGTCAGTAAGCAGAGGTGTGCCTTTAATTATTGGGAAAAACTCCTATGCAACCCACACTTCTCATCATACCGCTTCAAATGAAAAACATTTTGCGACCTGTTGAAGAAGCCGTTATCATAGAGCCTTACTTACCTTTCTTCTCCCTGCTCCATGGATAATTACATTATATGGCTGATTAAAGATACGAGTGTTACAAGGGTTTGTGCAATATTAATTTAATTAGATTCTTTGACTATAGAGAAATAACTATACGGCTCTATAGGCAACACTGACTACATCACACACAAGCCTTCTTTTGTAGACAGCAAAAATGGTTGAACTTTTAGGGGCAAGTGTTTTTGGGGGTGAGGGTTCTGCTGCTACAAATCCTAAAAGGCAGGAAAACCTTCTCCTCGCACCAGCGATTCCGACAGCAATACGTTCTGAAAAAATTGATTTCTGCAGAATCCGATTCTCTAACATTGGAGTCTATGGAGAACGGATCCGGTAACTGATCACTATTTCGACATCCTTTTTTCTTTCATTTATAAAGGA
Organism: Allobates femoralis; assembly: GCA_033576535.1. Taxonomy (NCBI): domain Eukaryota; kingdom Metazoa; phylum Chordata; class Amphibia; order Anura; family Aromobatidae; genus Allobates; species Allobates femoralis. The sequence continues at coordinate 34,908,076 of JARQOC010000006.1, forward strand.
TCCATTTTTTTTTCTTACTGGATCAGTTTCAAAATGAAGATAAATAGTGATCAGTTACCGAATCCGCTCTCCATAGACAACAATGTTAAAAAAAATAAGTGGATCCTACAAAAATCAATTTTTTCAAAATAGACGAAAAAAGTTGTGTTTGTACAATGGATTGTGCTGGATCCAATCTAATAGACGATTACTGGACATTGGAACTCAGCATAACCAAAGCCCAGGCCTAACAGTGAGTATACTCATAACACACAGGTGTAACATCTCATCTACACACTCTTGATTCATGCCATGCTGTTGACTAGCCCAAGGTATGGGGACTCGGGTATCTAGGCCTTCCGCTACGGTAGGGATGTCACTTTTGGCTTGCCCAGACCCGTGGCCCTGGTGATCAACTAAAAAGGGGTAGTTGAAATGGGAATAAATGTTTATAAGTTTATCGTGACGCCACCTGTGGTACCTGGTGACTGCACCAGCGCTGCATGGGGCCTCCAGGGATGATGGATGAGCAGCTAGGTATTGAAGCTCCCCACAGGCGGAGCTGGATCCCTGGGGAGTTTGGTGATGATGATGAGGGATGCAGCAGGGACTTGGCCGGGCTGTTGGATAACGGGGCAGTCTCTGTGGATGGCAGGGGCGCAGATAAGGAACTGACACACACACCGCTGGTCGTTTCTTTACCTTTTACTGATGTAGTTGCAGGCAGACGTCCAGGGCACTGCCGGGTGTTCAGGATGCACTTCTGGGTCTCCACAGCGAGTGGGTATAAGGCCTCCTTATCTCTTTCCCCTTGTGTGTGAAGCCCCTGCCTCATGGGAAGCTTGGCTTACCTCCTCTGCTCTCTGACCACCTGTGCTGTCGTTGGGAAACCCTCGATGGACTACCATTGTTCCTCTCTCTGCGGTGCCTGGCTCCCTGGTTAGTGACTGCACAGATGCCTGAGAGATGGAAGTCTCCACGGCAGACTGGTGTTCTCTACTGGGCCAGGTGCCCTCCAGTAGACTTGGACTCCGGTGTCCGGTGTGCTGTTTGGGTGGACCTAATGCTGGCTCCTCGGTTCCCATTTTGTCCTTTCCTTTCTCTCCTCACCTTCTGATCCCACTCTTGCACACTCTAACTGCACCCCCAGCACCAGTATTTATAGGGGATCCTGCCTAAGGACAACAAGTTGAGCTCCCCCTACTGTGCTTTGGGGTGGAAGGTGTTGTTTGTTTCTGTGTACCCACTGTGTAAACCCATCCATGCTGTAGGTGAGTCTGTGGTTACCTGTGTAAGCAGGGCGCCACACTGGTATATTTATTTTCCCTCTTTCTTCTTGCCGTTCCCAGTCATCTGCTAAGTGTCCCTTCTCTAGAATACTCTATCACTTTATGTGGCTTCTGCCACATTCCCACCCTGTAGCCGTGGCGACCAATCAGAGACTTGGCGCATGGATTGAATGCCACGTCTCTGATTGGTCGCCACCAGCCGCGAAGACCAATCAGAGACGCGGCATTCAAACCGCTCGCCAAGTCTCTGATTGGTCGCCACAGTTGGCGGCGACCAATCAGAGATGCGGTGCGTGGTTTGGCGAGCGATATGAACACTGCGCGGTTTTAAAACACGCGCCACATCTCTGATTGGTCGCCGTCAGCCGTGGCGACCAATCAGAGACTTGGCGTGTGGTTTGAATGCTGCATCTCTGATTGGTCTTTGTGGCTGCGACCAATCGGAGATGCGGCGTGTGTTTGCCTCAAAATTTGAATGCCGCCATATAGGAATACCCATACCGTGTGTGTTCCAATATGGCAGTCGGGGTACTACCGTGGCGAGCAGCAGGGAGATGACTGGCTGACGCCGGTCATCTCCCGGCTGGCGTAACCGGCGTAAATGCAATTTAAATTTTAATTTAATAATAATGTAGAGCAGGTGATTATAATAAACTTTCAAATATACTTCATTAGAAAATTCTGGTTGAAAACCATTCATAAACCTTCCACAAGGTGTCCCCACTACACCGTGTGTGAAGTTCATTATCAGGCAGATCCGTCTTCACACTGAATACAGGCATGTAACCATATAAGGGAAAGGGGGAGTGGCCTACACTGCTGACAGCAGCTGGTTAGGAAATAATGTATCAAATTATCTCAGCATACTGCACAGTTGCTAAGCAACGTCAGGATCACTGCTAACTACTCTGATCTATCATCTGGCTCCACATAGCTCAGTCAGGATCTCTGTTAACTCCTTGTTTGCTGGCTCCCACACAGCACACTATCAGCCTGCTCTCAGAAGCTGTGGAAATACACACATATGGCTGGCAGAAACTGGCCACACCCACACAGACATAAAATGCAGTTTTTAAAAGAGCACAGAAAAATGTGAGAAAATAACTCACATGGCGCAAAAATAATGTGTATGGGGCCTTCCCTGACAAATGAGGATGGAGGATAAGAGGATCTATGATGTCTTATTTCAAACTCCTGAGCTCCAAGAGATAAGCCATGACCAGATATGTCTTTCTCTTGCTCTTTCATAAAGTACAAGGAACATTTAGTAAGGGAAACACTCCAGTGGATGGGAGAGTCGGGTGCGGGGGGGACCTCCACACGTCCAACACTTTCCAAACTCTTTCTTCTTCCCAGAAACTCGCTAATTTTTGTATAAATTGTAATGCTATAGTATTGCAGTATGAAGTATATTTTTCTGTCAGCAGGTTTTTGTTATGTAAGATGTCAGCAGCATAATGTAAGGGTTGAAAAAACAAACAGACACTGTGCCTTTCTTACCAGTATGTGTGCTCTTGTTTACTTAAACTAAAGGCTTTATCACCTGGTGATTACCATTACAAGAAAGAAATAATGAAATAAAATACAGAAGAAATTGAGCAAAAAAGAAGAAAGAACAAACGAGAGAAAATAAAGAAAAAAAGGAGCCAAAAATTCGGCAAAACTCCCAAACAACTGAATGTTGTCAGTCGGCAGATCCAGCATACTGTGCGCTTTCATTCAATTCTGTCTTTGCACTCAGGAAAGTAGTAGAAAGTTATAAAGTTTTGGTCTCTTGCAGGAAATGAATGCGCTGTTTATAATCAATGGTAGAAGAAAAGATTTTGGCACCCAAGGCAAATCAGCCGAACGTCTCTCCAGTCACCCATCACGGCACACCGAGGAGCCGTCACTCCACCATTATTTGTGTGTGGACAGCCAGAAATAAATCTGAAAGGTTATAGAAACACTCGAGCTGTCAGACCTCTACCTGTTCTTCTGTATTAAGTACATTAGGATTGTTTGTAGGAATTGTGAAAGCTGAAAGCTCCAGTTCTCACCTGTAGAAAGTAATGAAGACCTTTTAGACGTCTTATAACAAAGTCGTCATCACATTGGCTGTTGTAAGTTGCAGATCAATATTTTTCCAATACGAGTTGTCAACACCTGATACATTAAACTTGTGGTCATCAACCCCTAAAAAGGTTGCATAGACATAAATGGGAACCTGTCACATGTAAAAACGCCATTACTCTGCAGATAGAGGGTTAATCTGCAGGTTAACAGCATTCTATACCTGCCCAGTGCCCTCACTTAGAGCCCCGCTGCCGGGAGGAAATGAACATCATTCCTCCCAACAGCGTTCAGCTTCCAGTCATATGGCTTCAGCCGCAACTCAATAGAGTCATAGAATTATTATTTATTATAGCGGTATTTATTCCATGGCGTGTTACATGAAAAGGGGTATACATAGACAAGTACAATATTCATGAACAATACATGGCACAGACAGGTACAGGAGGGGAGAGGACCCTGCGCGCGAGGGCTCACAGCCTATAAGCGATGGGTGAGGATACATTAGGTGAGGAGAGAGGACCCTGCCCATGAGGGCTCACATTCTACAAGGGATGGGTGAGGATACAGTAGGTGAGAGAGGACCCTGCCCACGAAGGCTCACAGTCTACAAGGCATGGGTGAGGATACAGTAGGTGAGGAGAGAGGACCCTTCCCACGAGGACTCACAAATATATAGGATGGGTGAGGATACAGTAGGTCAGAAGAGAGGACCCTGTCTGTGAGGGCTCACTGTCTACAAGGGATGGGTGAGGATACAGTAGATGAGGAGAGAGGACCCTGCCTGCAATGTCTCACAGTCTACTAGGGATGAGTGAGGATACAGTAGGTGAGGAGAGAGGACCCTGCCCATGATGGCTCACAGTCTACAAGGGATGGGTGAGCATACAGTAGGTGAGGAGAGAGGACCCTGCCCACGAGGGCTCACAGTCTACAAGGGATGGGCGAGCATACAGTAGGTGAGGAGAGAGGACCCTGCCCACGAGGGCTCACAGTCTACAAGGGATGGGTGAGCATACAGTAGGTGAGGAGAGAGGACCCTGCCCATGAGGGCTCACAGTCTACAAGGGATGGGTGAGGATACAGTAGGTGAGGAGAGAGGACCCTGCCCACGAGGGCTCACGGTTTACAAGGGATGGGTGAGGATACAGTAGGTGAGGAAAGAGGACCCTGCATGCAAGGACTCACATCCTACAAGGGATGGGTGAGCATACAATAGGAGAGGACAGAAGATCCTGCCTGTGAGGACTCACAGAATGGTGGAGTTTTAAGGGACCTCCTGGGTCATCTGGTCCAACCCCTGCTCAAAGCTAGATTCACTAAATCATCTCAGACAGATGTCTGTCCAGCCTCTGTGTAAAGACTTCCATTGATGGGGAATTCACCCCCTCTCGAGGACGCCTGTTCCACTCGATCACCCTCACTGTCAAAAAGTTTTTAATAATATCTAATCTGTGTCTCCTCAGTTTCATCCCATTGCTTCTAGTCTTTCCTTGTGCAAATGAGAATAAAGCTGATCCCTGTACAGTGTGACATCCCTTGAAATATTTGTAGACAACTATTAAGTCTCTTCTCAATCTTCTTTTGGCAAGCTAAACATTCCCAAATCCTGTAACTGTTCTTCATAGGACATAGGACATGGTTTGCAGACCGGTCACCATTCTGGTTGCTCTTTTCTGAACTTGTTCCAGATTGTTGATGTATTTTTTATAATGTGGCTCCCAGAACTGGACACAGTATTCCACACGAGGTCTGACCAAAAAGGAGTAGATGGCAAAAATAACTTCATGTGATCTAGACTGCATGCGCCTGGTAATAAATCCAAGAATTATGTTTGCCTTTTTTGCTGCTGCATCACATTGTTGACTCATGTTCAGTCTGTGGTCTATTAGTATACCCAAGTCTTTTTCACACATTGTGTGATCGCATTAGAACTTGAGGTCAGTCAGTGATGGGCACTCAATTGCTGCTACCACTAACTATCCACTGAGCAGTGACTGAAGCCATGCCAGCGCTAGCCGGCAGCGGAGCTCTAAATGCGGGTGCTGGCTCGGTTCAAAATGCTGTTACCCTGCAGATTAACCCTAAATATGTAGGTTAATAGCAGTTTTTCACATGTCAGGTACCCTCCAAATAGAATTAATTTTCATTTTTAGTTCATAAATCAATAGTACACATGAGAATAAGTAACTTTCTAATATATCTTATCAGACAAATCTGCTTCTTTCTCCTCCAGGATTGAACTTTCACTCCTAATTTATTGTAAAATCTGTATTCAGTGAAGAAAGATTTTTGCCTTTGCTGGGATAGAAGATTACAGTTAGGCTAAGTGGCGACATAGAATGTGTGTTGTGGATTTTTGATGTTAAAAAAGTCTCCACGATAATCCTCTACGACATCCGATCATAGTGAGACCCAAAACTGACTGAGTTTCAGCTCCTGCAGTGAGTGGGGTAACGTGCAAGAGTTCATCTGAGTTCAAAGCTCAGCTGCGTTGCTCGTAACTGACCTCAGATGAACCAGACTGTGATGTCAACCCGCTCACAACACGAGCCCAAACTCCACTTCGGGTCCCACTGTGATCGGACATTGCAGAGGATTATTATAGAGGTATTTTTGGGAGAGTAAAGATGGGAAAAATCTTTGTGGTTGTGTTATTTTTACAAATAAATTATTTTTCACAGTCTGGTATACTATTTACTATTTACTTAGAGGTTCATAATGGCCAGGTCTAAAATTGGTCTGAACCTCGAGCTTAGTACCATCTGGCAATACATAGCTGGCATTAACCCCTTAGAAGCCAACCACACAGTGCAGCTCCAAAAAATGGCACCTCTATGAATGCACAATTTTCTAGGGTGGCTGTGGGCTGCAATTCATAGTGTTGAGGGCCCATAACACTTGGGTCTCCACATGCTGAGGATTCCAGCCCCCAGCTGCCAAGTTTTACTTGACTGGCATCCACAAATACGGCGAAGCCCTGCATAATTTTTTTAAATTATTTTTTAAATGTAATTTTTTTTTAATTATTTCCAGAAATAATTTTTAAAAAAGGGCTCCCCTGTATTTTTGATTACCAGCTGGTAAACCTAGGCAGATGGGGGTGGGTGGTAGCCCTTACCTGCCTGCAATACCTGGGCCGGTGACCAAAAATACAGCAGAGCCCCATGTCATCAGTCCAAAATATGCGTGAACAGTGCTGCATATTTGCTGCATATTTTAGATGTAATGTAGCACCCCTGTGGTCTGGCTGCCACAGTGGAATTGTAGTCCATCTAAGGTAATGCCATGTCTGTCAGGAATTGGGTGTTTCTTCTGCTGGACCTCCACACATCCAACACTTTCCAAACTCTAACCAGAGAGTGCAGAGTGGAAGAGACCCACCCCAGGGCAGACCCCACTTCTGTTTGGAAAGAGGAGTTAGGATAGGGAGGGGTTAGGCAAGTGGAGATAGTGAGTTATTGTGTTGTCGGCTTTCAAGCCAAGCAGAAGCTCAGCTGCAGGAGGGGTACCAGGACCCCAAGCTGCCAGATCTTTATGACTGGCAGTGAACCTGGAGGCTACTGGGCTTCATGTACAGTAGCTGCACCATTGGGGACTTGTCTGGGGCTTAGTGATATAGAAGAGCTAGAAAACTAGTGGGCACAGTTACTCATAGAACTTGCACCGTCTGCCTGACTGGAAGGAACTCACAGAGACTCGGGAGAAATTTGAGGCGTTACAGAGGACTAGTGAGCTGGGAACAAGCAGCAGGAAGAACATACAACCACCCCAGCAGAATGGAACCCAGTCCTTCTCAGACTGACCTGACCCAAAAACCTGGTGAAACAGTACCCCTGGACTGGATGTCTTGAACTGCAAATAAAGGTAATCTGGCTGAATTCAACTGCCTCCTTGTTTCCTTCTACTGCACCCCTGCACTCCTCACCACAACCAACACCATTCTCTCCATTACAACCCCTCATCATCATCACCTCCATCATACTACACTCCAGGGGGCTGAACTGGCTGAGGAGGGTACAACACCTAGCTGCTACAACACCTATTCCCTGGGAGTACTTATATGCAGCATCGGCTATCCCTGGTTGGACACTTCAGCTGGCGTCACAAACTTTCAAACTTTATTCTCCCCTGTAAATACCCCTATTTTTCATGTGCGGTTAGGGTCACAGCTGTTGGGCATTGACACCATGAACATTATACCCCTGGCCCAGCCAGCTGAGTATCCCGACCCTTGCGACCGTCACACTAACATTGAGCTCTATGGGTCAAAATCATGGAAAAATTACCTGAACAAATACACTGCAAGAATTGGCATACTGTGCGAAAATCCGAAGCATGGGCACAGCATTTCTTATTTCTCATACACTTTACAGAGAATGTGATGTAATGCGAATTTGTCAAAAATAAGCCGAAAAAACATGGGAAGATCACGGCAGTGTCAGCACATAGCCTTAGTGCTCATAAAGTTCTATGGAGAGGTGAGGGGAGGCCTAGAGGCAGTGACGTCAGTGGAGCCAAAGTAAGAAAAAAGCCACACAGGAGTGATGGTAAGACCCAGAACGGGAGTCTTGGCAGTGGGACAGGTATGGCGAGGGCCAAGAAAAGGTGAGCATAACTGTTGGTTTACTTTTCTTAACTCTCTCAAAGCAGATTCAATTTGAACACTCCCCCGGGAGTAGGTTAATAAACCTGTCTGCCGGCCCCTGGTTTGGATATTGGGAGGTGGTTGGGGGGAAGACAGGCAGTGTGATTTCAGTCTTTTTTGTGGGACGATAAAGCTGAGGTCACCTCTTTCCAAAGGCACTGGAGAGACACCTTGATCACCTGGATATACAGTATACTGCTGGATTGTTTTAAGGATTTTTCTGATGGATTATTTTATGGATTTTTATGTTTTCAAGCAATAAAGGTTCTTGGGCTGTTCACACATCTCTCACTCTATTGATTGTGGGATACCGGAGAAGGATTCCATGACACCCCTTTAACACAACCTTGTGTGTCAAGGTCACACATTTATTGAATGAGTAACGTGTAATATCACATTTATTCTACGCAGCAAGCTGATGATAAAAAACAATCATTAGCGGTTCTATAAAAATAAAAGGCACTAATATTTTCACATGTAATGCCCTTGTAAAACCTCAACAAAAATCTATATTGGCGGAATGATGATAAAACAAAACGAGCAAAATAAACTTATATCTAAACCTTCTTTTCTGTGAACCTAAAATTCTGCAAAGTGAACGTTAAAGTAAGCAGGATTATAGCCATTCTGGTAAATTATAGATTTTGCAAAGAATTCGATCCTTCGTTGGCTCCGTCCTTTGTGGAGAATATTGTAGAATAATAGCTGAGGATTGTGAGATTTATCTATGAGGCTTCCTTCTCTCTGTTCTTTAACTTGTTCTCATTGCCTCTCGCCTGGGGAGACAGTGAAGTATGTTGTAAGTCATGGCATGCAACTCTGTGGGTTCTGGAATATCATTAAAGCCTTGAGTGAGTCATCACCCGACTCCCATAGGTAACGCTTGTATTTTCCAGCGTTTCAAGCTCTTCCTGGGATATTACAGCTGCTTTCAATGTATGAAGACTTGAACCCAGCTTAATTTGCTCTACCTATTTAGCAAAACATATTTATTGGATTTGCTGTAAAGTTGAGAGCGGTGGTGCATGAAATGTTGTGATATAACATTTGGAAGGTTATTTTGTTTCAGCGCTTTGCTTGATAGCTTTTCAAAAGCCACAATAAATTGTGCAAAACAGCAAACGGAGGCTAATTAAGGGTGAAGTCTTTCAAAGAGCAGTGACGCCCATTTTGGAAAATTACAAAGCAGGCGGTAGGTCACGAAGATTCTGCAACAAGAATGGGGGGTAGATAGGAAAGTATGATGGGTAAACCAAATTAAAAGTGACCTGCCCGCAGGAGCATACATAGATAGTACACATAATACATAAATAACAGGGCTGTGTAACAAAAGTCCTAATTTGCCCCCCTATTTAACAGAGTAGGCATACCTTCCAACTTTTGAATTCAGAAAGAAGGACATATATAATGCCCCGACATTCCCCTCCATAATATGATGCCCTCACAGCCCTCCACACACAGTGTTATGTTCCACATTCACCTCAATAGTATGATGTCCCTACAGCGCCCAACCAAAGTATGATGACCCCAACAGCCTCCATTACACAGTATGATGTCCCCAAATCCCCCTCAATGGTATGATTTCCCCACAGCCCCTAAACCCACTATGACGGCCCCAACAGTCTCCCATACACAGAATGATCCTGCAACAGTCTCCCATTTACAGTATATTGTTCCCACATCCCCCACATAATATAATGTCCTCACCTCCCCGTCAACAGTATGATGTCCCCACAGGTCCCAAAGACAGTATGATGACCCCAAGAGTTTCCCGTACACAGTATGATGTCCCCACATCCCCCTCAATAGTATAATGTCCACACATCCCTCTCAATAGTATAATGTCCCCACATCCCTCTCAATACTATAATGTCCCTACAGGTCCCAAACACAATATGATGTCCACACATCCCCCTCAGTAGTATGATTTACCCACAGCCCCAAACACAATATGATGCCCCAAGAGTCTCCCATATACAGTATTATGTCCCCACATCCCCCTCAATAGTATTATGTCCCCACATCCCTTTCAATAGTATAATGTCCCCACAACCCTCTCAATAGTATAATGTCCCTACAGGTTCCAAACACAATATGATGTCCACACATCCCCCTCAGTAGTATGATTTACTGACAGCCCCAAACACAATATGATGCCCCAAGAGTCTCCCATACACATTATGATGTCCCCACATCCACCTCAATAGTATGATGTCCCATCAGCTCCCAAGCACAGTATGATGACCCTAACAGTTTTCCATACAAACTATGATGTTCCTACATCCCCCACAATACTATTATTTACCCACAGCCCTAAACACAGTATGATGACCCCAACAGCCTCTCATACACAGTATGATGTCCTTACATCCCTCTCAATAGTATGATGTCCCCACAGCCCCCAAACACAGTATGATGGCCCCAAAAGTCTCCCATACAAATAATGTGTCTCCACAGCTCCCCTCACAGCATAATGTCCCTTTACAAGTACTGACTAATAGAAAAAAAACTACCTACCTAGTCCAGTTCTGATATGCTGCTCCCCTCTGTCCCCTGTGCAGACTCAGCTGCAGGCACCATTTAGTGATGCCATTGTGCCTGCTGCACTGAGACCCGGGTACATAGGCTGAATGGCGGCATGAGGAACTCATGCTTCACTATGCCACCATTTTCTTTAATGGTATTTGTTTTCAAAAATTGTGATAGTACCAGGCACCCCTGACTCATAACAGCAGTATAGTCTGCTGATATTAGCAGTGTGTCATTGCTGAAAGATGATTCATGTTTCACAAATCATTTATGTTTTACTTTGAAATGTTGAATTGTGGATAATGCCACTAGGATGACAGGTACGAGCAGGTCCCCATTGGCTTGTCCTAGTCCTGCTCCGTTTGACTGATGGGTCTCTTCCTATACACACACATTGAGAGATACCTCTCAGTCTAGCATAGTGGGGCATCTTGAATTAGTATCATGGACTATTGCTGGAGGCAACTCACACCATCCCCAGCTATAAGAATTGTTTTATCTGTTTATTTCAGAGAAGAACATTGGCTAGGCCCTGAAGATACTCAATATATACAATGTATTCATGCATATGTGGCGCCCCACTGGGTAGACTGCCACCAGAGGTACTGAACTCCTGCGGTTAAGGGGAGCAGTGCCTCTGCTCTCCAGTTGCTGGGATGGTGCAGTCGAGTCCAAACACACACACAACCATAGGCCCCTGGGACGGTGGACCCTGAGGGAGGACCCAGGTTAAAAAGGGGACAGGGAACAAGTCAGAGTAGTGAGCAGTAGGAGAAGGAGAAAAAGGAGGAGTGGAGTGGAAGTCGAGAGTGTAGCGGTGGTGACTCCCGTGCGTTGGAGCACAACCACGCTCGTCCACGGGAGGGAGAAACCAACAGGTCGGAGAGAGATGTCGATCCCCGTACACCCAAATCTGACGAATCGGAGGGGCTAGTAGACAGGGACCCGGCCCTGAACACGGTGCGGAAGCTGTATGCCCGAGCCATTGAACCGGAGGCCTCAAGCTTACTAGAGAGCAATGCCTCGGGAGTGGGGACACAAATAAGCACTCGCGGCTGTTGGTACTTGAGCTCTGAGCTGTGGAGGGCGATGAGAGCCTGAGGGGCAGAGTGATGGCCCGCTCACCTCAGAAGAGAACTACCCCTTATAGTGCTGAGAGAGAACGACCACCAGAGAGAGGAACACCTAGAGAAGACTAAAAGGGCACCGATCGTGGCTTGACTGCACTGACCCGGTTCTGCAGACAACGCTGAACCAGAGGTTGACAAGGGGATGTACCCGGCGGCCGTGTATATAGAACTGAGCAAAAGTAACAGAACTGCAGCTATAATGTGTGAGACATTTATTAGCAGCGACCACCGGCCGCAGAGGCTGCATGAGACATCGGGGTAGTGATGTCCCAGTGAACATCTGCCAAGGTACGAACTGACTCCTCCATCCTGCTGCCCTGGGGACCACGCTCCACCTGCTGGGAGCGGAACCATCCAAGCTGCCAGTCACTATCCCCAGAGGCTCTGAAGTAGCTGCGACCGCCCTGGCCGCATACCGCAGGTGGCATTAAAATACCCCTTTATCCCCTCAGACTTTCCCGGTCATCTACCCCATTTACTAAAATGACACCGCCAGGGTCACGGGAATGGATCTCGGCCCCAGTCTGTCCCCGTGAAAAGAACCGAAAGAGGTGATGAAGAACAAAGAGTAACCGCCTGCTCCCGAGTCTTCCCCAGCCCTGGAGGGGGTGTGTCACATAAAGTGTAAGTGTGGCCATCTAATGGCCGATTTAGTAACTGCTCCCTGGTGTACAGAATAGGTAGGTAACAGTTAATTTCTGTGGGTCGCCCGCAAGAGGAGGAACCAGCAGCTGGATATAGACTGACTCCATCTTGGTTGTAGTTAGTTACCGGTGTGAGGTATAATGAGAGAGAGAAGTGTGCAAGCCAGGCAGATACCTTAGGCTGAAGAAAGTGGATGCCTGTGGCTTTTAGTAATTTGACATGACCCTCAGGGTCAACCTGGGAATACAGCATGTGAGAAGGACACCAGTCAGGGACGGGTAGAAGGTTTCCTACGTTCCACAGTCGTCAGTACCAGGCCTGAACTCTAGAAAAGATTCCCAGGCAGTGGCTGACTTCAGTGGTACTAGTCCTAGAGTGAGGTTTGACATAGACTTGGTTGAACCGGACAGCGGTAGATGAGCTGTGTTCCTCGGCGGTCTAAACCGTTATACAGAACAGGTCCCTATGGGTGGGACAAGAGCACGGCCATGCTATGACTCTTTGACTTTATTGTGCCAGACAGTGAGCAGGAGGATGAACAAATAGCAGAAGTAGTGACATGAACTATGGAGCAGCCTGCACTAAAACTATGCCTTGAAGTAAAACGCGCTGTACTGGAAATGTTCAAGTGTTGTGCCCGCAGTATTGACGTGTCAGGAACATTGTGCGCAACTGTTACTAAAAGACTGCTGAGAAACAAACCAGAATCCGTGTCTGTGACTCCCCAGTGGGAAAATCCTGGTCTGCATGATGGTGTAGCCTGACGCGTTTTGGAGAGACTCCTTAATCGTAAGTCAACAATTAAGGAATCTCCCATAACCATGTGAACATGAGTAAAATATAACCATCTTAAAAGATATCCGGTGCTGGCTATTTCCTGAATAATAATCATTTTTGCAGTAACGTGGACGCCAGCCACAGCCGTGAACCGGTGGAATCATCCTAAGAATAGTGTGAGCTTTCCCAAACCCCCCTTTCTGTTAGTACATATGATGGTAAAGCTACAGATATGGCCACACCAATACCATACACCCAGACAGTAACACTGCAACCAATCCCTTACCCTGTAGAGGTGGTTGGAACATTCATTAGAGGAGAACTGCCGAGAAGCAGAAGAACCTCCTCACCCATGACTATTGCCCCCCCACACATAGAACTCTCAGTCTAGTGGAGTGGGGCGTCTTTGACTATCACTGGAGACAACTCGCATCATCCCCAGCTATAAGAACTATGTTTTCTCTTGTTTGTGTCCATTGTAGAACATTTTATGGGTGCTATACCGGAGGCGGTGTCTGATTACTGTTGCCCGTGGTTTAGGCAGCATGGATCAGTTTTCAGGTTCCCATTAATGTCTGGGGCAGAATGATGGAAGAATCAATGAGTAACACTCAATATGGTCCCAATGATCACTTCCGGCATGATTCCGCAGCTGACTGCTCCATGTTCCCGATGTCCTCTCCTTGGTCACAGCGTTTCAACAGCATTACGTTGCTCTGCCGCTGAGACTGACACATGCTCAGAAAACAAGCTGCATCAACTGGAATCTAAAAAAAGTTATAGGTCTCATAAAATGGCGACACAAACCAACATTTGATTTTTATAACAAGTTTTTTTTTATTTTTCAAAAAATAAAATAATCAAATAACGGCATAAAAATATAATATAAAAATTTGGCATCGCCATATCGGACTGACTCATAGAAAATGTTTGACAGCAAAGTGTTAAAAAATAATACTCATAGCAACAAAAGTCAGGAGATAGATGAATTGCTTTCTTTTTTACAATTCCATCCCACAAAGATATTTTTTTATTTCAATTTTCTAATACACTGCAAAGAGCATCAGGAAGGGGTTAAAGGGAATCTATCAGTACATTTTTGTTACCCTAACCCTTTTCCCCCTCATCTCTACTTTCAATTTCTAGAGATGAGAGGGAGAGAGGAGGTTTCAGCTTACAGACGAAAGGCATGCCCACAGGGGAGTAATAAAAAAAAAATATAACCCAGAATAGTGACGCACTTCTGCACACATCAATCATCTGCTGCCCTCTTTTCCAGGAGTTTTATGACACTTTTCTCTGCAGTCAAACATGGAATCATTCAAGTAAAGGTATGATTGCATTTAGCATCCCTCTGGCTTCACTTTATAGCCCTAAATCCTGCTGATTGGTTCCCTTTAATATACATAGAATGAGTCATTTCCAGGTGAGATCAGAGATAAGAATTACTTCTCTGAAACGTGTCAGCTATCTGCATATTGTTATAGTTTAGAGCTGTTTTACTTGATTACAGAGTCTCTTTCTGTAAGCCTTTGGGAGCCTTGCATCAAAAAATGGAGGTACAACTAGTATTAAAATGTACAGAAAGATTATTCAGACTTAAAAGATACATTTGGTTTTGAAATAGATGTATTCCTGAATATGGAACTATCAATGGTGCAGATATTAATGTTATTTTTCATCTAATTCTTCTTTATTCTTTTCCAAGTTATCTTGAGCTCATGCAATATTTTCCAACAGCACCCAAATTTCTGGGAGCCTCCAGGAAAAAGAAGGAAGACTTTGCAAAAGAGTTGTCAAATTTCCTGGGTGCCCTCCGGCCAAAGCCTCTTTCGGCAAAGCAGCACAATCTAAGCTTTCTTGACCATAGCTCGGTAATGAGGTGGAGCCACAGAGTCCAGACCTACACATTTAAGAAGTAAAGTAGGATGCAGCGGGAGTATTTCTTACCGTACTTTTAAGAAAAAAAAAATGGGCCTGAGGACCTCCCAAAAAGTATTAACCAATGTTGGTCAAGTTTGGTTTATGTAAACCCTAGCTGAGACGCAGAGTTCGTGCTCAGATTTCCTGAACACTTAGCTTTGACCACAGCTTCGTATGACCCTAGGAGCTGTAGTTTGGACTCAAACTTTATCTAGCCCAGCCCATTTTAAGACATCATATAATGCTAGATTAGGCCAACTTTGTGTGGACCTAGATCTGGTTCAAATTTAATGAATTCATCTAGTCCCAGCTCAAATTTCATGTGGCCATAGCATAGACAGCTTAGATTTAGAGTGTACCTAGCTCCAGAACATCCTTCTTGTGGCTCTACTCCAGACCCAAACTTTATCTAGCCCTGCCCATTATAAGACAACATGCAATTGTAGCTTAGGCCAAGACTTTGTGTGGACCTAGACTTAGTCTAGATTTGATGAATTTATCTAGTCTCAACTAAGACTTCATATGGCCATAGTCTAGATGGCTCAAATGTAGAATTTACCTAGCTCCAGACCTAACTTTTTGTTGCTGTAATCCAGGCCCAAACGTTTCCTAGCTAGCCCTGCCCATTTTAAGGCATCTTGTAATACTATCTTAAGCCAAGACTTTGTGTGGACCTAGATCTAGTCTAGATTTCATAAATTCATCTAGTCCCAACTCAGACTTCATGTGGCCATAGTCTAGACGGATCAGATTTAGGGTTTACCTATCTCCAGACCAAAACGTCTTGTGGTTCTACTCCAGGCCCAAAGTTTATCTAGCCCTGCCCATTGTAAATTATTATGTAATGCTAATTTGAGCCAAGTCTTTGTGTGGATCTAGATTCAGTCCAGATTTCATGAGTTCTGCTCCAAGACCAAACCTGCCCATTTTAAGACATCATGTAATGCTATCTAAAGCCAAGACATTGTGTGGACCTAGATCCAGTCCCGATTTCATGAGTTCATCTGGTCCCAACTCTAATTTCATGCGGCCATAGTCTAGACCAGTGTTTCCCAACTCCAGTCCTCAAGGCACACCAACAGGTCATGTTTTCAGGATTTCCTTAGGATTGCATAGGTGATAATTTAATCACTTGCACAGGGGATAATTCCATCATCTGTCTAATGATAAGGAAATCCTGAAAACATGACCTGTTGATGTGCCTTGAGGACTGGAGTTGGGAAACACTGGTCTAGACGACTCAGGCGTAGGGTTTACCTATCTCCAGACCAAAACGTCTTGTGACTCTACCCCAGGCCCAAACTTTATCTAGCCCTGCCCATTGTAAATTATCCTGCAATGCTAATTTAGGCCAAGACTTTGTGTAGATCCAGTCCGGATTTCATAAATTTATCTTGTCCCAACTCAGATTTCATGCGGCCATAATCTAGATGGTTCAAATTTAGGGTTTGTCTAACTCCAGATCAAACTTCTTGGGCCCAAAGTATATCTAGTCCTGACTTAGTACAAAACTTTGTATAGTCCCAGACTTCATGTAGCCTTAATCCCTAGTTCTGGCCCAGAGCTCATTTTGCCCCAGCCCAACCTCACCTTTTATTAAGTGTATTCAGATACAGTGTATATTGCATATTTACGATGACTAATTACTTTCTCCCAACAAAGAGCGTCCTCGTTGTTTTTCCTCTCCTTGCATTATGTATTGATCTGCATTCGCGCTGTCCTATTAATATGAGATGATTTAATGCAGCCATTTCAGATGAATTCTTGTTTTATGCAGTAACAGCTGCCGCTATCGAAGACCCGGCAAATTATTTTACTCAATAATCACAAATCTGACTCTTGTGTGATAGATGAGTCTACACTAACACACCTCTGAAGGCAATATAGTCTGTGAGCGCAATGCTCGGGAGACAGCCATGAAACTCACATTTTTTTTTGTGTCTGATCGGTCGTGAATTATGTTCACTGTTTCTTGCTGCATAATATTATCAAGCTCTCGAGCCTCCCTAGAACGTAATGATGGGGTCAAACATCGCCGGACAGTGGTTAAAAAAGTGTAGGGCTGATGGAAACTTTCAACGACCTTTGGTTTGTCATAAAGTACATTTTCAGACAACCTGTCATGAGTGTATCCCGCCCCAGGGAGACCATTGACGAGTCTGAGACCTGACAGTTACAACACCGTATGGATCACACATCTATAACTTGTGTTTAAATGCAGATACATTCTTTTGTTGCTGTATGGGTTAAGGACTCTTTCCTATTTAGTTGCTCTTTGTAAACCTTAATTGTGGCACCCCAGGGGTTAATGTGCCACAGTAACATCACAGGGGTTCTCTCCCCACAACACACTGACTTACACTAGCACCTCTGGGCCAGGAGGGGGAGCTCAACCAGCTCCTTTATATACTCCAGCTCATGAGGAGGTAGTTAGTTCAGTACGAGACAGTACTGTGAAGAGCAGAGTTAGTTTCAGTTCCTGGGAGAACTAAGGAGGCTGTAGTGTCAAAGAAGCTGTGCCAAGCTTCTCTACAGTCTGCTCACGATTCCAGGCTTAGCCAGGGTCTGAGGAGAGGAGAACTGAAGAGGCAGAGAAACACCTCTGGGAGCTGGAGTGCCATCACCACTCGCCCCAGAAGAGCGCACAGAACGGATACCAGATCCGGCACTGTGTCTGGCACCCACAGCACAGTGAATCCAGGAGTAGTGGAGTCTCTAGACTACCACAGTACCAGAGCAAAGCAACACGACGGGGTCAGCACTACACAGAGGACTCAAGTTGCCTAGCCAAGTGGTACCAGCAGAGAAAGAGAGAGTGAGACAGTCCCAGCAGCTCAGCTAGAGGCAGCAGTAAGGACACACAAACACAGCGCAGCACGAGGAAGCTGAGGACCCGGACAGGGTGGGAGAAACCCAGTACAGACTCCGTGGACTATAACCTGCAACAACACCGCAGTAAAGACTTGGAAACTACAAAACGTGAGTGTGTGTTCCTTAACCCGTCTCCACTATTCACCTCCTTATCACATCCATCATAGACTATACCAACCACTGCCCCGGGGACCTTGCTTCTACCTACGGAGAGCAGTACCATCTAAGCTGCTTAACATCATCCCCGGAAGTTCTGCAGCAGCGGTGGTCCCCCATACTGACCACACACAGTGGGTGGCTTCACGACTGACATTATCCCCTGTAAATATTCCCTTTATTATTGCCAGGCCCGGGACACGGTCCGGACCACGATCCCATGACATCCCCCAGCAGCAGACCCGGTCTGGTACCGAGTACCCTCGTCCCAGTGTGCTCAACATAATCTCAGGTTCAGATTTTTAGGGACCACTCCCCTCCACTATAAGAGTCACTGTCTGATCAGATGACACTGATAATAGAATCTCTTTCTATGCTGTCCATTATGGAAGAAATCAGTCTCTGGAAGAAGCTGTGGTGTATTGACAATTGTAGCTGCAGTTGAGGAGTTTAGTGTTTTCTCTCTGTTTTCCGATCAGATCACCTGATGAAGGCGGAGTATCTGCTGAAACATGTTGTGATATGCTTGAATAAACAAAGTAAGATATACTAAAAACCATTTGTGCTCCTCCATCCTTTTGTAGCGCCCTCCTAAACCGCTAATTACCCCTTATTCTGTTGTCTACACGCCGGCATGGTGAGCGGTGAGGTGCACCACTGAAGCATTGGAGATTGCAATTGCCTGTAGGAAAGATAGAAAAAGACCTGGCAAAAACCAAAGAACCTGCGGTGACATCAGTGATACCCCTTGTGAATAGTCCTCCCGGCAACCAGGAAGCTACAGCACAGCACGCGGTGCTCGCAGAGCACCGGAGGTCTGACAACCGGGTTATGCAGGCTGCATAACCCACTCAGGTTAGTTCAAAACCCCCCAACTAGCTTGTCAAAACTGCCCCAGATATAATCCTAAGAGCGACTTCTCTCTTGTTTTTTTTTACATATATTAGTGTAGTGGTGAGATTAGTGTTCTCGTCAGCCTGTACATTAACCGAGATGCGTTCAAGGCAAATGAAGGCTTAGGCACGTGATGGCGATGGGGGGAAAGACCCGTATAGGGACAATAGGGAGCTTAACATGCAGAAATAGGTGATTGCTTCTCCCTATAGCCAGGGCCTTCCTTCCATACCATCCCCATTACTCACCCTTGTGTTGCGCCACACATTGGGAGACACTACGCCCCAATATGACACAATCCATGTAAAGAGGCATTCCAACTATAGCAGCAACAGCATATCACTAAGATATACCAAAATGGAATCCCAAATTATTATTAAAGGTTCCTTGGCACTATAGAGCACTTCTGAATTCTTCTTTAAATGCAATGACTGAAGTATTACGCCAATCACTTGAGCAATATGGTTTAGCTGCAGAAGTATCTGGATGACAGAAAAATGCCATAAGGGTTCTCTGATCTTTCCTTGTAGTGGTGAGGTGCTGTGATCAAACACCCACCGATTAACAGATGACCACATTAGAAAGGTGTCATTACTTTGTAAAAATATAATACTCTTTTAAAGAGTAAAGACTTTTTTTTTTCAATATGAAAAGTTATGAAAGTTTGCAAATCACTTTATTGAGAGATTTATCTTCATTACTGTAAAAAAATTATATCTAATTGACTTCTGAACCCCAACTTTTCCCCAGTCTGCTTTAGCTACATTGGTATAAGTACAATGCCTTGTGAAAGTATTCATCCCCCTTGAAGTTTTCAACCTTTTGCCACATTTCAGGCTTCAAACATAAAGATATAAAGTTCTGTTTTTTCGTGAAGAATCAACAACAAGTAGGACACAATCGTGAGGTGGAACCAAATTTATTGCATATTTTAAACTTTTTTAAGAAATAAAAAACTGAAAAGTGGGGCGTACAATATTATTCGTCCCCTTTACTTTCAGTGCAGCAAACTCACTCCAGAAGTTCAGTGAGGATCTCTGAATGATCTAATGTTATCCTAAATGACTGGTAATGATAAATAGAATCCACCTGTGTGTAATCAAGTCTCCGTATAAATGCACCTGCTCTGTGATAGTCTCAGGGGTCTGTTTCAAGTGCAGAGAGCATCATGAAGACCAAGGAACACACCAGGCAGGTCCAAGATACTGTTGAGGTGAAGTTTAAAGCCGGATTGGGATACAAAAAGATTTCCCAAGTTTTAAACAACTCAAAGAGCACTGTGCAAGCGATCATATTGTAATGGAAGGAGGATCAGACCACTGCAAATCTGCCAAGACCCGGCCGTCCCTCTAAACTTTCATCTCAAGCAAGGAGAAGACTGATCAAAGATGCAGCCAAAAGGCCCATGATCACTCTGGATGAACTGCAGAGATCTACAGCTGAGGTGGGAAAGTCTGTCCATAGGAGAATAATCAGTCGTACAATGCACAAATCTGGCCTTTATGGAAGAGTGGCAAGAAGAAGCCATCTCTCAAAGATATCCATAAAAAGTCTGGTTTGAAGTTTGCCACAAGCCGCCTGGGAGACACCAAACATGTGGAATAAGGGGCTCTGGTCAGATGAAACCAAAATCAAACTTTTTGGCCACAATACAAAACAATATGTTTGGTGTAAAAGCAACAAAGCTCATCACCCTGAAAACACCATCCCCACTGTCACACATGGTGGTGGCCTGCAAACACCCTCCCCACTGTCACACATGGTGTTGGCCTGAAAACACCATCCCGACTGTCACACATGGCGGTGGCAGCATCATGGCTTGGGTCTGCTTTTCTTCAGCAGGGACAGGGAAGGTGGTTAGAATTGATGGGAAGATGGACGGAGCCAAATACAGAACCATTCTGGAGGAAAACCTGCTGGAGTCTGCAAAAGACCTGAGACTGGGACGGAGATTTATCTTCCAACAAGACAATGATCCCAAACATAAAGCAAAATATACAATGGAATGGTTCTAAAATAACCGTATCCAGGTGTTAGAATGGCCGAGTCACATCCAGACCTGAATCCAATGGAGAATCTGTGGAAAGAGCTGAAAACTGCTGATTGCAACATCATTGTTACGGTGCAGCACATGCATGGGTGTCCCGCTTATTAATAAGAAGAGGTATTGGTAATGCCGGGAGGTAGGTGGAGGTTAATAGGCTTTGAGGTAATTTGAAGCTCATGGACCCGATATGAAACCTCCAACGGGGCCCCAATTATTGCAAATCTTTAATAGCATTAGTATTTATCTACAGGACATAGGCTCCAGGGACCAGGTATAATTGTAACCCCTGAACCTATTGTAGTTATGCCCCTGTCCATAGGGCCATGATCTGGAGATCTTCTCAGGTCGGCTCTATTAATCAGATTTTCCCATAGGTTTTTCCATTGGAGGTAATCTTGTCTACGAGGATTATGCAGGAGAACAGCAGCCTATCAATAACACCTTAACATTGTGAAAGGATAAATATGCTTACGGTCGAGTTATTTAGATTTATTACCTAGTCTATTATTTTCTACTTAAACATAAAAAGCGTTGACCCAGATCTCAGCGGCTGCACTTTAAAAAAAAAAGAAAAAAAACAATAAAAAACTAAATTACAATTATACCGTCAGATTGCAGCAGATTTGAGACTTGTAAAGTTAAACTATCCCCCGTGCATGCATATTAGTTTCCTGACATTCTGTTGCCATAGTGATGAGAGGCAGAAGACTTTATTACATTCCGAGGTGCAAGTAGCACAAACGTGCTGTAACGTATGGTAACCATCCAGGTATCGTCTTTCGATAGTCTGGTCGGAAAGGGGTGAAGGCTGTGGAGTGGACCTAGAGGCCTAAATCATGAAGCCTAAAGTCAGTCTCTAATGCATCAGCAGCTTCTAAAAAAAGCTGCATTTGAGTCTAGATATGAAGATTTTTAAATTGTCTGTGCACAACATCTTAATGCTGCTCACCTAGTATCTCTGATACCTGACTGCAGTTTCCAGGACATCACCTGTCTGCCTGTGGCTTCCAGTATCTCTGCTACTTGTCTGTGGTCTCCGAGACATTCCCTGTCTGCCTGCAGCTTCCAATACCTCTGCTACTTGTTTGCGGTCTCCAAGATATCTCCTGTCTGCCTGAAACTTCCAGTGTCTCTGCTATCTGTCTGCAGCCTCCAAGATATCTCCTGTCTGCTTGCAACTTCCAGTACCTCTCCATCTGTTTGCGGTCTCCAAGACGTTTGCTGTCTGCCTGCGACTTCCAGTATCTCTGCTGTCTGTCTGCAGTCTCTAAGATGTCTCCTGTCTGGGTGCAACGTCCAATACCTCAGCAACCTGTCTGTGATCTCCAGGATGTTTCATGTCATTGTAATGAAGTGGGTAGCCCTGACTGTGTTATTATTGAAATGGACACTGCAGTGAAGATTACACAGTCTGATCCCCTCCCCCAACAGCCTTGTGCTGAGGAAGAAAAAGGGCGGGAGATGATGATTAGAGATCCAGAGCTCTGTCAGGACAGACTGAGTGGTGTCTCCCGACATAGGGCTCTTTTGCAGCCGGATTCTTGGGAAGAAATACCCCGTGAGGATCGCTGTTGCAACCCCCGGTCTGCAGGACCTTGTCTTACCGAGGGTCCCACTCAAATTCAGGACATTGCCTCCGGAATTCAGGACATTGCCACTGGATTACATGTGCAGGGGCTGTGACTGACATAAGGGAGCCATCTGTGCTACTGTGATCTCCCTTCTGCTCATCGGTTTGCCCCGAGACTGAGAGAGACTTCTGTGCTGCTGTGGGCTCCCGTCTGCTGCTCTGTGTGCCCTGAGACTGGGAGAGACTAACAAAGAAAGATCCTGTTACGTGCGGAAGGAGACCACAGAAGAAGACTGGGGAGTTTCCCCCTTCAGCGCTGCACCGGGACCCGTCATCGTGAGATCCCCAGGCCTGCTACGTGGGAGCGACACCTTCTTCTGTGATAGACTGGTACGTGATTTTAGGGAAAGTTAGGGAAAGATATCTCCTTTGTTGTGTTTTTTTTCTTTGCTTGCTGCGTACCCGGAAGAAGTGAAGATCCAGAGACTCTAATATATACATGTGTGCAGCTAGATCAGTTGACTGTGTTATAGACATGTTTTACAGTAAAGAAATGTTACTACCGGTTAAATCTGAGTATGGGGATTCTGTTGAGAACTATCATACACACACACCCGCGGCCTTACCACCGGTCGCTACATCTGGCGTAGTCGGCAGGATGTGTGATCAACAGAATCTCCTCCCGGTAGTAACTTATAACCGGACAGCCCCCCCGGCATCTATTGTCAATCAGGTGAGGAAGTTTAACGGACGGAACTATCCTGTAACTGAATGGACCGAACAACTTAAGATAGTGGGGGAGATGTATAACATTGATCCTAAGACCTTAGCAGAAATGGCCATGCTAACATTAGAGGGGGAAGCGTGGACGACAGTCAGGCTGGAGACGGTTAGGGGCCAGCGTACGTTGGATGACTTGGTGCGGGTGCTGGAGAACACCTATGGGCCGACCACATATGCGGGAACATTACGGTATATGTTCTTCCGGCGTACTCAACTCGAATCGGAGGACATCCCTCAATATGCCAACGCCCTCCAAGTACTGCTTGAACAAGCCTGCAGGAAAAAAGAACAGATAGCTAGTACGGGCGCCCGTGACCTGGTGTTGAGAGATCAATTTGTGACTGGATTAAGAGACCCGTACCTTAACCGCTCACTGCAAGATCTACTCCGGATAAATCCGGCCCTTACGTTCGCTGAGGTTAAGCAAGAAGCGATAGAACGTTCGAGAGGACCTGTCATGGAGGCCCAGACTTATACCGCGGCTTGCAGGTCCATAACTGGTATCAGAACCCCGAACAGTGACACGGAAGAACTGAAGCAGATGGTGGCAGAGTTGCAGAAACAGGTGTTGCAGCTCACCCTGGACCAACAGGCGGACAGGCAAGCGAGACAACAACCCAGCCGGCCGATGGGAAGATGCTGGACATGCCGTGATCCCCGCCATAGAGCAAACCGTTGCCCCAGAACGTTCAAGTTCATCCACGGGCCGATATACCGGAACCAGCAAGTCATGCCCCACAACAGCGGCCACCTTTAAACTAGACGCCCCTGCCAAAGAGGCTCACTCGGCAGGGGAGGCCAAGGAGAGGAGTGTAGGAAAACAGAGCCAGCCACGGAACAAACTTGCATCAAACAGCCCTACCCTGGAAGTATTATTGGAAGGGACCGCCGTGCAAGGATTAATGGATACTGGGTCTCAGGTATCCACCATCTCCGAGCAGTTTTACGAAGAGTATCTGAAGCCGCGGGTTGCCTGTGACCCTGATACTACTATCAAGATCAAAGCAGCCAATAATCTACCCATTCCGGTGACGGGAGTTGCCTGGATGAACACTGAAGTCTGTGGGCAA
Organism: Allobates femoralis; assembly: GCA_033576535.1. Classification (NCBI taxonomy): domain Eukaryota; kingdom Metazoa; phylum Chordata; class Amphibia; order Anura; family Aromobatidae; genus Allobates; species Allobates femoralis. Next base: position 34,932,439 of record JARQOC010000006.1, read on the forward strand.
GATCTCGGGAAGAGAGGGATAATCGTGGTCAGGGAAGGCTGTGGATCAGAAACGCCCATGATTATTGGGATGAACATCTTGAAAGACCTGAATCTGGTGTTGCTTACCAAGAGGGGGCCCAAGTACTGGCAAGAAGTGACCACACATACGGCCACCCGCCGAGCCTTCCAACAAGTGGTCCGGACCTGCAATCTCCAGCGAATGACCGAAGACCAACTGCCGCTGGCCACGATCACCGTACCCCGCCATACTAGGATAACTTTACCTGCTGAGAAGGAGACCGTTATCTCGCTACCCCTTAGCACCACAAGACAGCTCGAAGGCGTGGAGGTGCTGATTGAGCCGCGCACCCCGAAGGAAGGGAAGCTGAACCCTCTAGTTGCTCGAACGCTAGCTGTTGTGAGAAAGGGGAGGATTCCTGTCAGGCTGGGTAACACGGCTAACGTGAGCGTTGACCTAGAGGCTGGGACACAACTCGCCCAAGTTTACGCCCTAACCGAAGAGGTGAACCCTATGAACCCCCTCCAGTTTGCACCGTCCACAGAGGGAGATTGGACAGTGACGGTCTCTGCCATGGCCGCTGTCGCGGATGACATCAACGCGGGGCGAGAACTACGAGAAAAGTGCCAGTTGGACATATCCCAATACTCCAACGAAGAAGTGTCCCAGTGGAAGAGTTACTTCAAGAGCACCAGGCGTCCTTTGCCCGGCATGACACCGACTTTGGATGCACCCCCAGTATCAAGCACGAAATCCCCACAGGTGATACCGCTCCTATCCGTGAAAGGTACCGCCAAATACCTCCCCAACAATACCAAGAAGTGAAAAATCTCCTGAATTCCATGTTACACGCTGGAGTGGTACGAGAAAGCCAGAGCCCCTGGGCTGCACCCGTAGTGATAGTCAAGAAGAAAGACGGGTCCCTGAGGTTCTGCGTGGACTACCGCCGTTTGAATGCTTGCACCATCCGGGACTCATACCCTTTACCAAGGATCGAAGAATCCCTGACAGCCCTGAAGAAAGCTAAATATTTTTCGTCATTGGACCTGGCCAGCGGCTATTGGCAGGTACCTATGCACGAGAAAGATAGAGAAAAGACTGCTTTCATCCTACCCATGGGCCTGTATGAGTTCGACCGGATGCCCTTTGGCCTGAACAACGCGCCGGGGACCTTCCAGCGACTGATGGAGCGCTGCCTGGGGGACTTCAACTTCGACTTCACCCTCATTTACCTGGACGACATCGTAGTCTATTCGGCCACATTTGAAGAACACCTGCAACAGCTGGGCCGTGTGTTTCGTAGGTTGAGAGAACATGGCCTGAAGTTGAAACCCAGCAAGTGCCGTCTTCTGCAGCCCGAGATCAATTACCTGGGTCACCGGATCTCGGCCGAAGGTGTACAGCCGTCTTCGGAGAAAATAGCCGCCGTGCGGGACTGGCCACAGCCTACGAACGTCAGAGAGGTCCGGGCCTTCCTGGGGTTGGCTGGTTACTACCGCCGGTTCGTGAGAAACTTCGCCCGGCTTGCTGCACCCTTGCACGAATTGCTTCGAGGGACCACCAACGGCCCCAGAGGACGACCCATCAGCTGGGGACCCAGCCAGGAAGAATCCTTCCAAGCCCTAAAGGGTGCCTTGACTTCACCCCCCGTCCTGGCATATGCAGACTACAATCTCCCTTTCCAACTACATACCGATGCCAGCCTACAAGGTCTAGGGGCAGTACTTTCACAAGTACAAGAAGGCAAGGAACGTGTCATAGCCTATGCCAGTCGATCCCTACACGAGGGTGAGAAGAACCCCACCAATTATAGCTCGTTCCGGCTGGAGCTGTTGGCCCTAACGTGGGCTATGGCGGAGAAATTTGCAGGATACCTCACAGGGGCGGAAGTACTGGTCCTGACCGATAACAACCCGTTGGCCCACTTACAAAATGCGAAGCTCGGAGTCATGGAACAGCGTTGGATGGCTCGACTCTCGAAGTTCAACTACAAGATCAAATACAGGGCTGGGGCTGAGAATCAAAATGCGGACAGCCTGTCTAGAGTGTCATACCCCTTACTTACCAGAGACCGGGATGAAGAACTAGAAGGAGACGAGACGCCCGACTTTGCAAGGCTTGCCCAACAGATGATGGATTACTGCCAGTTCGTTGTGGGCGAAGTTGGAACTCCAGTGGGGGTTACACTGTGTCCCCAAGAGTTGTGCAGGCTCCAGGACCAGAACCCTGAATGGGCTCTACTCAAACAATGGGTGAAGCAAAGGCAGAAGCCCCCCCCTGACACGCGGGCACGACTGTCTACCGGACCTTGACCTTGCTCAGCCAGTGGGATCGGCTAATTCTGAGAGAAGAGGTACTATATCGGAAGGTTCTCCTGTCCCACATGTTGGAGGAATGTACACAAGTCGTGGTGCCTGCCCAATTGGCTCGTAAGATGGTGGACGAAGCACACAAAAGGAACGGTCACTTTGGAATAGACAAGACCTTTCGGTGGATTCAACAGTCCATCTACTGTCCAGGGCTCCGCAAGCTGGTCGAAGACGTCTGCAGAACCTGTCGCACCTGTGAACTGCACAAGTCCACCGAACAGCGTGCACCTGTCCAGACGATTAAAACCTCCAGGCCTCTTGAGCTGTTGATGGTGGACTATCTGCTGATCGGGACGGCGAGCAGTGGCTATCAATACTGCCTAGTCATGGTGGACCACTTCACAAAATTCGCCGTCGTTGTTGCTACCAAGGACCAGACGGCCGAGTCGGCTGCACAGGCCATCTGTCGACAGTTCATCCACGTCTATGGGTGTCCGGAGAGGTTACACTCCGACCAGGGGGCTTGTTTCGAAGGCAGAGTCATCGAGGAGCTGCATCGGATGTATGGGATCCAGAAGTCGAGGACCACTCCTTACCATCCACAAGGGAACGGTGCATGTGAACGCTTTAACCGGACCCTACTTCAGCTGATCCGCACCTTGGCCGAAGATAAGAAAGATCGATGGCCCCAGTTCCTTCCAGATCTAGTATGGGCCTACAACAACCAGGTCCACTCCGTGACTGGCTACACCCCACACACTCTTCTCTTTGGCCGCCCAGGAAAAGGGGTCCATGACCTGAACCTATTCCGCCCAGAAGAAGATGTCTGCCATAACTACCCCTCCTGGCTAAATGCTCACCGCCAGAAGATGGAGACTGTACACCGGCTGGTGAGTCAACAAATCCGGGGCCAGATACATGCTGACCCACTCCCCGTGCAAGAGAAACCCTTAAAGTTGGGACAGCTAGTCTTGCTCCGTATTAAGAAGCCTCAAGGGAAACTTCGAGCCAAGTGGGAGACTGAAGTCTACCGGGTAATCGAACGCCCTTACCCCAATGGACATGTATACCGAGTGCGGGGTGAAGACAGCCACAGCACCCGCACTGTGCACCGAAATATGTTGCGCCCCTGCCGCTCCCGGCCTGACTCCCCTCCCACAGTAACCGGAGGGGGTGACGCTGCTGACATGACTGACGTCACGGACATTTCTCAACATAGAGATCACGTCGACTCTGAGACCGGTGACCCACCTACACAGACCAGTCCCTCTCCCGGAGTACTGACTGGAGTGGGGCGTAAAGACAGTGACGAGGAGGGGAACAACCGACCCTTGCGACGCACTGACCGCACCACTGCTGGGATCCCGCCCGGACGGTTCTACAGGGACCAGTATGTATGGCCCACTTCTCAACCAACCCCTGTGACATCTACAGCCATCACTGCCTTGGAGCCGGCGGTTGTTGACAGGGACTGCCAACCTTTAAGTGGGGGGGTATGTAATGAAGTGGGTAGCCCTGACTGTGTTATTATTGAAATGGACACTGCAGTGAAGATTACACAGTCTGATCCCCTCCCCCAACAGCCTTGTGCTGAGGAAGAAAAAGGGCGGGAGATGATGATTAGAGATCCAGAGCTCTGTCAGGACAGACTGAGTGGTGTCTCCCGACATAGGGCTCTTTTGCAGCCGGATTCTTGGAAGAAATACCCCGTGAGGATCGCTGTTGCAACCCCCGGTCTGCAGGACCTTGTCTTACCGAGGGTCCCACTCAAATTCAGGACATTGCCTCCGGAATTCAGGACATTGCCACTGGATTACATGTGCAGGGGCTGTGACTGACATAAGGGAGCCATCTGTGCTACTGTGATCTCCCTTCTGCTCATCGGTTTGCCCCGAGACTGAGAGAGACTTCTGTGCTGCTGTGGGCTCCCGTCTGCTACTCTGTGTGCCCTGAGACTGGGAGAGACTAACAAAGAAAGATCCTGTTACGTGCGGAAGGAGACCACAGAAGAAGACTGAGGAGTTTCCCCCTTCAGCGCTGCACCGGGACCCGTCATCGTGAGATCCCCAGGCCTGCTACGTGGGAGCGACACCTTCTTCTGTGATAGACTGGTACGTGATTTTAGGGAAAGTTAGGGAAAGATATCTCCTTTGTTGTGTTTTTTTTCTTTGCTTGCTGCGTACCCGGAAGAAGTGAAGATCCAGAGACTCTAATATATACATGTGTGCAGCTAGATCAGTTGACTGTGTTATAGACATGTTTTACAGTAAAGAAATGTTACTACCGGTTAAATCTGAGTATGGGGATTCTGTTGAGAACTATCATACACACACACCCGCGGCCTTACCACCGGTCGCTACATCATCCTGCAGCTTCCATATGTTTGCTACCTGTCTGCAGTGTCCAGGACTTCTGCTATCTGCTGAGGCTTCCAGAGTCTTTGCTTGCTACAAGCCGCCCATTGTCCTTTGGCTTCAGTACCTCTGCTAACAGTCTCTTGTTTGCCTAAAGGTTCTAGTACCTCTGCTATTCGTTTGCTATCTCCAGGAAGTCTCCAGCCTACTTTTGGCTTCTAGTATATCTGCTATCTGTTTGTGGTCTCCTGGAAGTCTCTTGTCTGCCTGCAGCTTCCAATGTCTCTTCTACCAGCCTCCTGTCTGCCTGTAGCTTCTAGTACCTTTGCTACCTGTCTGCAATTTCCAGCCTGCGACTTCCAGTTTCCCTATTTGCTACCAGTGGCTTGTTCTCCTGCGGCTTCCAGTACTTCTGCTTACAGCCTCCAGTCTGCCTGTGGCTTCCAGTATCTCTGTTACCCATTCCCTGCGTGTTTCACCTACCTGCTGCATTCATGCTCATGTGCCCACGCGGACATTAGTTTGGAGGATTCACCTCATCAGGTGAACCTACCATATATCCTGTGGATCACCTATCCTACTGATAGGCCATCAATATAACCCTAGAACCCCATTAAAAGTGACTGTAGCTGCTACATACAAAAAATATATTATTCTTGTTTTGCACCAAAAAGTGCCATGACTATCTAACAAGGTAACCCCTTTTACATCAACTTCCCATGATTTTCAAGATCTCTGATTGATCCAGTGAACAAATCTTGTTTACATCCATTGAGAGAAAACTCGCTGTATCGTAAAACAAAAGACGTTATCTTACGGGAAACTAATAGACCAGCATTCCCTATAAAGCGTTGGGCTCCATCTGCGCAGTAAACACTGGCCGGCGAGTGACTTTGTCTCTTTACAAGGCTCCGCGTCAATTCAATGGGTTGAAATCACATAATTAAAGATAAAGTAGGCTTGTAAAATGAGGGAATTGGTGTGTGTCTTCTAATCCATGGTTTGTATTCATTCACAGCATGAACCAGACGGGAAACATGTCCTGTGTCACTTTACACTGAGGTTTTCGATTGAACACATTCCTTTAATTTCCTCTTACAGAGTGTGATAACAAGGCCGGCACATCCAACCGCGGCTCTATCACCAGCTACAATGTGATATGGGATGGGAGCTGAAAAGGACGGTAACACAAAATTACAAATGACTTCAAAAGAATCACTTCCAAAGCTCTTTCCTTAATGGTTCGGCAGGGTTTTTTCCTCTCTACATGGTGCAAAGATCAAGTTTTTATTTCTTGAAAATATTCTCAACTGGGAAGAAAAAGGTTTCACATCTATGAAAAAAGTTTCCCTACCCTCCTTATTGACCAGTTGACTTTTGCTCCAATAACGCCCCCAACATCAGCGAAGAACGCCCAACATTAGTGAAGAACACCCTCCAACACCAGTGAAGAAAGTCCCCAACATCAGTGAAGAACGGCTCCAACATCAGTGAAGAAAGCCCCCAACATCAGTGAAGAACGTCTCCAACATCAGTGAAGAATGCCCCCCAACAACAGTGAAGTTTCCCTACCTTCTTTATTGACCAGTTGACTTTTGCTCCGGTAATGCCCCCAACATCAGTGAAGAACGCCCCCTAACATCAGTGAAGAACGACCCCAACATAAGTGAAGAACGGCTCCAACATCAGTGAAGAACGCCCCCAACATCAGTGAAGAACGCCCCCAACATCAGTGAAGAATGCCCCCAATATCAGTGAAAAAGGGGCCCAACATCAGTGAAGAACGCCCCCAACATCAGTGAAGAATGATCCCCAACATCAGTAAAGAATGCCCCCCAAACATCATTGAAGACTGCCCCCAACATCAGTGAAAAATGGCCCCAACATCAGTGAAGAACACCCCCCAACATCAGTGAAGAATGCCCCCAACATCAATGAAGAATGGTTCCAATATCAGTGAAAAACGTCCCCAACATCAGTGAAGAATGGCCCCAACATCAGTGAAGAATTGTCCCAACCTCAGTGAAGAATGGCCCCAACCTCAGTGAAGAATGGCCCCAACCGCAGTGAAGAATGGCCCCAACATCAGTGAAGAATGGCCCCAACATCAGTGAAGAACGCCCCCAACATCAATGAAGAATGGCTCCAATATCAGTGAAGAACACCCCCCAACATCAGTGAAGAACGCCCCCAACAGAATGGCCCCAATATCAGTGAAGAATGGCTGATACATCAGTGAAGCATGGCCCCAACATCAGTGAAAAATGCCCCCCAACATCAGTGAAGAATGCCCCCAACATCAGTGAATAACGGCCCCAAAGTCAGTGGAGAATGGCCCCAACATCAGTGGAGAATGGCCCCAACATCAGGGAAGAATGGCCCCAACATCAGTGAAGAACGGCCCCAACATCAATGAAGAACGGCCCCAACATCAATGAAGAATGGCCCCAACATCAGTGAAGAATGCCCCCCAACATCAGTGAAGAACAGCCGCAACATCAGTGAAGAACGGCCCCAACATCAGTGAAGAACAGCCCCAACATCAGTGAAGAATGGCCCCAACATCAGTGAAGAACGCCCCAAACATCAGTGAAGAATGGCCCCAACATCAGTGGAGAATGGCCCCAACATCAGTGAAGAACGGCCCCAACATCAGTGAAGAACAGCCCCAACATCAGTGAAGAACACTCCCAACATCAGTGAAGAACGGCTCCAACATCAGTGAAGAATAGCCCCAACATCAGTGAAGAATGGCCCCAACATCAGTGAAGAATGGCTCCAACATCAGTGAAGAATAGCCCCAACATCAGTGAAGAACAGCCCCAACATCAGTGAAGAATAGCCCCAACATCAGTGACGAATAGCCCCAACATCAGTGAAGAACAGCCCCAACATCAGTGAAGAACAGCCCCAACATCTGTGAAGAATGCCCCCCAACATCAGTGAAGAACGCTCCCAACATCAGTGAAGAACGCCCCCCAACATCAGTGAAGAACAGCCCCAACATCAGTGAAGAACGGCCCCAACATCAGTGAAGAACGGCCCCAACATCAGTGAAGAACGGCCCCAACACCAGTGAAGAACGCCCCCCAACATCAGTGAAGAACGGCCCCAACATCAGTGAAGAACGGCCCCAACATCAGTGAAGAACGGCTCCAACATCAGTGAAGAATGGCCCCAACATTAGTGAAGAACAGTCCCAACATTAGTGAAGAATGGCCCCAACATTAGTGAAGAACAGTCCCAACATCAGTGAAGAACGGCTCCAACATCAGTGAAGAATGGCCCCAACATTAGTGAAGAACGCCCCCCAACATCAGTGAAGAACGGCTCCAACATCAGTGAAGAACGGCCCCAACATCAGTGAAGAATGGCTCCAACATTAGTGAAAAATGGCCCCAACATCAGTGAAGAACGGCCCCAACATCAGTGAAGAACAGCCCCAACATCAGTGAAGAACGCCCCCCAACATCAGTGAAGAACGCCCCCAACATCAGTGAAGAATGGCCCCAACATCAGTGAAGAATGGCCCCAACATCAGTGAAGAATGCCCCAACATTAGTGAAGAATGGCTCCAATATCAATGAAGAACACCCCCATTATCAGTGAAGAATGGCTCCAATATCAATTGAGAATGCCCCCCCCCAACATCAGTGAAGAATGCCCCCAATATCAGTGAAGAATGGCCCCAACATCAGTGAAGAACGCCTCCCACATAAGTGAAGAATTGCCCCAACATCAGTGAAGAATGGCCCCAACATCAGTGAATATCGTCCCCAACATCAGTGAAGAACAGCCCCAAACCTGGACCAAAAAAGCAAGAATTACAAACTCAACCCCGAGTCTCACCAGACAGCTCTGAATTTGGCAGCAATATTTCCAAAAAGCTGGCAAATCTGGAACTTATCAATAACTAATTGAGGAGGGCAGGGGTGTAACAACAGCAGGTGCACGTGTTGCACCTGGGCCCTGGAGCCTAGAGGGTCCCAAAAGTCCCTTTGGTCTGTAGAAAAAGGCTATTGGTATTAAAGACTTGTAATAATTGAGTGCCTGTTGGAGCTTTCACATTGGGGCCTATGAGCCTCAAGTTACGCCACTGGGTCCAGTCCCCCAGAATCCTATGATGGATGGGCTGCAGCATTCATATGAACAAGAAGGGGTTGTATCTTGCAATTGCTCCAGAGCATTGACTTACTTTGGGTAGAGAGAAGCCAAAAAGGGTCTTCTAGAGTAGACAATGTCAGCTCTGCAGCCACTTCCTCTCCAGCAGTCGTGGGTTGGTCTAACGTTGGCCGATGCCCTGTTCAGTGTCTTCTGTTAGCAAAAACCTCTACAGGCTGCAATTCCAATCACAGCCACTGGGTGGCCACACACAGACACATAACATAAACATCTTCTGACAATGTATCCTGAAATCATGCTTTGTTTCAAAGCTGCTCATCTTGAGATGCTCATGTTTGGATATGTCATACCTTTAGCAAAGTTAATGCCATGAGTGCATCCCACCCTGGAAAACTATAATATTACCGGTTATATATACTAGATTCTTTGATCGGGCGTTGATCCAGGGAATTAGTCTGATTGCCGTATCTGGAGTCAGGAAGGAATTTTTTCCCCCAATGTGGAGCTTAGTGTTGCCACATGGGTTTTTTTTTGCCTTCTTCTGGATCAACATGTTAGGCTATGGGTTGAACTAGATGGACTTAAAGTCTTCCTTCAACCTTAAAAACTATGTTACCCTGGGGCGACCTCTGGTGAAACTGGGACCAAGGTCTTCAACTTGTGTTTAAATGTATTTGCTTTGTTTTAGCGCTGCAAGTGTTAAGGACTCTTTCCTTGCTGACTGTTTCCTGTGGCCTTCTTCTCAGGTGTAATTTTGATGATCACTCCCTCTACTACAAAGAGTCAGCTGTCTTATCAGCTGATGCCAGTGATGGAATGTGTTTCTATGCTGTCCATTTTGTAAGGAGCCAGTTACTGGTGTTGTCACAATTACAGATGTGGTACTCTGCTGCATTTGAGGAGTTTTGAGTTATATCATTTTGTGTCTATTTTATCCCTATCTGACTTCCTTACCTTGTGTTGCATTATTATAGTGGTCAGACTAGCGCTCTCGCCGGCCTTCTCACTAGCTAGGACGAGTTTAGGGCAAGTGAGGGTCTAGGTATGTGATGGCAATGGGGCGAAGGACCCGTATAGGGGCAATAGGGAGGACAAGGTAAATCCTTAGGTGAGTGTCAAGGGTTACTCCTTTCCCCTCTCCCTGTCATCAGGACCTTCCTTTATACTATCCCTGTTGTCCCCTTTGCATTGGGCCACACGCTTGGCGTCCGTACGCCCCAGGGTGACGGGTAAGTAAGTGTATATCTGTAGCAGTACCACTGCTGTTGCTATACAGTGTCTACTTTTATAATTAATATATAATATATATCTTACTGTATATTATATTTAATAGATAGACAGAAGGACAGACAGATTGATAGCTGTCAGATAGAGTAGATAGATCGATAGATGATAGATAGATAGATAGATAGATAGATAGATAGATAGATAGATAGATAGATAGATAGATAGATGGATGGATGGATGGATGGATGGATAGATAGATAGATAGATAGATAGATAGATAGATAGATAGATAGATAGATAGATAGATAGATAGATAGATAGATTGATTTTGTATTTTCTCCAGGGCTTTGCCATCCATTACAGGTAAATGCCCCCTGCGGCTGCACATGACATTTCACACATATCTCCTACAAGGTTTTGGACTAAATTCTACAAAAAAATGATGCAGTAGAAATAAAATGTGCTCGTTCTCCAGAGACGTGTGAAATGGACAAGCAACAAACTATAACCCATCAGTTTTGATTGACTGGGATATTTCTTATAGACCTGCACTGGCACAGACAGAGACGGAGACAATATTTCGGCTTCATTAGCTGTAAATCATGTCATCGTTCTTTGTGCTGTGCTGGTATCCACCAAACCATTGAAATAGCTCATAGGCCGCTGGGCGATAGCTGGTGTATAAAATGCTTAGATGTGAGTTCACTCCACCATAGAGAGCAAAAGATAAACTTTTATTAAAGGGTTTGTACTCAGACAGCAAATTATCACTTATTCACGGGATAGATGATAACTTGCCGATCCCTGGTAGTCGTACAGTTTGGGACCTTACTGGTCTCACAAATGTTGATGTGCAGAGGTTTGTCAGAACGGCGCAGCAACCAAAGTGTTACAGAAGAGTTGCTGATAGCTTAGTACAGAGCTTTTCATTTTTAGGGAAAAAAAAGTAGGAAATTCATAACAAATTTGATGACTCAAAGAGGATAATATAGATAAATGTTAAAGAACTTTCAGGCAGCGATCTTCAGAAACAAGATCAAAGCTGCTTTTTTTTCCACAGCTCACACTTCTACACCAATACCAAGGTATAGCAAGCTATCACTGGCAAAAGAGGTGAGTACTTTTACTGGAGAGGAGTGGATAAAACAGATTAGCTGAGATAGACTAGGACGGGAAAGCCTTAGGAGACAAAACACCTTTAACTCTTGTAGCACCAGCACAAGTGATATCTGCACAATCTAGTAAGAAAGCAAAGGTGTTCCATCTAGCACAGGCGTATGTGAAGCCACGCACTGTGTCCTTCTAACCCCTAGAATAGGAGAGGCCACTCTCTAGCGTGGTAGCCCGTGAAAGGCAGCCAACGTGAAAAGTTTCCTAATATTTGCAAGGGTGACCAAAGAAGACTGAAGATATCACAGATAGGAGTCCAGCCATGGATTGTGAGTCGGACGACAGGGTGGGGGGTACTCGGATACCGGGACAGATTGCTACTTCAGTGGGGATCACGGCTGGTCGGGTCCCGGTCTTGTGCCCTGGACACTCAATGGCCTAGGGGAAAACTATTAGGGATGGGGGATTATTATTATACGTGACGCCACCTATGGTATCTGGTAATGTGGTTACCAGCGCTGAAGCCGGCCACTGAGGTGATGTGATGCAGCTTTGGGTAGTACAGCTCCCCACAGGCGGAGCTTTATCTCAGGGCAGTGGGGTGGATGAGAGAAGTAGTAGTCTTTACCTCTCAGGTGTTGTTGAGATCTTGTAGGCGACAGATTAACTAGAGACAGAGTCCAGATCAGCTCAAACAGTTCTTTTTACTGGTACCAGGCAGATATTTAAGGTACACGGTACAGTCCAGTTTCCAGGGGTTAGTTGCCACAGGCTTTGAGGTTCACCACAGAGTCTGTCTGAGACACCTTTCAACACTTTCCTCGGTCCTGCTCTAAAGGGCTCTTTTGGCTCTTTACTTCCCCACTCACAAGTCTAGTCTCTGGTCCTCGGGGTCTGTTGCTTTAAGTCTTTTTTCACTTGTCAGCGTCTTGAACCCGGCTATCGGACAGATATTGGACTTCCTGATGGGTGCTGTGACTCCTTTTTATCAGAATCACAGCCTGCCGGTCAGTGGTTTGGGATAAACCTGGCAAACCACCTCGGTTGCGGTACACCGGTGGTGACCTGGATACTCCAGACGGTTGTCACCAAGTCTGGGGTGTCCCTTTACTTGTCTGGGTACCTCTTTAGGTTTGAGGTACCCTCCTGTCAGAGCTGCTGTCTCAGCTGCGTCCGTCCTCTTTCAGTTCCTCTCACTGACTGACTGACTGCTGTCAACTTTCACTGGCATCACGTCTCCCGCTCAGCTAAGCTCCACCCCCCTGGGACCTACTGAATATACAGTTCCTGGTACTAAGGTGTCTATAGCTGGGTTTGTTGTAGTTTTGTATACAGACTTTGCAGTTCCCCTCTCCACCCGTGACTATGGAAGCACCACACCTTCTATTTGGGGTGCAGTACCTCCCTTTGGTGTCCCGCCAGAGGGGGCGCCACAATTGGATCTGTGAGGAAACATATTCTAGCATAGCGGGTTCTCAAGAGAAAATGAATTGAAATATATAACAAAATTTTGCCAAGAATATTTATAAATTGTTTGGCTCAGATACACAATTCTAGTAGAAAAAAGTCTTAGTTTCTTTTGTTGTTTTCCTTCTTTGATCTCGTCTTTTGTAGCGAGCAGTAGCTACTTGACATTTTGTACGTAACCCATCAGAACGACGCTTGTGGTTGGCTTACGTCTCTATTTACTCTACCCAGATAACTCCATGTGTGAAACCGCAAATGATAAGTATTTTTCCCAATCCCCTAAACCATCAAGCTGAACTTGATAATGATAGCGGTGATGTACGACAAGAATTCTCAAGTAGAAATGTTCTTTTCTGGGCAATTAAAATTTTTCCCTGAAGAACTCCCACATCTCACTTATTGTGAGGCTCAGACAATTGAAAGTGTAGTCTAACGATTCTCGACTTTGTTACAGATCAGTTTATATTTTCAGGTCTTTGTCTAGTTCCCCGTTATGTCTTAGGAGCATTAGAAACACCAGAAAAACAGGGAAGAGCAAGAAATCTAAAAGAAAAGAAAGGAAATGATATCTCAAAGTCGCCCCCGTCCGACATGTACACATAAATATGTAAGAATCGCTCCATTCTGACAGATCATTTGCCAGTCTGAAGTCATCTCGATAATATTGATAGTATCAACAGTATATACATATTTATATCTAGCAAATAGAAGGACGTTCTAAAACTAACTAAAGGGCAACAAAATCATCACAAAAGTACATTTCATAAAATGTCAACATCTATTGAGAATTTTACCTCCAGTCCATGTGAAGTCAACATCAAGGGGTTGGAGTCATCTTTGATGGGCTTTTTTGAAAAGTTTTTGAAAACTTATTCAGAGTAAATTCAAGAAAGATTCCCTAGTATTTAGATCCTTGTAATAACTATTGTGGATAACTCAGGAATCTACTGGCGTGGGGCAAAGACACGACTGAGACAAGTTTTAAAGGTGAAAAGTCTGTATTAACACACATGGCAGTGGAGCGAAGAAGAAGTGCAGCAAAGTAAACAAAGTTCATAAAACACACAATCATAGTTCTTTGGAGAAGCCAAATGGAATAGTCTCTAGAATAATTCACATAGGAAGATGCCGATAGCAGAACAGGCTATGAGCACAGATAACACTGGGAGATACTGTAAGCAGAGTAATCTATGAGCACATTGGAAAAGCTAACTCCAGTGGTAGAATTCCTTTTGGCATTGTTAAAAATTCATTTTATTCTTTCATGATTAAAAATTTTCCAAAGCAGGATTACCACCGGATGTTTTAGTGGGCACTAAGGACAGGGATGCACAGTCTTTCTGTTTACAGACAATGCGTTTCGACCATTCACGGTCTTCAACTAGGTCTTAGACCTAGAACTTTTAACACTGCCAAAAGGAATTCTACCACTGGAGTTATTTGCTTTTCCAATGTGGCTACTCCACCAGGATTGCCTCCCTTGTTTGCATGCGGATTCCTGGCAGAACTCAGGACGCACAGAAGACTACTGTCTACCTGGATGAGCTGGCTTTACTTTATTTTGGATTGCACCCACCAAAGCGCCACTTGCGGCGCGAAACGACCGGAGTATCAAGACTCCCCGTCCTCCCACCCGTGACCCACACCCTGTAATGTAATTTGTCTGCACAATAAAGCGCAAAGAACAGAGGAAACCGTGTGCTGCTTCTCCATGGAAAGTCAAACCGGAAGATTCTGAATCCTGACAATCCAATAGCTAAATAGGCATTTTATTTGTAGGCAGGGCTTTGACGTAAAAGACAGGTCTGTTGCCATGTACTGCAAGAGAAAGTGAGACAAAAAATTAACCTGAATAATCCTATTATTTCCTACTGTGATAAATAGAAGAAGAAGGTTCAGGAGAAGCCAAAGACATAAGAATTGTAGTAAAAATGCCATGAGCGGGTTGTCTCACCACATCATGACCTATTCGGACATATTATAATGATCCGCCCACCGGGCCAAGGGGTACTCAGAACGGGGCCCTGTTGTCGTCTGGGGCTGCAGGATGTCACGGTGTCGTGACCCGACTCCATGGTCCCAGGCGTTCAATAAAAGGGGAAAATATTGGAATATTGTGATGCCATCTGTGGTTTGCGGTTATGGGTTGCCACCGCTGCAGTCGGGACCTCTGGGGATGGTGGGGGTTAGCAGCTGGGATTTTGAGCCCTCCACAGGTAGGGCTGGTCCCCAGGGCACCTGTGTAGTCAGCGTAGGTGTAGTGCAACACAAAGTTCTCAGAACCATCCAGACAGTCTTCGGCTGCCAGCTCGCAAAATCAGTCTATCTCCTCTCAGACGCGGCAATCAGAGTCTCACACAGTGTCAAGCTTTAACTGGGTTTACTTTCCTGCTCGGCAGATGGTTACAACACAGTCAAAACAGTAGCGGCTCCGGTGTCATCTAGCAGCTGGGATGGTTCGTCTGCGGCACCCTCTTTCGTGTTCCTTTCGGGCCTTTTCGGTTTGTTCCACATGATAGCTACAGTCCAGCGGTCACGGGCTTTCAGTGGGTGACTTCTCGGGTCCCCTAGCCCTAATACGACGGCCTTCCTTTCACTGCACCAGAGGTTGGGTCTCGGGACATAAAGACCCCACACCCTGCCGGGATTCGTGGTTGGGGCATAAAGCTTCCTGGCCACTTCTGCAGAGCCGGCACTCTGGTTCCGACCTGGTTCATCAGTGTCCCCGCTCACTCGCACACACCTTGGACCCACTCTGTCTTTCCTCGGTCCTCAGCCTGGGACCCAGGCTAGCCATACGGTGGCACAGACCGCCGGGTCCAGGTTCTCTCAGTCTGGTCTCTCTGACTACTTGGCTGACGGATTTCAACATTTTCCCACCTTCTTACTAACTACCTAACTAGAACTTGGTGTTGTGCGTTCCTTTTTGTTCTTGTGTTCCCACCCCTAACCGAGTTCTGTCCTAACTCTCCACCCTCCACCTGGCTCCTCCTACAATCCCATTGCTGGTCATAGAGTACCTAGACTTGGGATCAGGAGTATTTTGAGTGTTTGTGTCGGGTGACCGATTTACCAATCCCAGCTGCTGTGCCGTGTAGTGGCGACCGGTCCACAGGGGCGCCACAATAATTTATTCCGATGACCTTGTAAAAACCTGCAATGCTAGAAGCTATAGATATTTCAAATCTTACTCCTATCTCAGCTGTGTGAGTACTGTGAGTTGGTTGTATTACCGGAGTCAAGATAGGCAAGATAACATTAATATTTACAGTACAATCTGTGTAGGCTTCTAGGGTCCTTTATTTTCAGCTAGGTCTAAAGTTTTAGCTATAGTATCCGAAAAAAGTCGGTTTTACTGCTGGAGTCTAGATATATGCAATATATGCAATGTGGTTCTAGGCTTTTAGGGTCATTTATTTTCAGCTATCTCTGAACTTTTAGCCTATAGTATCTGAAGAACAGAGCAGGTTTTACTGCTAGAGACTAGGTAGGCAAGACAACATATACACTCTGGATCTAGGCTTTAAGGATTCTTTACTCACAGCTACATCTAAAGTGCAATAGTATCTGAAAAACTGAGCCTGTTTTACTGCTGGAGGCTGGATAGGCAAGACATTATATCAATATATACAGTCTGTTTAGATGTAGCTTGTAGGGTCCTTTATTCACAACTATGTCTAGTCTTAGATAAAGATCAAAGTGGGATTTCCTGCTGGAGACTAAATAGGCAAGACATCATCCATATACACAATCTGTTTAGATCTAGTGTGGCGCCCTTGCGGTATGGCTGCCACAAGTGGTATTGCATGTAATATCTTGTAATGTCACATCTGGAGAGAGGTGAGGATCACTTTGCTGGAAATCCTCATACATCCAACCTTTCCAAATTCCAATTAGAGAGGGCACACTGGAAGAGACCTACATAGGGCAAACCCCACTTCTGGTAGAAGGGAGGAGTTAGGATAGGGAGAGGTAGGCAATGGGAGTTATTTTAGAGAGTGTGTCAGGCCATCCAGGCCAACTGGTCACATTTGCTGCCAGCCCTGAACGGCTGGGCAGAGGAGCTAGCTGTAGGAAGGAAAACACACCCTAAATGGTCAAGTTTCCAGGACCTGGCCACAGAATCTGGAGGCTATCAGATTTCATGCCTGGTAACCACCGTTGTGGGCCATCTGGGGCACAGTGGCAAAGTGAACCAGAGGACTGAAGCAGTCGCTAGCAGGACTCGTGTCACCTGCCCGGCTTGAGGGTAGCCTCAAACCAGAGGGATCTAGAGAGCACATAGAAGAGCTTGGAAAATAAGTCAGCAGGAAACCCAATACACCTTATCCCAGCAAAGTGGACTTCAGTTCTCTCCAGACTGGCCAAGCCAAGTACCTGGTTCTACACGTGTCCATGCTGTATTGACACTTTACAGTAAAGGTAAAGAACTGAAAAACAGTCTGCTGTGCCTTGCTTTCTTCTACAACCCTACACTGCTCTTGTGTACTATTCCTACTATCATTTACCTTGCTTCTCAAGTACCTGCCCTGTGCTGGAGGAGGGTATTTCCAGCACACTGCCAAGGAGGGTGAGGGGGCAACATTTTTTAGGAGGTGCTGGTTTAGGGTGGATGGGAAGTTTTGGGTAGGTTGGGGTGGAGTGGTTAGGGAGGTTGGTGTGTGGTGGGGGGCAGGTTTGATGCATACACACACACAGACATATACTCAGATTATAACTAAAAACAGTTACCGTAATTACTATGTCCGGAGACTGCCGGGCAGCCATTTAAATGTAATGTTTTATTAAGGTAACCCTACTTATAATTGATGCTCCTGGAGGGCACATGATGTTGGTGAGGGAAGCTGCCAATGGTCTTCATGTTATATATAGCAGTCACTACGGGGAGAATGTGGTATTCCATGCCGGAATGGTGAACTCTCAGTCTTCTGG
This sequence comes from Allobates femoralis, assembly GCA_033576535.1. Lineage (NCBI taxonomy): Eukaryota > Metazoa > Chordata > Amphibia > Anura > Aromobatidae > Allobates > Allobates femoralis. The sequence goes on from JARQOC010000006.1 coordinate 34,949,960, forward strand.
GGCAGGTGACCTTTGCTTATTTGCCTTATAGGGGATTATAACCTTCGGCATTGTAAGATAGGGAGGCTGCGACCATACTGTATAATTCATTCTATTTAAGAAATGTTCAGGTTCCTACTGGAATCACAAGCATTTATTGTATCAGGAAAGAGGAGAGGATTTTATTTACCTTCACTAATTGCTCAATGAAGAAGCTGAGTTCTTCGAGCCTTTAATACCTTGCCCTGCCGTAGACGACCGCATTGCGTTGCAGTAACTCTAAACACGGTCTCAGGTGTTTTAAAGTAATTTTTCGGAGAAATGCTAAGTACCGCATTTGAAAATAAACTTAAATCATGCGGCCAATCAGCCGAGGGAAAGGCAATTACTGGTCATTTTCCGCAGTACATAATGTCTGTCACTTCTTCATTACATAATATGGAGATGGTGCTTTATTTTCTTTTTGCATTAGTGAGTCCTTTATGTCCCAGCAAGAATAAGAGCGTTATGGGATATACTTGTACACTTGAAATACGACAACACAAAGGGTAAAAATGGGCCCTAACAGTAGAAAAAGGGGAGATGGGTCACCTCCTGACACTGACCTTGCACTGTACCCTGAGCTGCCTAACTTCCCTATATAGGTCCTTCCTCCCCTGTTGACTTCAGGTGCCTACTCCCTAGCTATCCCTCTACTCACCCTGAATAGTGCAAAGGACGGTGAGAGCACTAGTCTTCAACACTACTGTAATAAGGCACAGGGGAAGGAGAACAGAGGGAAAACATTGTAGAAAGACTCCAGGACTTCAAATGACATCACACCAGACTCTTCCAGTGACCTGCTCAATTCAAGGTGGTCACCATAGACATTATCCTATAACCGGCAACAGGAGATAGAACATGTGACTTTTTAAGATGGAAGGGAGTGGTCACAACCCAACTGCACCTCATATAGGAGAAGCAAGGAACTAGCAGAAAGGAAAGAGTCTTTTACCCTTGCTGCACCAAAGTAAAGTGAATACATTAAAAAAACAAGCCAAGGTGAAACTCAGATCCCAGACATGTCAAAGGTCTTTCAGGTGGGAGACACTCTGACAATACTGTAGCTTTGGAGGTGCAGAGGTAACGGACATATTCAGATCCCGGGACCAGCAGGAGCCTGAAGTCCCCAAGGCATAGAAAAAAAAGGCCAGTCTTATAGACGGCACATGGTAGATGTATGTCAAATACAAGGCTGAGATGGAGCTCCGGTCAGTCCAAATTCCAAATTTCAATATTTACTGAATGTAATTTTAAAGGGCATTTTTCGTTTTTGTAATCTAGAAGATTTATTATGAAGAAAACAGTAAAAAACCCAATTAAAACAGCAGAAAAACCCCTCTGTAGACAACATTTGTGCCATCTGAAGACATTTGTTGTAATAACAATAAAATGCAGATCTGCCGCAGACTATTACCAGCTTTGTGATCTGCAGGATTTTGGCAATTATATTTTTCTTAATTACAACAGATTTGTTAATGCGCAGTTATAATATTGCTTTTTATTAGAGACAGATTAAAAAAAAAGGCTTGTTCTATGTGAGCTGAGGTGCAATTACAGGCACTGACCAATGAACAAGAGGGGCACTACTTCTGGGGGAAGAAAACCAAATCCTATGTTAGAGAAATCTTTTTTTATTTCGTTTTAACTCCCTGAGCTCCCTATTGTCCCTAGATGAGTCCTTCCCCCTGTGTGCCACCTTGTGACTAGGCTGACCATGTGGCTGACCCTGGACTTACCCTGACTAGTGAGCAGGCCAGCTAGACTCTAGTCTTACTACTAATATTAAGACAACACAAAGGAAGGAAGACAAACAAGGGAGACAGATTAAAAATAAAGTCCAGTTTTTATCCAGAAAGGAAACCAACTGCATCCACTGGGAAGATCACCACAGCTTTCCTTCACAGGTCAGCATAGAATGAACTATAGCCAGCATAGGAGAACGCAAGGAGCGTACATAGTGGATGGGGAGTGGAAGCAGCTGAGTTAGCAACTACATGTTAATCACAGCAGGATGCAAGAGTAACCTTAACCAATTCAGCACTGAGTGGAATTAAGTAAGCTCCAACTCAGGAAAAAGGATGAGCAGTCACTAAAGAGGAACTGTGATCAACTAAACGCTATGACCTACAGATCCCAGATGGGTCACATCCAGCTGTGATGCTCTCGTGACACATGTGCAGGGAAGAACTAAAGGAGTTTAGATGTCCTCATTACTAGGGATGCTTGTAGGTGGTGGCAACTGGGCAATTACCCAGGGCCCCATTCTCTATAGGATACCCAGGAGCAGACTGGAACCATCTAGTATTATTTAGCTATGTATGGTGGCATAATTTGGGTTTTTTTCAGGGCACTTTGATATTGACTGGCTGTGCTAGGGAAAACAAACAACTTCAGATTAATATAGGTTCATCTTCTGGCACCACCATGGATTAGCTAAACCTTACATTCCAGAAGGGATAGTTCGCTCTCCGATACAACCAGCTTCGGAACCAGTCCCTTGCCTAGGAAAATGCAACTATTTAAGCAGGTTTTCCACTAAGAATGTGATCCCTTCTTCTGTCCTAACTCTTCCTAGCACTTTCCCAATATACTTCTGCTGTCTACTCCTGTTCTCTTATCTCTAAGGCCGGCTTCACACCACGGTTTTTGAGCTGTCAGGCTGTGTGCAGTGTTTTGCGGGATGCGCTGGACACAGCCTGACAGCTCCGGACAACCAGAGCCGGAAGGCAAATATGCCCACCGGTCCTGTTTTCTGCTGGAACTGGCAGACCACAGCTGCAGGAGCTGTCCCCTGCTGAAATTTGAGAATTGCGGCTAGTGGGGAGCTGTCCGGGGTTCTGAAATCTCAGCCGGGAGCTCTCCATGGTGCTGAAGTTCAGCGTCGGCCGGCGCTGAGCTTCAGCAACTGGTGTCCGGCAACCGGATCCGATTTTTCTGTCGGATCCGGTGTGAACTGGCGCCATAGACTCCCATGTTAAGGGGTGCCGGATTGCACCGGATCCAGGAGGATCCGGAAGGATCTGGTTTTGCTTAACTTTTTGCCCCAGACACAAAAATGCTGCAAGCTCTGATTCAAGAAACATATAAGTGGCACTCACCCAGGCTTGTTTGATCTTTTTATTCATGGTCCTGATAGTAATCCATGATACATTCTATGGGTGAGGGGGAGTGAGGGGAGACGGCGGACGACGGCTGGCCATTTCGCGGTAACTACCGCTTCCACGGGTCCTGGTATATAAATGCTATTCAAGTTTGTCATAAAATCAACAACTGCAGAAACAGATTTATAGCAACAAGGATCTTCGAGGTGAAGAAAAAAAAAAAAAACTTAAAGTGAACCTGTCACCATATTTTTGTGTATTAAACTAAAAGCGCCCCCTTCAGCAGTGCGTATGCTGCAGTCTAAGAAGGCAGCTATTATGCCCTGACTCCCCCTGTACACCGGATAAATATGTTTTAAATCCTGTCGCTTTGGTGCTGTAGTAATCACAGCCCCCGGCCTCCGTACAGACGCCCCACACAGACGGGCACAGGAGAGAGACACAGGCCAGTGATAACAAAACTACCTGAAGGCCCTTTGGGACCTATCCTACTACTATTAATATACCCCCAACAGCACCTGCCTACATTTAAGGCTGTCAGGCAATCCTCATGTTCTACCCTGAACAGGAACTCCTTTTCTTCCTTGCACCTGGCATCCCGAGTGTAACAGTTTCAGCTACATATGAAAAATAGGTCTCATCCTTTAAAGTCAATCTGGTAATCTGTCTAACAAGGCACATAGTATATCCTAGAATCTGTTTCCAAACATAATGAAGGGGCTGTGATTACTACGACAGGATTCATCCTTTACCATTATTGAATCTTATCCCTCTTCATTCTGCCTTCAAAATGTCTTCCTGATGAAGGCCTGTGCCTGATACGAAACGTCGTTTTTTTGTAAACTACACACTTTGCGCTGAAAATTAAAAACTTGAAAAGCAAATACTATTTTCCTCTTTATTTTTATACGTGAAGTATGCCAGGGTTAAAACTTTATACAACCTCTCCTCCCCGTCCGTCTCACCTGTCCTCGCCGTCCGTCCTGTCTCTCCTGGTCAGCCATCCTGCCTCTCCTCACTGTCTATCCCGCCTCTCCTCTCCATCTGTTCAACCTCTCCTCACAGTCCGTTCTGCCTCTCCTCACTGTCCGTCCTACCTCTCCTCGCCTTCTGTCCTGCCTCTCCTCATTGTCCATCCCGCCTCTCCTCGCCTTCCGTCCTGTCTCTCCTCACCATCTGTCCCACCCTCCCTTACCGTTTGTCCCACCTCTCCTTATCAGCCGTCCCACCTCTTCTTGCCGACCGTCCTGCCTCTCTTTGCTGTCCATCCTGCCTCTCCTTGTTGTTTGTTCCGCCTCTTCTTGCCATCCGTCTCTCCTCCTCGCCATCCATCCCGCCTCTCTTCGCCGTCCATCCGCCTCTCCTCGCCTTCCATCCTGTCTCTCCTCACTATCCGTCCCACCTTTCCTTTTTGTTTGTCCCACCTCTTCTTGCCGACCGTCCTGCCTCTCTTTCCTGTCCATCCTGCCTCTCCTTGTTGTTTGTTCCGCCTCTCCTCGCCATCCGTCTCTCCTCCTCGCCATCCATCCCGCCTCTCTTCGCCGTCCATCCGCCTCTCCTCGATGTTCGTCCCACCTCTGCTCACTGTCTGTACAACCTCTGCATGCTGTTTGTCCCGCCTCTGCTCACTGTCTGTACAACCTCTGCATGCTGTTTGTCCCGCCTCTGCACACCGTCTGTACAGCCTCTCCTTGCCGTCCATCCCGCTTCTATTCGCCATCTGTACAACCTCTGCATGCTGTTTGTCCCGCCTCTGCTCACCGTCTGTACAGCCTCTCCTTGCCGTCCATCCCGCCTCTCCTCACCATCTATCCCGCCTCCTCTTCCGAATGACATTTGAATTGTGGGCCTGCACGGAGGCTTCTCCAGGTCATGCAAATGGTGTTATAGACCCCTTCCTCAGGACAATTCAATATCATATTGCCATGTTTCATGATGTTTCTGGGATCCCTGAAATGTGTTGACTAATAAATCAACATTATATTCAACCTTTGATGTCTCATGAAATACAACAGGGTAGTTTTTAACCCTTCATCCTCCCTACTTTAATTTTCTCAGATAATGACCTTTGGGTTTTCATTGGCTGTAAGCCATAATCATCAACATTAACAGAAATAAACACTTGAAATAGATCCCTCTGTGTGTAATGACTCTATATAATATATGTGTTTCACTTTATGTATTGAATTACTGAAATAAATTAACTTTTTGATGGTATTCTAATTCAATGAGATGCATCTGTAGATAGATATAAGATAGATAGATATAAATGGATACATTTTATTATTCACATAATTTGCAGCCTCGCTCCTGTCTCCGCACGGACGGTTGTGTTGATTCCGGCGATGCTCACCAGCCAGTTTATAAATCTGCACCTCTTCGCTCTTCTGTATCATTAATAAGTTCACCTCCCCATGGCTGATCATTTTTTTTTTTGCTGTCGTAAATCATTTTCTAATTTATAACATGAATAATTGATCTTTCCTCCATCGCCACAACAATAAATCTCTCTATCACACGAGCATAAAAAAATCATAATAATAAAACAGATCAGGATGTTGAGCCATCGATTAGCCGCGTTGATGTCCAGTTTCCATTTAATTCATGTTTTAACCATTAAGGGCGGAAGACTTCTAGCGTTTGGCAGGGGATGAGGCTGTACCCGCTGCCCGGCGGTAAGAGCTGCGACGGTTCTTCAAAGTAACGAAGAAGGAAGTTGATTCTATTCCACGGTGCATTAGCGGATGCTGTGAGGAACATGGCTTTAAATATAATTTGCTCAGTCTGGCGGCATAAATGTCACAGTTTATGACGGATTATAAATAGGATATGCAGTTGTTTGAAGGCCATAAACTCCTGTTCTCTGGGGGTACGCATTACATTTTAGAAAAGGACAACCTCATGCCAAAGGTAATGTCAGAACATCTTGTTTCACATTGTTTAGTTTCTGCCTTCGAAATTCTTTATTGGTAACAGAATTTTTTTATATCATAAATCTCTGGACTTTATTGGACTTTTGTTACCAGTGAAAGTATTAGTAAGGAGAGGAAGATGGATGAATAGATAGAAAGATATATAAATTACATAGATAAAAGTATAATGTGCCCCCTCCACATTACACCTCACCTCCCATTCTACATCCATACACATTCATATGGAATTGGTCCCTTTTCAGATATAACGGCTCCTGCTCTTTTGGAAGGTTTTCTACATTTCGGAGGAGTCTGTGGGAATTTCCACCCCTTCATCCAGAAGATCATTTGTGAGTTGACCCTAATGTTGGGGGAGACCAGGCTCACTATCTTCGGTCTGAGGTCCGGGCTCACAATGTCCGGTCTGAGGTCCGGGCTCACAGTCTCCGGTCTGAGGTCCGGGCTCACTATCTTCGGTCTGAGGTCCGGGCTCACAATGTCCGGTTTGAGGTCCAGGCTCACATTCTCCGGTCTGAGGCTCGGGTTCACAGTTTCCGGTCTGAGGCCCGGGCTCATAGTCTACGGTCTGAGGTCCGGGCTCACAGTTTCCGGTCTGAGGAACGGGCTCACAGTCTCCGGTCTGAGGTTCGGGCTCACAGTCTATGGTCTGAGGTCCGGGCTCACAGTCTCCGGTCTGAGGTTTGGGCTCACAGGCTCCGGTCTGAGGCCTGGGCTCACAATGTCCGGTCTGAGGTCCGGGCTCACAGTCTCCGGTCTGAGGTCCGGGCTCACAGTCTCCGGTCTGAGGTCCGGGCTCACAGTCTCCGGTCTGAGGTCCGGGCTCACAGTCTCCAGTCTGAGGTCCAGGCTCACAATGTCTGGTCTGGGGTCCAAGCTCACAGTCTCCAGTCTGAGGTCCGGACTCACAATATCTGGTCTGAGGTCCAGGCTCACAATGTCTGGTCTGAGGTCCGAGCTCACAGCCTCCGGTCTGAGGTCTGGGCTCACAGTCTCTGGTCTGTGGCCTGGGTTCACAGTCTCCGGTCTGAGGTCCGGGCTCACAGTCTCCAGTCTGAGGTCTGGGCTCACAGCCTCCGGTTTGAGGTCCGGGCTCACAATGTCCAGTTTGTGGTCCGGGCTCACAGTCTCTGGTTTGAGGTCTAGGCTCACAATCTCCGGTCTGAGGTCCTGGCTCACAATGTCCGGTCTGAGGTTCAGGCTTCTAATGTCCGGTTTGAGGTCCGGGCTCACAATGTCCAGTTTGTGGTCCGGGCTCACAGTCTCCGATCTGAGGTCCAGGCTCACAATCTCCGGTCTGAGGTCTGGGCTCACATTCTCCGGTCTGTGGCCCAGGCTCACAGTCTCCGGTCTGAGTCCCGGCTCACAGTCTCCAGTCTGAGGCCCTGGCTCACAGTCTCGGGTCCGAGGCTCGGGCTCACAGTCTCCAGTCTGAGGTCTGGGCTCACAGTCTCCGGTCTGAAGTCCGGGCTCACAGTCTCTGGTCTGAGGTCCAAGCTCACAGTCTCCGGTCTGAGGTCCGGGCTCACAGTCTCCGGTCTGAGGTCCGGGCTCACAGTCTCCGGTCTGAGGTTCGGGCTCACATTCTCCGGTCCGAGGCCCGGCTTCACAGTCTCCGGTCTGAGGTCCGGGCTCACAGTCTCCGGTCTGAATAATAGTAAGTGATCTGGCACACCAAAAAAGAATCCAAGGATGCGTGAAAATTCTTATATTTTATTTGTGAATCTTCAGACAAGTTATGTTTGCTTTTTCAACATAAATAAGTATTGTATTCAGACGTTTCGACCGTAGTCTTCTTCACTTGACATACTGATTACATATAAGAAAAAGATGGACAATTTCATGTTTACATATAATGAAAAAATAGTAATGTTGTATCATCACAAATAAAAATGAAAAATATATCGAGTTTTTCAAATGAGCCTCAAAATTGTATTAGTACATATAAGCATATTTCAGTAACCTGAACAATCAGTGAACAAAAACAAAAAAGGAACATAAATACATCCAATTCAGTGGAGGGACATAACACATAACAAGCAATATCATTAATGTAATACCTTATTATATTGCTACTTTGTTGCGTGATGTTACAGCAAAAAGCACCACACACTTATCTAGAATAGAATAATAATCAAATTAATGACATACAGGTACATAGTTTTCCTCAAACAAAGGACTATGATTACATGCTGACATGTCTAGCCTATGGGGTTCTAAAATGCAATGGAAATCATGTACCCATATGATAAGTACCTAACAAGCAAAGAAAGAACTATATTGGCAACACTTACAGGTGTAAATATGAGAACACCTTCCTGTTATGGAAAATCAAGTAAATTACCTGTTCACTCAACAGGATTTAGAAACCAATCCCGTCCATGTATCATGTCTATATAAGATTACACTATGATAAACAAAAATAAGACTCACATTAGTTCCCAATTCTTAGGTACAATATGCAAACAAAGTCCTATATAGAGCTGCACAAAGGATACAATAAGTAAGATATGGGGTACCTGTGATAATCAGGGTTAAGCTTACACCCCTGGGAATACTTAAGGAATGCCACTTTTGGGCCAGTTGTGGCGTTTTGACTTATGGAGCTGTTTATTTCTTATCCCATTCCAGGTTTCTGGTTTTCTTGTTACCTTAATATAACAGGTATGCACCCCATTAATCTGAGATTTGCTGACAATTCATGTTGTCATAGGCTTTTCTCACAATAATTCTGTTTTGTGGTTACTCATGCAGGTATATTTTGCTTCTTTTTTCCTTATTTAGCAGTGGCATTCCTTAAGTATTCCCAGGGGTGTAAGCTTAACCCCTGATTATTTATGTTTATCATAGTGTAATCTTATATAGACATGATACATGGACGGGATTGGTTTCTAAATCCTGTTGAGTGAACAGGTAATTTACTTGATTTTCCATAACAGGAAGGTGTTCTCATATTTACACCTGTAAGTGTTGCCAATATAGTTCTTTCTTTGCTTGTTAGGTACTTATCATATGGGTACATGATTTCCATTGCATTTTAGAACCCCATAGGCTAGACATGTCAGCATGTAATCATAGTCCTTTGTTTGAGGAAAACTATGTACCTGTATGTCATTAATTTGATTATTATTCTATTCTAGATAAGTGTGTGGTGCTTTTTGCTGTAACATCACGCAACAAAGTAGCAATATAATAAGGTACCGTATATACTCGCGTATAAGCCGAGTTTTTCAGCCCAAAAATTGGGCTGAAAAGTACCCCCCTCGGCTTATACGCGAGTCAGTGCTGTATACCGATGTATACATCGGTACATACCGATGTATACATCGGTATACAGCAGCCCCCGTAATGCAGGGCCCCCCCAGCCTCGCTCCGGTCACCTGTAAAGGAAACTATACTTATCACAGTGCCGCTGTCCGCGCCCGCTCGCACCCGCTCGCAGCTGCTGTACGCGATCCTCCATCTTCATGCGTCTTCTTCCGGTTTCTGTGCTCATCGCAGGCAATGACGTCATTCCCTGCGACGAGCACAGGAAACAGGAAGAAGAGGCATGAAGATGGAGGATCGCGGTCGGCAGCTGCGAGCGGGCGCGGACAGACAGCGGCACTGTGATAAGTATAGTTTCCTTTACAGGTGACCGGAGCGAAGCTGGGGGGGCCCTGCATTACGGGGGCTGCTGTATACTACCGCTGGGGCTGCAATATACTGCCACTGGGGCTGTATACACCACTGGGGCTGCTGTATATAGGGGCTGCTGTATACACCACTGGGGCTGCAATACCATTGGGGCTGCTGTATATAGGGGCTGCTGTATACACCACTGGGGCTGCAATACCACTGGGGCTGCTGTATATAGGGGCTGCAATACCACTGGGGCTGCAATACCACTGGGGCTGCTGTATATAGGGGCTCCTGTATACACCACTGGGGCTGCAATACCACTGGGGCTGCTGTATATAGGGGCTGCAATACCACTGGGGCTGCAATACCACTGGGGCTGCTGTATATAGGGGCTGCAATACCACTGGGGCTGCTGTATATAGGGGCTGCTGTATATAGGGGCTGCAATACCACTGGGGCTGCTGTATATAGGGGCTGCAATACCACTGGGGCTGCAATACCACTGGGGCTGCTGTATATAGGGGCTGCAATACCACTGGGGCTGCTGTATATAGGGGCTGCTGTATACACCACTGGGGCTGCAATACCACTGGGGCTGCTGTATATAGGGGCTGCAATACCACTGGGGCTGCAATACCACTGGGGCTGCTGTATATAGGGGCTGCAATACCACTGGGGCTGCAATACCACTGGGGCTGCTGTATATAGGGGCTGCTGTATACACCACTGGGGCTGCAATACCACTGGGGCTGCTGTATATAGGGGCTGCAATACCACTGGGGCTGCTGTATATACCACTGGGGCTGCTGTATATCATACTGCTGGGGCCTGTATACCACTGCTGGGGGCTGTATACCTGTGCTGGGGTCCACCCTCGGCTTATACGCGAGTCAATAGATTTTCCCAGGTTTTGGGGGCAAAAGTAGGGGGGTCGGCTTATACACGGGTCGGCTTATACACGAGTATATACGGTATTACATTAGATATTGCTTGTTATGTGTTATGTCCCTGCACTGAATTTGATGTATTTATGTTCCTTTTTTGTTTTTGTTCACTGATTGTTCAGGTTACTGAAATATGCTTATATGTACTAATACAATTTTGAGGCTCATTTGAAAAACTCGATATATTTTTCATTTTTATTTGTGATGATACAACATTACTATTTTTTCATTATATGTAAACATGAAATTGTCCATCTTTTTCTTATATGTAATCAGTATGTCAAGTGAAGAAGACTACGGTCGAAACGTCTGAATACAATACTTATTTATGTTGAAAAAGCAAACATTACTTGTCTGAAGATTCACAAATAAAATATAAGAATTTTCACGCATCCTTGGATTCTTTTTTGGTGTGCCAGATCACTTACTATTATTATTGACTATTAATTCTGAGCACCCTTAAGGTTGTGAGCCAGCCCTGTGACTAGTCTCCGGTCTGAAGTCCGGGCTCACAGTCTCCAGTCTGAGGTCTGGGCTCACAGTCTCCGGTCTGAAGTCCGGGCTCACAGTCTCCAGTCTGAAGTCCGGGCTCACAGTCTCCGGTCTGAAGTCCGGGCTCACAGTCTCCGGTCTGAAGTCCGGGCTCACAGTCTCCGGTCTGAAGTCCGGGTTCACAGTCTCCAGTCTGAAGTCCGGGCTCACAGTCTCCAGTCTGAGGTCTGGGCTCACAGTCTCCGGTCTGAAGTCCGGGCTCACAGTCTCCGGTCTGAAGTCCGGGCTCACAGTCTCCAGTCTGAAGTCCGGGCTCACAGTCTCCAGTCTGAGGTCTGGGCTCACAGTCTCCGGTCTGAAGTCCGGGCTCACAGTCTCCGGTCTGAAGTCCGGGTTCACAGTCTCCAGTCTGAAGTCCGGGCTCACAGTCTCCGGTCTGAAGTCCGGGCTCACAGTCTCCGGTCTGAAGTCCGGGCTCACAGTCTCCGGTCTGAGGTCTGGGCTCTGTTATGGTCTCTCTCCTCCATGTCTGTATGGATCTTGTGCACTGGGCGCAGTCATGGGGAATAGGAAAGGGTCTTCCCCAAACTGTTCCCACAAAACTGGAAGATACAATTGTCCACATCTTGTGCTGTGGAATTAAGATTTCCCTTCACTGGAAGTGAGGGGTTGAGGCCGACCCCTGATAAAAGAAAAAACCATAGTGTTTGTAATGCTAGACACTACTAATAGTGTGATAGAATCACTACTTATAGGAGTATAGACAGCAGGGAAATCAGGTCATCTAGGGTCAGGTTTCCAGGAGAGCTCATAGTATTTAAGAAGTACATAGAGATTTGGTTATGCAACATCCTAGGGTCAGGTTTCCAGGAGAGTTTAAAGAGGATTCAGGGAGTCAACAGAGGTATATTCAGGTCACAGTCCAGGGCTCATAAATACCAGGAGCCTACAACAAGTTAAGGGGGCGGACAAAAGGGAAATTAAGCAACAGTGCAGGATCACATAACAGAGATAAGAATATACACAGAAATACAGGCCAGTCAGCACTTCAGATAGAATATATGACTGCAGGATTCTGGAATAGACTGCTCAGTAAAGTAACAGAGCAATCACAGAGAAGAGAACATGGAACACCTGAGCAACCCAACACGTCCCAGTACCAGAATGGAAGCCTGCATTGTCAATCAACTACTGATAGCTCAGCACACCAGATACAAAACACTGCAAACCTATTGTGTCTGAGATGCACTGCACAAAGTAGTCGTGATAGTATTATTCTTGCCCACCAAACTGTACAGTGGGCACAATACAGTCAGGGGGTAACATTCTCTATTCACCAAACCCAGACTCCTCTATCAAACACAGAGGAGTGTGATCCTCACTGCACAGGACATGTGTCCTCCAGAGTCCAGTGCTGGCAGTTTACACCAGTCTATCTGATGCTCAGCATTGTGCTAGTGATGTATGATGCTCAGCATTGTGCTTGGTGGTGTATGACGCTCGGCATTGTGCTTGGTGATGTACGATGCTCGGCATTGTGCTTGGTGATGTATGGCACTCAGCATTGTGCTTGGTGATGTACGATGCTCGGCATTGTGCTTGGTGATGGACAACGCTTGGCATTGTGCTTGGTGATGGACGACGCTTGGCATTGTGCTTGGTGATGGACGATGCTCGGCATTGTGCTTGGTGATGGACAACGCTTGGCATTGTGCTTGGTGATGGACGACGCTTGGCATTGTGCTTGGTGATGTACGGCTGCATCTGCTTGGCCATGAAGCTCCCGGCGGGTGCAGTGTTTGTGCTTTATGTTACCAGAGGAGGTCTGGACTCTGCAGTTATGGAGTCAGCAGGGCGGTGGGGACTTTTCTGTCCTCTGCTCCTCAGCACTCAGCCCCCCGCGCTGTAACATTATGGGGTTTTCACTTTGTGGTTGAGTTGCTGCGATTTCTTCCACTTTGTAAAACATCACTCCCAGGCGATGGAGGAAGAGCGTTACCATCGGCCTTCTCTTCTTCAGGAGGATGGTGACCACACACGTCTGCTATTTTTCTGACATTGATCTGGCAAAAAATAATTCTCCAAAGTGAGGAGGTTCTATTCTATTAGAATTCAACCCCAGTTAGATAAATGTGCCCACCCCGACGTCCAGGCTCAATAATGGGGCCCCTGAAACAGACCTCCCCCCTTCTATAATGCCGATAGACAGGGCTTTGTCTCTGCATTAAGCCCCTGAACTATTATGCAACCGAATATTTTAAATACGGAATTGCAAACGACGGGCAAATTAAAGAAGAATTGGAAAGAATGACATTTCCCATAGACAGTGAATCTTTAATTCTCCGGTGTCTGACTTTTTTCATGTTTCACATATCGTCCAATCTAAAGAATTAAGCAGGCGAGCCGAGATGAAAAGCAAAACCTCCATTCTCATTTTTTCATCTTCAATCAGACAATGAGCAACAGCGGCGCCGACGTCCGTCCCGTCTCCCCTCCCCCCCCCCCAACGCCGTAAAATAAGTCTAATATTAAAAGCCCGGGCTGTTGTTCTAATGAGCAAATTAATCCAAGCAGAAAGCGTGATTCTGAACTGATAATGGTGATCAAATATTGCGGGAATGAAATGCACCAGATGAGAAGAAGTTGCTATCTCATCTCTTATGACAGCACACATCATTACACCACCAGTTCAAAACAGCAAAATGTCCTGAGCAATGGGGCAACTCGCGCTCCGGCGTCTTATTTTAACGCCTTCCGTACGAGGATCCGGCATGTTAGGAGACGAATTATAATCAAACCTGCCCCTCGTCATGTCTCCATATACTAGGAGGCTATTGCTTTCTGTTATCAGCTGTTTAAAATGAAAAAAATAGAGTGACAGTAATGTGTTTGCACCTCGATAATTATATCGATTATGACCCCTTCTGCAATGTTTTTAGGATTTTATGGCCCTTTAAATTATAAATAAGTTATTCCCCCCACATTCATTGGATAGAGGTTATGCTGAATGCAAGAAGTGTGATTCCTTGAACTGGCAGGAGGGTTCTTAACTCGTATCTTCCCTTCCGCTAACCTCCTGTACAGGGGCGTATCTAGGGGGGTGCAGCCGGATCCTTTGCCCCGGGCGCAACTCAGAGTGGGGGCGCCGGCACCCTCTCCCCCATTCCCGGTGCTCAATCAAGGCTGCAGGGGCGGCGGGGCTGACAGCTGACAGCACCCCCCCCAGCTCCTCACCTACTCTGGGGGGGGCGCCAAAGTAGATTTTTGCGCCGGGCGCCATGAAACCTAGTTACACCACTGCTCCTGTATGCTGATTTATGACTATAATTTTAAGTGGTCATAAGTCAGCGCAACTTAAAGAAGTTTTCCCCTACTAATGTGATACCCATTCTTCTGTCCTAACACTTTCCCAAAATATTTCTTCTACCCACTCTGTTTCTCTGCTATAAGATACTCATAAATACCTTTATTGTTGTAGACCGGAACCGGACCAACTAAGCAGGGCACGTCACTGATAGGGGTGGGGCTACCTCTCAATGAATGACAGAAGTCTGCCCACACATGACCAGATTATACTTCACTCTCCTCTCAACCCCCACCAGTGGTGTGCCCTGCTCAGTTGGTCCATTCCAGTCTGCAGCTGGAAAGATGAAAGCTAGAACAAGAATAAAGGCACAAGCCTCAGACAGATAAGCTTACAGGGGCAGGGTTGATAGCAGAAGTATTAGTGTGACGTGCCCTGCTCAGTTGCTCCGATTCGGGTCTACAGCCGAAAGCTAAATACAAAATACAAGACTTACAAAAAGCTTACAGGAGAAGGGTAGAAAACAGAAAAATATGGGGAAAGTGTTGGAAGAGTTAGGACAAAAGGAAAAGTTAGTTAGTAGTGGAAAACCGCTTCAATAAATCCATGACCTATTCCCTAAGAATGTGCAAGTCTGGTTGCAAAATGAACCCCATTGTAACACGTCCCCTTCTGTCTAAGCTGTGATCACAAAGCTGCTTATGTTCCTCCATATTTTAACTTTAGATACTTTTCTTGACAGATTAATATATCTATTAATATAGTCATACATATTTTATATTATATATATATATATATATATATATATACAGTGCCTACAAGTAATCTTCAACCCCCTGCTGATTTAGGTGGTTTGATAAGATGCAAATAAGTTAGAGCCTTCAAACTGCAAACGAGAGTAGGATTTATTAACTGAAGCATAAATCTTACAAACCAAAAAGTTATGTTGCTCAGTTGAATTTTAATACATTTTAAACATAAAAGTGTGGGTCAATTATTATTCAACCCCTAGGTTTAATATTTTGTGGAATAACCCTTGTTTGCAATTACAGCTAATAATCATCTTTTATAAGACCTAATCAGGCCGGCACAGGTCTCTGGAGTTATCTTGGCCCACTCCTCCAGGCAGATCTTCTCCAAGTTATCTAGGTTCTTTGGGTGTCTCATGTGGACTTTAATCTTGAGCTTCTTCCACAAGTTTTCAATTGGGTTAAGGTCAGGAGACTGACTAGGCCACTCCATCACCTTGATTTTTTCCCTCTTGAACCAGGCCTTGGTTTTCTTGGCTGTGTGATTTGGGTCGTTGTCTTGTTGGAAGATGAAATTACGACCCATCTTAAGATCCTTGATGGAGGAGCCGAGGTTCTTGGCCAAAATCTCCAGGTAGGCCGTGCTATCCATCTTCCCACGGATGCGGACCAGATGGCCAGGCCCCTTGGCTGAGAAACAGCCCCACAGCATGATGCTGACACCACCATGCTTGACTGTAGGGATGGTATTCTTGGGGTCGTATGCAGTGCCATCCAGTCTCCAAACGTCACGTGTGTGGTTGGCACCAAAGATCTCGATCTTGGTCTCATCAGACCATAGAACCTTGAACCAGTCTGTCTCAGAGTCCTCCAAGTGATCATGAGCAAACTGTAGACGAGCCTTGACATGACGCTTTGAAAGTAAAGGAACCTTACGGGCTCGTCTGGAACGGAGACCATTGCGGTGGAGTACGTTACTTATGGTATTGACTGAAACCAATGTCCCCACTGCCATGAGATCTTCCCCGAGCTCCTTCCTTGTTGTCCTTGGGTTAGCCTTGACTCTTCGGACAAGCCTGGCCTCGGCACGGGAGGAAACTTTCAAAGGCTGTCCAGGCTGTGGAAGGCTAACAGTAGTTTCATAAGCCTTCCACTTCCGGATGATGCTCCCAACAGTGGAGACAGGTAGCCCCAACTCCTTGGAAAGGGTTTTGTACCCCTTGCCAGCCTTGTGACCCTCCACGATCTTGTCTCTGATGGCCTTGGAATGCTCCTTTGTCTTTCCCATGTTGACCATGTATGAGTGCTGTTCACAAGTTTGGGGAGGGTCTTAAATAGTCAGAAAAGGCTGGCAAAAGAGATAATTAATCCACACATGTGGAGCTCATTGTTCTTTGTGCCTAAACTACTTCTTAATACTTTAGGGGGACCAAACAGAATGCTGGTGGTTTGAGGGGTTGAATAATAAATTACCGTATATACTCGCGTATAAGCCGAGTTTTTCAGCCCAAAATTTGGGCTGAAAAGTCCCCCCTCGGCTTATACGCGAGTATATACGGTAATATGAAAAAAAAAAAAAAAATACAGCCGCAGCCCCGGAGGTATACAGGCCCCCCATCAAGTTCCAGGGCCCCCCCCCACTTGCGCGCCAGCCGCAGCCTGGGGCTGCGGCTGTATACAGCCCTGGGGCTGCTGCTGTATACAGCCCTGGGGCTGGGGCTGCTGCTGCTGTATACAGCCCTGGGGCTGGGGCTGCTGCTGCTGTATATACCTCTGGGGCTGCATATGGGGCTGCATATACCTCTGGGGCTGCATATGGGGCTGCATATACCTCTGGGGCTGCATATGGGGCTGCATATACCTCTGGGGCTGCATATGGGGCTGCATATACCTCTGGGGCTGCATATGGGGCTGCATATACCTCTGGGGCTGCATATACCTATGGGGCTGCATATGGGGCTGCATATACCTCTGGGGCTGCATATGGGGCTGCATATACCTCTGGGGCTGCATATGGGGCTGCATATACCTCTGGGGCTGCATATGGGGCTGCATATACCTCTGGGGCTGCATATGGGGCTGCATATACCTCTGGGGCTGCATATGGGGCTGCATATACCTCTGGGGCTGCATATACCTATGGGGCTGCATATGGGGCTGCATATACCTCTGGGGCTGCATATGGGGCTGCATATACCTCTGGGGCTGCATATGGGGCTGCATATACCTCTGGGGCTGCATATGGGGCTGCATATACCTCTGGGGCTGCATATGGGACTGCATATACCTCTGGGGCTGCATATGGGGCTGCATATACCTCTGGGGCTGCATATACCTCTGGGGCTGCATATACCTCTGGGGCTGCATATACCTATGGGGCTGCATATACCTCTGGGGCTGCATATGGGGCTGCATATACCTCTGGGGCTGCATATACCTCTGGGGCTGCATATGGGGCTGCATATACCTCTGGGGCTGCATATGGGGCTGCATATACCTCTGGGGCTGCATATGGGGCTGCATATACCTCTGGGGCTGCATATACCTATGGGGCTGCATATGGGGCTGCATATACCTCTGGGGCTGCATATGGGGCTGCATATACCTCTGGGGCTGCATATGGGGCTGCATATACCTCTGGGGCTGCATATGGGGCTGCATATACCTCTGGGGCTGCATATGGGGCTGCATATACCTCTGGGGCTGCATATGGGGCTGCATATACCTCTGGGGCTGCATATACCTATGGGGCTGCATATGGGGCTGCATATACCTCTGGGGCTGCATATGGGGCTGCATATACCTCTGGGGCTGCATATGGGGCTGCATATACCTCTGGGGCTGCATATGGGGCTGCATATACCTCTGGGGCTGCATATGGGACTGCATATACCTCTGGGGCTGCATATGGGGCTGCATATACCTCTGGGGCTGCATATACCTCTGGGGCTGCATATACCTCTGGGGCTGCATATACCTATGGGGCTGCATATACCTCTGGGGCTGCATATGGGGCTGCATATACCTCTGGGGCTGCATATACCTATGGGGCTGCATATGGGGCTGCATATACCTCTGGGGCTGCATATGGGGCTGCATATACCTCTGGGGCTGCATATGGGGCTGCATATACCTCTGGGGCTGCATATACATCTGGGGCTGCATATGGGGCTGTATATACCTCTGGGGCTGCTGTATACTACCACTGGGGCTGCTGCTGTATACTACCACTGGGGAGGCTGCTGTATACCTCACTGCTGGGGGTTGTATACCTGTGCTGGAGTCCACCCTCGGCTTATACGCGAGTCAATAAGTTTTCCCAGTTTTTGGGGGCAAAAGTAGGGGGGTCGGCTTATACACGGGTCGGCTTATACACGAGTATATACGGTACCCTCTGAATTAACTTTTAACGCTTTAAAAAAAAAAAAAAAAATCTTTTTGGCTGCAGTGCATTTCCCACTTCCAGGCTGATCTACAGTCCAAATGTCACAATGCCAAGTTAATTCCGCATGTGTCAACCAGCTAAATCTGCAGGGGGTTGAATACTACTTGTAGGCACTGTATATATATGTGTACATACATACTAGATGGTGGCCCGATTCTAATGCATCGGGTATTCTAGAATATGTATGTAGTTTATTTATGAAGTAGCCGGCCGGATGTGACTAATCAGTGAAGTGTGGTTCAAATCCTGCGCCAATTCGCGACCGGACTGCGCCTATAAATATATATATATACTAGCTGTGAGCCCGATGCAAATGCATCGGGATTCTAGAACGTGCATTAATTTGATTATAGTAGTTATAGCTACTTTTTGGGGGAGTCCAATACGTTTTTTGGGGGGTCCAATACTTTTTGGGGGGGGTCCAATACTTATTGGGGCGCGTTCAATGCTTTTTGGGGTGCGTTCAATACTTATTGGGGCGCGTTCAATGCTTTTTGGGGCGCGTTCAATGCTTTTTGGGGCGTGTTCAATACTTTTTGGGGGGCGTTCAATACTTATTGGGGTGTGTTCAATACTTTTTGGGGCGCGTTCAATACTTTTTGGGGCGCGTTCAATACTTATTGGGGTGCGTTCAATACTTTTTTGGGCGCGTTCAATACTTATTGGGGTGTGTTCAATACTTATTGGGACGCGTTCAATACTTTTTGTGGCGCGTTCAATACTTTTTGGGGCGCGTTCAATACTTATTGGGGTGCGTTCAATACTTTTTGGGGCGCGTTCAATACTTATTGGGGTGTGTTCAATACTTATTGGGGTGTGTTCAATACTTATTGGGACGCGTTCAATACTTTTTGGGGCGCGTTCAATACTTATTGTGACGCGTTCAATACTTATTGGGGTGTGTTCAATACTTATTGGGGTGCGTTCAATACTTTTTGGGGCGCGTTCAATACTTATTGGGGTGTGTTCAATACTTTTTGGGGCGCGTTCAATACTTATTGTGACGCGTTCAATACTTATTGGGGTGTGTTCAATACTTTTTGGGGCGCGTTCAATACTTTTTGGGGCGCGTTCAATACTTATTGGGGTGCGTTCAATACTTTTTGGGGCGCGTTCAATACTTTTTGGGGCGCGTTCAATACTTATTGGGGTGTGTTCAATACTTTTTGGAGTGCTTTGCTGGGCTAAACCTGAATGGTGCACAGGGGGTTAATCACATGTCAGGTCTGTGTGTGAGTGAAGATGTGCTGATTGACTCACTGGGTTGCAGCTGGGAGTGAGTAGGCTGGATAGGAACCTGCCAGGTGTCTGAGTGAGGAGAGGATGATTCAGAAGTTCAGAGCACTGCCATGTGAAGAGGTGCTGGAAGTGATCCGTCCTCAGTGGGTAAGTGATGGGAGCCTACCAGCTGATGTGTGCATGGCAGCCAGTGTCCAAGGGCCAGGCGGTCACAGCTGACTTTGGGACATTGAGGAGGGGGGGGGCTGTGCGGCCATTGAGGGGGGAGGGGGGGGGTCTGTGCGGCCATTGAGGGGGGGGGGTCTGTGCGGCCATTGGGGGGGGGGGGTCTGTGCGGCCATTGGGGGGGGGGGGTCTGTGCGGCCATTGGGGGGGGGGTCTGTGCGGCCATGGGGGGGTCTGTGCGGCCATTGAGGGGGGGGGGTCTGTGCGGCCATTGAGGGGGGGGGGTCTGTGCGGCCATTGGGGGGGGGGGTCTGTGCGGCCATTGGGGGGGGGTCTGTGCGGCCATTGAGGGGGGGGGGGGTCTGTGCGGCCATTGGGGGGGGGGGGTCTGTGCGGCCATTGGGGGGGGGGTCTGTGCGGCCATTGAGGGGGGGTCTGTGCGGGGATGACGACGACGACGACGACGACGATCTGTCATAGTGACTCGCAATGCTTGCACTACCAGCGACTCGCATGGATCCCCATTCAAAGTATAAGGGGACTTGCGGCGGCTGACGTAGCGACTCGCAATGGCCTCGCGGCCATTGCTCGCGCTACACAGCGGGTCGCAATGAATCCCCATTGAAAGTATAGTGGGACGTGCGGCAGCTGAGGTAGCGACTCGCAATGGCCTCGCGGCCATTGCTCGTGCTACCTCAGCGGTAAATCGCTACCTTTGTAGCCGACCCTCTGGTTCTATTTTCGGCCAGCGACTCGCAATGGCCGCTTCGCGGCCATTGCTCGCGCGTGGTGACGTCACAGCGTGACATAGCCACGGCGATTTCGGGGGCCGACACAAAAATGCCTACGGCAATTATAGAGTAGATATATAGCAAGTTAAATAAGTATTGCACATGTCACCAATTTTCTAAGGTCAGGTTTACATCACGGCCAGATCCAATCAGGGCTGTCCGCTGTGGACCGAACTGCCCCGGACCAGATCAGCAAACAGTTTGCTGATCCAGTTTGCAGCCGGCTGCAGCTGAGCTTCAGTATTCAGCGTCCAGCTCCCGGATGTGGCTATGCGCCATAGACCCCCATGTTCGGGGGGCACCGGATCGCACCGGACCAGGAGGATCTGGGAGGATCAGCTTTTTTTCACCCAGACACAAAAAAGCTGCTTGCAACATTTTTGTGTCCAGGAGAAAAATCTGAATCCTCCCAGATTCTCCTGAACACAATGAAACTGGATGGCAGATAGCTGCCGTCCGACTCCATCCGGCCCTATAGCATACTACGGGGCCAAAATCCGGCCCGGGGCTGTCTGGTTTACAACAGAAGCCCTGGATCGAATTTAACTGTGATTTGAACCCGGCCTAAGTAAACATATTTGTAAAGGTGCTATTGGTGTGACTTTATCATCAGATATCTATAACGACTCATCCAATCCACACAGGCAAAGAAATCAAACCATAGATGTCCATAAATTATGTATACTAATTAGAAATGACACAGGAAAAAGTATTGAATACGCCTACTGAAATGGATACACTAGTCCCCTGTTTTGCTCAGGAGGATATTCTGATAATTGGTTTCACTCTACTGCCTGAAATCCTGCGGGGAGCATTTGAACACATAAGGTTTATGGTGAAATTATATTCTTTCCACTTTCAGATTATGGCCCCAAAAGTGCTCACTGGAACATTGAGTAGTTTAGAAATTCGTGTACTTAATGCCATCTGTATGTTTTGCAACAATAAGGTTGCAAAAGTCATGAGACAGCTCACTGCTTTTACCCATCATGAGATGTTTCTTGTGTAGTATCTTTGTAATGAGAAACCTTTTTATAGGCCATCAGTTGAATCAGCTGATATCTGTCACCAAGAGGCAGGATTGCTTTCTAGATTTCAGCTGGTGTCAGGACTTTCAACTATATTATAGTTATACATTTCCAGTAGAAAAACAACAGATAAACACTGCAATGCAGATTTCTAAGAGATGCCCCTTGAAGTAAGTTTTTAAAGCCTCTATCTTTTATTAAAGCGAATCTGTCACCAGATTTGATATTACAATTGCACTAAATGGATGTCATATGCATGGATGAGGCAGTTGTACTTACTGTGAAAATTCATATAATGGGTAAATAATTTTTTAAAATGAGTGTTTGCTGAGCTCAGTTAAGAATAAGAGAACTCAAGAGTCTGAGTGGATTTAGTTTCAAAAACCAGCCTGACAGCTGCAGCTTATACTGATCAATGAGAGATCTCAGCAAAGAGGAGAGACACTGAGGTTCTGTACATCAAGTGAAGTAGCTGGAGATTGGTCAGTGGCAGAGAGGAGGGACAATGAAGAGCTATCAGTGGGACAAAGTGAGTGGAGATTCAGCCTCATAAGGAAGGAGAAACAATGAAGATCTGTCAATCATGCTAGGTAGGCAGAGATTATTCATCGGCAGAGAGAAGGAGCATTGACGAGCTGTCAGTCAAAGTGGGTAAAAGGTTTGGCAGCAGCAGTGAAAAGGGACAATGAGCAAGTTCATTCAAGCTAGGCTAGTGTTAATTAATCAACGGCATGAAGAAGGGACACTGATCAACTTTCAGTCATGCTATTTGAACAGAGATCAATTTTGACATATATTTAAAAAATAAGTGTGCAAGATTTAAAGGGGCTGTGCCACCAACAACACAACATTTTAATTAATAGATCTTAGAATAAATACAAATCCCACAATTGGATGTGTTAAAGAATAATGTTCCTGTCCTGAGATATTCTAATAAATGTGCCGCCGTGTGTACTTATGTGGCGCCCCTCAGATAAACTGCCGCCAGAGGTACTGCACTTCTGCGGCTAGGAGGTGTAGTGTCCCTGTTCTCCAGGTGCTGGGATGGTACAGTTGAGCCACAACACACAAACAGTGACAGGCTCCTGAGACATGCGTGGACCCTGAGGGAGGACCCAGGCAAGAAAATGGGGGACAGTGACAGTGGTCAAGAGTTCAGTTCGGTAGAAGGAGACCGGAGGAGTAACATCAATTGACGAGGAGTGGTAGTCGGGAGTGCAGAGGCGGTGTGTGGGGGTGCCGACTCCCGTGGGCTGAAGCTATACCACCCCACTCGCCCACGGGAAGGAGAGAACAGCCCGGTAGAGATGGAAAGAAGAGCACCTTAGGGTGTGGACAAGGCTTCGACCCCCGTACGCCTGAATCTGATGAGACAGAGGGATTGGTGGAGGACACAGGGACCGGCCCTGCAGACAGTGCGGAAGCTTCAAGTCCAAGCCGAAACCCGAGGCCTCAGACTTCTAACGGGTGATGTGGCTGAACTTCCGACACATCTTGGGGAAAGTGGACGAACTAGGGAGCAGTGCCCGGGAGGGATGCTAATGGTGTCCGGGACACACAGAAGCACCCGTGGCCACCAGTACCTGAGCTCTGTGCTGTGGAGGGCGTTGAGACCCTGGTGGGCAGAGCGACAACCCGCTCACCTCAGATGAAAGTTACCCCTTATAAAGCCGAGATATGAGACCACAGCAACCGTGACTTGACTGTTACAACCCAGCTCTGGAGAAAGAGCAAGTACCGGAGACTGGCAGAGAGCGTACCCAGCAGCCATGTTTAACACCTGAAGTAAAAGTAACGGAACTGCAGCTGTGGTGTGAGAGACTTTTATTAGCGGCCACCACCGGCCGCGGAGGCCACCTAAAACATCAAGGGTACTGATAACCTGGTGAGCGTCTGCTCCGCCTGCAGGGAGAGGTAATATCTAAGCTGCCGGTCTTCATCCCCAGAGGTTCTGCAGCAGCACCCGGCTGCCCTGGCCGCATACCGCGGGTGGCATCACGAATACCCCTATCCGCTCAGACTTTCCCTAACATCACCCCTTTTTAAATGACACGTGAAGACATCACCCCTTTATTAAATGAGAAGTGAAGACGTGAGAACGACTAGTAACTGCCCAATTCCGAGTCTTCCCCGGCCCTGGAGTGGGCGTGTCACTTATGTGTCCAACCATGCAGGAACAGGTCAGATATACAACAGCTCCTGAGCAGGAGTGGAAGTAAGAGAGCATACAGACATTACAGCCAAGATCACAGAATATAAGAGTATACAGACATTACAGCCGGGGATCACAGAATATAAGAGTATACAGACATTACAGCCAAGATCACAGAATATAGGAGCATAGAGACATTACAGCCGGGGATCACAGAATATAAGAGTATACAGACATTACAGCCAAGATCCCAGAATATAAGAGTATACAGACATTACAGCCGGGGATCACAGAATATAAGAGTATACAGACATTACAGCCAAGATCCCAGAATATAAGAGTATACAGACATTACAGCCGGGGATCACAGAATATAAGAGAATACAGACATTACAGCCAAGATCCCAGAATATAAGAGAATACAGACATTACATCCGGGGATCACAGAATGTAGGAGTATACAGACATTACAGCCAGGATCACAGAATATAAGAGGATAGAGACATTACAGCCGAGGATCACAGAATATAAGAGTATACAGACATTACAGCCGGGATCACAGGATATAAGAGTATACAGACATTACAGCCGGGATCACAGGATATAAGAGTAACAGACATTACAGCTGGGGATAACAGAATATAAAAGTATACAGACATTACAGCCGGGGATCACAGAATATGAGTATACAGACATTACAGCACGGGATCATAGAATATAAGAGTATACAGACATTACAGCCAGGGATCACAGAATATAAGAGTATACAGACATTACAGCCAGGGATCACAGAATATAAGAGTATACAAACATTACAGCCAGGGATCACAGAATGTAAGAGTGTACAGACATTACAGCCAGGGATCACAGAATATAAGAGTATACAAACATTACAGCCAGGGATCACAGAATGTAAGAGTATACAGACGTTACAGCCAGGGATCAAAGAATATAAGAGTATACAGACATTACAGCTGGTGATTACAGTATTAAAATGTATAATTGTTTGTGGCACCACTTCTTTAAGAGATCTATTTGATATTGTTTGCAGTTTGCATTGTGAAATCAGGTGACAGAGCCAGGGTTAAGGGTTTATAATTTGCTTATGTAGCTATTCCCTAATTTACCAGATTTGGAGCAGCCTGAGGCAATAATAATCGCATTATACAATGCGGCTACTGCCAAAAAGTGAAGTTTTCCATGACCTCCCTGCAGTCAATCAGTGGTCACAGGCTCGGCAATAGTAAGAATGGATCTAACTAATATTCTGACACAGATTGTTATGGTAAGTACACCAGCATCATCAAGTATAAAGGATCTCTAGTGTTTAAAGGGAACCAACCACCAGGATGTAACCACATGTAAATCAGTGCAGCAGGTGATTGACGTGTGCAGCATGACAGCACTATTTGGGTTTTTTATTCCTCCCCTGTGGTCTTGTCTTTCTGCTGTAAGCAGAACCCCCTGCCTCTCATCCAGACTCATCCTGGGGGGAGGGTTTGGCTTACAGAAGAAACACAAGCCCACAGGGGAAGAATAAAAAACCCAAATAATGAGATCACGCTGCACACGTCAATCACCTGCTGCACTGATTTACAGGTGGTTACATCCTGGGGGTTGGTTCCCTTTAATAATCTGTGCAGTTTGCAAGGTTAAATCTGATGACAAATTCCTTCTACTTCAATAATGCAATAATAGATCTCCCACCCATCAAGGGACATTTATTACTATAGTGTGTGCTCATGTGGCAAAGAAGCCTTTGTGGCCCCAGGAGTCAGGGTCGTAGCTTCACCCTGTCATGTATTCTTCCCCAGGATCAGCGGCTTCTTACTTAGATGAGACAGGAGACGAGGACTCATGAGGGATAATCATGGTAATACATGTCCTCCTCTCAGTCTCGGGGAATATCGCCTTGGATGCTAATAGTTCAAATGGAGCATTGTTAATAAGCGCCGTCATGTTGTATTAACTGGATGAAATTAACACGCAGGGAAGTAGCACAGCTCAGTGTCCGCTGTCACACAGCTCAGTGTCTTTGGCAAAAGTTCCCATTATCCCAGTGTTGTTCTATGTAAATCCCAGTTAACACTACAGCTCAACTCTCCATACATACATTACATTACTGATCCTGAGTTATCTCCTGTATTATACTCCAGAGCTGCACTCACTATTCTGCTGGTGCAGTCACTGTGTACATACATTACATTATTGATCCTGAGTTACCTCTTGTATTATACCCCAGAGCTGCACTCACTATTCTGCTGGTGCAGTCACTGTGTACATACATTACATTACTGATCCTGAGTTACCTCCTGTATTATACTCCAGAGCTGCACTCACTATTCTGCTGGTGCAGTCACTGTGTACATACATTACATTACTGATCCTGAGTTACCTCCTGTATTATACTCCAGAGCTGCACTCACTATTCTGCTGGTGCAGTCACTTTGTACATACATTACATTACTGATCCTGAGTTACCTCCTGTATTATCCTCCAGAGCTGCACTCACTATTCTGCTGGTGCAGTCACTGTGTACATACATTACATTACTGATCCTGAGATACCTCCTGTATTATACTTCAGAGCTGCACTCACTATTCTGCTGGTGCAGTCACTGTGTACATACATTACATTACTGATCCTGAGTTACCTCCTGTATTATACTCCAGAGCTGCACTCACTATTCTGCTGGTGCAGTCACTGTGTACATACATTACATTACTGATCCTGAGTTACCTCCTGTATTATACTCCAGAGCTGCACTCACTATTCTGCTGGTGCAGTCACTGTGTACATACATTAAATTACTGATCCTGAGTTACCTCCTGTATTATACTCCAGAGCTGCACTCACTATTCTGCTGGTGCAGTCACTGTGTACATACATTACATTACTGATCCTGAGTTACCTCCTGTATTATACTCCAGAGCTGCACTCACTATTCTGCTGGTGCAGTCACTGTGTACATACATTACATTACTGATCCTGAGTTACCTCCTGTATTATACTCCAGAGCTGCACTCACTATTCTGCTGGTGCAGTCACTGTGTACATACATTACATTACTGATCCTGAGTTACCTCCTGTATTATACTCCAGAGCTGCACTTACTATTCTGCTGGTGCAGTTACTGTGTACATACATTACATTACTGATCCTGAGTTACCTCCTGTATTATACTCCAGAGCTGCACTCTCTATTCTGCTGGTGCAGTCACTGTGTACATACATTACATTACTGATCTGTACTGATCCTGAGTTACCTCCTGTATTATACTCCAGAGCTGCACTCACTATTCTACTGGTGCAGTCACTGTGTACATACATTACATTACTGATCCTGAGTTACCTCCTGTATTATACTCCAGAGCTGCACTCACTATTCTGCTGGTGCAGTCACTGTGTACATACATTACATTACTGATCCTGAGTTACCTCCTGTATTATACTCCAGAGCTGCACTTACTATTCTGCTGGTGCAGTTACTGTGTACATACATTACATTACTGATCCTGAGTTACCACCTGTATTATACTCCAGTGCTGCACTCACTATTCTGCTGGTGCAGTCACTGTGTACATACATTACATTACTGATCCTGAGTTACCTCCTGTATTATACTCCAGAGCTGCACTCACTATTCTACTGGTGCAGTCACTGTGTACATACATTACATTACTGATCCTGAGTTACCTCCTGTATTATACTCCAGAGCTGCACTCACTATTCTGCTGGTGCAGTCACTGTGTACATACATTACATTACTGATCCTGAGTTACCTCCTGTATTATACTCCAGAGCTGCACTCACTATTCTGCTGGTGGAATCACTGTGTACATACATTACATTACTGATCCTGAGTTACCTCCTGTATTATACTCCAGAGCTGCACTCACTATTCTGCTGGTGCAGTCACTGTGTACATACATTACATTACTGATCCTGAATTACCTCCTGTATTATACTCCAGATCTGCATTCACTATTCTGCTGGTGCAGTCACTGTGTACATACATTACATTACTGATCCTGAGTTACCTCCTGTATTATACTCCGGAGCTGCACTCACTATTCTGCTGGTGCAGTCACTGTGTACATACATTACATTACTGATCCTGAGTTACCTCCTGTATTATACTCCAGAGCTGCACTCACTATTCTGCTGGTGAAGTCACTGTGTACATACATTACATTACTGATCCTGAGTTACCTCCTGTATTATACTCCAGAGCTGCACTCACTATTCTGCTGGTGCAGTCACTGTGTACATACATTACATTACTGATCCTGAGTTACCTCCTGTATTATACTCCAGAGCTGCACTCACTATTCTCCTGGTGCAGTCACTATGTACATACATTACATTACTGATCCTGAGTTACCTCCTGTATTATACTCCAGAGTTGCACTCACTATTCTGCTGGTGCAGTCACTGTGTACATACATTACATTACTGATCCTGAGTTACCTCCTGTATTATACTCCAGAGCTGCACTCACTATTCTGCTGGTGCAGTCACTGTGTACATACATTACATTACTGATCCTGTACTGATCCTATATTAAACTTCAGAAGCTGCAGAGATCCATGGAGCAGAAATAACTTTTTTGTCTGTTTTGAAAACATTGATTTTTGTAGGATCTGTTTTTTAAAATCATTGGAGTCTATGGAGAACAGATCCGGTAACTGATCGCTATTTATCAACCATATGAAACTGATCCAGTATGAAAAAAATGGATCGTTTAGAAATGAAGTAGAAATGGAGGCTAAATAGCGATCAGTTACTGGATCTGGGCTATAGAGTGAAGCCAGTGGCTTACAGGCACTGGGATACGGAATGCAATCTTTATTTGAATGATTCCATGTTTGATTGCAGTGAAAAGTGTCATAAATCTCCTGGAAAACAGGGCAGCAGATGACTGATGTGTGCAGTATATGGGGTTGTTCAGTTATTTTACTCCTCTGTGGGCATGTATTTCGGATGTAAGACAAGCCCTCCCTCTTGCCCCTTATCTCCTGCACACAGTCACTATACTCCAGCAACAGAATGCCTGACAAAAATAAATGTAGAATGAAAGGGAGGGAAGGGGGGAAGGTTTGCCTTACAGGCAAAAGCCATGTCCACAGGGTAGTAAAATAGAAACCCAAATAGTGACGCAGTGCTGCACACATCAATCATCTGCTGCCCTGTTTTCCAGGAGTTTTATGACACTTTTCTCTGCAATCAAACATGGAATCATTCAAGTAAAGGTATGATTGCATTCAGCATACCACCGGCTTCACTTTATAGCCCTAAATCCTGCTGGTTGGTTCCATGTAAAGATTAGGTCATTTTCTGATAATACTTTCCCTGCAGTGATGAAGGTCAATCTGCTCAGTGATGCTGATGCCAGCGGATGGCGCGTGCCCTATATGAATGGATAATACACATTTTACATAACACAAATCATTTTAATCTCCACTTTTTAGAGTCTTTTTGCCCCTTCTGCTCCGGACCTCTACTGGTAACATTGCAGTGAAGTCGCCATATTTCCGCCGTCCTGTATTGTTATCCTCGTATCATTATCATCAGGAGTGAGAAGATCTGCAATATTCATGTCCGCCGTTGCATTTTACACCTCTCCACCAACATTTACAAGAACACAAGTGTCTCGTGCTTCTCTATGCGCCCTAAATAATTCATTTCCCAAAATAAAAATATTTTATGAAACATCAATTTTATGAATTCGCATTTTCGAAAAGCTCAAAATCAACAACTTTGCTCATCTGTGGGTGTAAGCGGAGCCGTCACCCTGAGTAATATATGAGCCACGCTTTATGGGATTGCAGGTTATTACTTTTAAGAAGTTGTGCGATGTCCTCGCTGATGCTTCCCGTAAAGACAGAGAGCCTTGATGGGGTTCATGAATACTTCAGTAGCGCTCGGCATGTAATGGACTCCGCCACACGCTACCGTACATAGATCATGTATCATATCGCCTCTACGATGAGTGCTAAATGCTGAGGGCTGCTCCTGAGTAAATGCATTACCAATCTGAATATCATTTCTAGGTAAGGTTCAGATGTAAGTGGAGTTGAGTTTTTATCCTTTACAATGTACCCATTAATATTCATATTATCAATTACTAACTGCAGAGCCCGGGCGTAATGCCCATATATGTCCGTAAAGCTCATATATGGTAATGTCGCCAATATATGGCAATATCGCCCATATATGGTAATGTATGTATATGTGTGTATGTATCATAGCCCCTCCCAGTAGCCCTGCCCCTTCATAGCTCTGTCCCTATACATAGCCCCACCCTCCCAGCATCCACACCCCCACATATAGCACCGCCCCTTCATAGCTCCACTCCTCCGCATAGTCCCAGGGGCAGGCTATGTGGAGGAGGCGGAGATATGTTGAGATGCAGGTTGTGAAGTGGGCGTGGCTATGAATAGTCAGAGCAAAGAGAAGCGTGGGCAAACTCATCTTTAAGTGCGTTACGTGTTGCAAACTTTGTGGCGTGTTTCAAAATACGAAGATGGCCAATCTTCCATCCGACAGACTTAATACTGGCCCCCCTTCACCAACTTCGAATTAGATGTGTTTCGCCCTTGGTCTGTGGCTACATGACGCATGAGGAAGATCCATGCTGAAGCACAGTGTTGGGCAGTTCTATTCATTGCATTGTTTGTCCATCAGAGCTATTCATACTGTATCAAAGTAATCGAATCTATGGACACTTCAAGTTTCATAAATGCACTTCGACACTTCATCGCGATCAGAGGCTCTGTGAAGCATATTCATTCTATCCCAGGCAATAATTTTGTTGCATTGGCAAGAGAACTCCAAATCCCTTCCAATCTGGACAGTACTAATGTAGAACGGTACCTAACTGAACAAGGATGAACCTGGACTTTCAATCTACCACACTCTTCGCACATGGGAGGTGCATCGGAAAGAGTGATAGGGATTGCACGCAAAATACTGGACTCTATATTCTTGCAAGCGAATACCAGACTCACACACGAGAGTTTGACTACGTTTAGGTTTCAGCTATCATGAATGCCCGGCCACTCACAGCACTTTCCAATGATTTCGGAGACCTGACAGTACTTACTCCTGCCATGTTTATCACACAAAAAACCTGTGTTCCATGTGCTCCACTTGGAGAATTCAACAAAGACCTCTACAAACGACAATAGAGTCAAGTACAAATTGTCTCCAATTCCTTTTGGAACGGATGGAAAAAGCAGTACCTCACTTTTCTGCAAACCAGGACGTAGGGCAAAAAGACCACCATAACATCAAACCTGGTGATGTTGTACCCGAGAAAGACAATCTCATTGTAATAAGTGACCACTTGGCCTTGACTCCCAAACTTTCCCCAGCAAGAATGGGAAAGTATGTATAGTAGAAGCCAGAGTGTGTAAGCTTGGGGAGAACAAAATATTCCTCAGGCCAGTAACAGAACTTGTGTTGCTGTTTTCCCCAAAGGAACCAAACAGTGGCATCTGTTGATGCCAAGCGGGGAGTGTTCTGCCCATTTATGCGCAGTAAAGAAAGTATTTATAGTTTAACACCTGTTACAACTCGTAGAGGTAATATCTTACCCTTTATGTAGTTTTACACACAATCTAGAAGTGTTCATACAGATACAGGAGTCTTCCCATTTAAGATTCAGTGTACTCTGTTTAGGACCGCCCCTTGCTTCTCTTGAAAGAAGGTGAGATGTGCAGACATTTCCCGGGTTCCAGAGAGATAAGACACATATCCCTGGTTCTTGTTCTCTTCTTAAAACTCCTCCTCCTGTCCAGCTAAATCCGGTGAGTCGTAGTATATACTATATGCTTGTGCTAGAATCTGTGTATGCAGGTCATGATGCAGCCACTGTGTAGAAGTACTGTGAAGTGAAGTGCATTATGCTCTGTAATACTCCATCTTGAGTTGGTGTCCCCTGCACTGCATACAGATAGATGTTACCTCTGTATAGAATAGTGCCTTTTGCAATGAACTATGCCCCAGTTATTCATGTTAATTGTACCCTGTGTTACATTATCACTGTGCTGGTTTCTGTTATGTGCCCAGTACTGACTCAGACTATTTATATTGTAGTTTTTACTGCGCCACGTTTGCATCATCACACCAATAAACCAAGGCTACCGACACTCACAGTCTGTTTACTTGGGATGTCAACAAGGGTTTAGCTGTACAGTGCTGTGCAAATTAATTGGGACAACGCAAGTTTTTCTTGCATTAGTTTTACTATTGCTGATAAGTGTTTTATCAGTTCTTGGCGTCATTTTCCTTTTTCTTTCACATTTCCCTTTTCGTTTTGGAGAAAACGATCCAGTTTCATTTTGTGTGAGAATTATTCTTCAAACGGTAGAGTTTCCAATACCAATGGTGGAAGCGATTTCTTTCAAGGTACCTTCACATGCGGCAATATTGCTAGGCAATTTCACTGGCAAATTGCTGGTTGCAGTGAAATCATGGACACATTGTTACATTTGTACACAGGAACAAAATAGAACAATGTGTCCATGATTTCACTGCAACCAGCAAATTGCCAGTGAAATTGCCTAGCAATATTGCTGTGTGTGACGGTACCTTTACAGTCAGACTTGTATGTTCATTAAGAGTAATAATTCTAGACATCTTCCGTGCAGGGGTGAACCTAGCCTCTGTGCTGCCTGAGGCGAACTGCGAAATGGCGCCCCCCCTTCCCCCAGAAAGTCTTTTTTCAATTGGTAGAAATAAATC
Source organism: Allobates femoralis (assembly GCA_033576535.1). Classification (NCBI taxonomy): domain Eukaryota; kingdom Metazoa; phylum Chordata; class Amphibia; order Anura; family Aromobatidae; genus Allobates; species Allobates femoralis. Next base: position 34,982,689 of record JARQOC010000006.1, read on the forward strand.
TAGTTTGCGCAGATTTAGATCTACCCTGAAAAATGAAATGAGGACAATAGTGGATATTTTAATTTGGAGATATAGAAAAAAAGTTGTTCAAACACATGTATGTCAGCGCCATCACACACATACAAGAACCACACGGACGAATCCAGAACAAGGGTCATTAATGGTAATGGCAGGATTGGCTCAACCATACAGACACACAATGGCTGGCAGAGCGATGGTCCTGTAGGCAGACACAGTCCTGCAACCTGAAGCGTGCTGAGCATGTGAGCCGGTATCAAAGGCGGGAATACAAGCTTTGACATATATGTACTTCAAAAGGTAGTGAAGGGGTTAAATTACACTATATATACATGTATACAGCACAGATATACTGGACAACACATGCTCATTACATACACATCATACATTCACACAGACACACACATCATACATGTCTTAGTTATATAACAGATGCTCAGCAGGTACACATCATATACACAGCATATGGATGCTGCAGAAGTGTATATACACACACACTTTACTCAAAAGATATCTAAACACACACACACACACACACAAAGCAACTCATACACAGCTCCCACACAAAACTCCCACACACAACTCCCACACACAGACACAACACACAGTTCACACACACAGCTCACACTCAGACACAGCTCACACTCAGACACAGCTCACACACAGCTCACACACAGACACGCAGCTCACACTCAGACACAGCTCACACACAGCTCACACTCAGACACAGCTCACACTCAGACACAGCTCACACTCAGACACAGCTCACACTCAGACACAGCTCACACACAGACACACAGCTCACACTCAGACACAGCTCACACACAGCTCACACTCAGACACAGCTCACACTCAGACACAGCTCACACTCAGACACAGCTCTTACACAGCTTACACACAGACACGCAGCTCACACTCAGACACAGCTCACACACAGCTCACACTCAGACACAGCTCACTCTCAGACACAGCTCACACTCAGACACAGCTCACACTCAGACACAGCTCACACTCAGACACAGCTCACACACAGACACGCAACTCCCACACACAGACACGCAACTCACAGACACAACAAATACAGTTCACACACACAACTCACACATAGCTCACACACAGATACGCAACTCACACAGACAAGCAACTCACACACAGCTCACACACACATGCAACTCACACACAACACACACACTCAGCTCACACAACACACACAGCTCACACAACACACACACTCAGCTCACACAACACACACAGCTCACACAACACACACACACAGCTCACACTATACACACAGCTCACACAACACACACACACAGCTCACACAACACACACAGCTCACACAACACACAGCTCACACAGCTCACACAACACACACAGCTCACACAACACACACAGCTCACACAACACACACAGCTCACACAAATCTCACACAGCTCACACAACACACACAGCTCACACAACACACACACACAGCTCACACAACACACACTCAGCTCACACAACACACACTCAGCTCACACAACACACACAGCTCACACAACACACACAGCTCACACAACACACACAGCTCACACAACACACACACACAACACACAAAGCTCACACAACACACAGCTCACACACTCAGCTCACACAACACACTCAGCTCACACAACACACTCAGCTCACACAACACACACTGCTCACACAAACACACACAGCTCACACAACACACACAGCTCACACAACACACACACACAGCTCACACAACACACACACACACAGCTCACACAACACACACAGCTCACACAACACACACAGCTCACATAACACACACTCAGCTTACACAACACACACACACAGCTCACACAACACACACTCAGCTCACACAACACACACACAGCTCACACAACACACACACAGCTCACACAACACACACAGCTCACACAACACACACAGCTCACACAACACACACTCAGCTCACACAACACACACAGCTCACACAACACACACAGCTCACACAACACACACAGCTCACACAACACACACAGCTCACACAACACACACAGCTCAACACAACACACACTCAGCTCACACAACACACAGCTCACACAACACACACTCAGCTCACACACTCAGCTCACACAACACACACAGCTCACACAACACACACAGCTCACACAAATCTCACACAGCTCACACACAGATTACACAGATACCTTACACAGTCCTCTGTGCTGTTTGTACATGTGCAGCTTCACATGCTCACAGCCCAACCCCCAGGTCCCAGCCCCCTCACTCCCTGGCCAGCAGTAGATTTGTCACCTTGTGACCTGGAGCTTCTTATCATCGGTATCTCAGCACAGGAGGCTGCTCTCTGATCTTTGTCGGCTCTCACTTCTTCCCGCGCCGTGCAGGAGAACATAAACACCCCCTGCAGATGCCGCCCCTTCCTTCACCAGCAGGTGGCGCCGCCTGAATCAGGCCACTCACATTGCCTCATCATTGATTCGGGACTGCTTCCGTGGAGTAACATCAATTTTTACAGGTGATTCACCGCTGCCGAGTTCTCAGGTCTCAGGCGTTGGGCTTCTGTCACGGTTCCGTGCCTGAGGCTGTGAAGGCCCGGTGGTCAAAGTAAGGGTTAGGGAAATAAAGTTTATGTCGTGACGCCACCTGTGGGATTCCGGTGATTGCACCGGCGCTGCTAGGACCTCCGGGGGATGTGCGGCAGCTAGATGGGATGCTCCCCACAGGATGAGCAGTAGTCCCCGGGGTCAGTTAGTGGAATTGAAGGGAATAGGGTAGCGCGGTCGGTATAGTGTGACTGGAAGAAGGGACACGTACACTTAGAGTCTTTTGGTACCTTTACTGATGTCTTCAGGTACACTCGACCGGTGATGAGGTAGACACTTCAGGAGTTCCACAGCAAGCAGCTTAGTAGGCTTCCTAGTAACCGTCGTTCTGTTAGAGTCTGGCAGGCATGAAACCCGACCAAACCAGTATTGCACTTTCTTGTGTGATTCTTTACACCCGGGTTTGCTGCACTGAGGGCAGTTTTAAAGGAATTCTACCGAATTCTCGGCTCCGGGCTCTCATTTGGTGGTGCTTCGGGCGTCCAGGGAGCTAAACCCCCTTGTTGTGGTGCTGGTTTTTCTACAAGTCTGCACGGTGTCCTTGTAGCTCAGACCCAGTGACCGGGACTCTCTTGGGAAAGTCAGAATGTTCCTGTGACCCCTGTTCTAAGGGTCCACCACTTTCCAGGTGTTGCTGGTATGGGCCTAGCGTGGCACCGGTACCAGGTCAGCTCTCCTAGCTGTTTACAGTTCTTTAGTGACTGCACACTCTGTTGTTTCTCCCTCAAGGACCCGTATTTATAGGGGGAACTGGCTTAAGGCAACCAGTGGAGCTCCCCCTACAGGTCTGGGGTGAAAGGTGTTGTTTGTTAGTGGGGTCTGCTTGCTGTGTACTTTCCATCCATGTCCTAAGAGTTCCTGTGGTGCCCTGCACAGGGTGCCACACAGGCACGAATCACACTGAGAGAAAAAGTACACTAAACCACTCCTCACAGAAACAAGCTCTCACCTGAAGCTGAGGGGGCAGCTAGCTGTTATTTTCTGACTAAAACCAGTGAAACCACATTTTGTTACTCAAGGTTGTACACTCAGACCTGTTCAAAGCAGTTGTGACCCCAACTTATGATTTTACTTAAAAAATGCTTTGTCCCAATTCATTTGCACAGCACTGTATGCTGGAATCCACACAGCACCAGACGTGGAAAAAGGCAGAACACTGCTATTGGATTTCTTCCAGTAAGATTGAGATCTGTTAGGGTATTATCTCTGCTGTTTCTTATATATTTCCTATTTATATTGCTGCCAGATTCCTTTAATTTAGTTATCCTTGTGAACGGAGAGGTGCAGGATGTGAGGGATGATAAGTTTGTTTCACACCACCTGGTGCTTCAGCCGGTCCCGCCACAAGCGAAACACGCTTGTCATCCATCACATCCTGCACCTCTCCCTGATGTAGTTTTATCAATTTTTTAAATAAATCAGGACGTTTTAGCATGGGACCGGGGTGCTGCTGACATCTCATTCTTTCATGATGGTCTCTCTTACTTTCAACACTTTTGAGACCTGTGTCTCACTCCTGTATTCAGACGTCATATTAACTGTATTTCTTTCCTTTGGCAGTTTAGGAATTAATATCAATTTCTGTTGCTGGAAAGCTAGCTAGTTCTTTGTACAGCTGTGGCTACTCCGTGATCACTCCCATCTCTTTTGAATGGGCACATGGTTCCAGCATCCTTTGCTGGTGATTGATCTCATTCCTGGTCTAGCTTCCTGAGTTGAAGGAGGTTCTCTGGAGAGCTGAATTCTGCCAAGCCATCTGCTGCCAAGGAACGTGGCAGCACGTGTGAAGTTGTTTGTTGTTCCCCTGTCTGTCTCTCCTTTCCTCTTGTTATTATTGCAGTGGCTGGGACTAGTGCTCCCGCTGGCAATTTCCCTATTGAGGGCTAACATCAGGGCCAGCAAGGGACTAGGTATCCTGCTTGGCGACAGGTTTAAAGAACCCGTGTAGAGATGGTAGGGAGATCAGGGCACTTCCGCAGGTGAGTGCAGGAGGTCATGTAATGTATTGCCAGCCCTCTAAATTTGCTCATCTCTACATAGAACAATTTTTCCCATGGGTTTTGGGGAAGATGCCGCTGCCAGGTTCCTTTCATTTACTTATCCTTGTGAACCAACTACAGCATGGAGCAGATACAATGTATACTGCAGCTCGGCTTTTACTGATTTCCTGCTGTATGTTAGCACAAGCCCACCCGCCTGGTAAACATAGAGTAACTTTTCATTATCGCAATGTAAGAAATATTAACCTGTAAATTGTTAAGTCAATAGAAAGTTATAAAGGATGATCGACTGATTGACTATTATAAATGAAGGTCGGTGCTGAAGCGCTGCGTTAATTACAGTAAAGAGCTCTGTAGATTTCCAAGGATCAGCTTAAATATTCCTCTTTTTGCAGAAAAAAAGGCCTTGCAATAGTTGACTTTAGAAAGCTTCGCTATTGAATTAGCTCAGTTATTGTTACTACAAGTGCTCAAATAACGTCGCCAGAAAGGAACATGGCACCAGGTCCTCTCCACAAAGGCGGCAGGATAATGGCGCTCTCCTTATCCTCAGGTGACATAGCTTGTTAACGGTGAAGTGCTCTTCACACTGGAGCTAATCTTCCATTTATATTTTGTGAAGTGCGACCTACACGGGTTACATGCGGCGAGAATATCCTACTAAGTCTTTGTTTTGCAATTACGAGCTGCCGAGGCTGATAACAGTGGTGCGCCATCATGTAACGGCTACGGATCCTGTAAGTAAAGCCAGGGCTGGTCTACAGGTACATAGTGCCCTGAGCCGGATTATTTAGGTGCCCTCTTTACTCTCTGCACCATCACAAAAGAAGGAAGGAAAATAAACAGCCAACTCGTATTATTAGAGATGAGCGGATCAGGCAGAATTCTCATTCGTCGGTTTGTGCAGTTCGATTCACAGAGAAGATACTCTAATATTGTAATGTCTCTTATTATACTCCAGGATCTATACAAAGTCTGGAGCACAAAAAATGTAATATGTAATAAATAGAATACAAAATTCTTATGCTCACCTCACTGCTCACCTCTCCAGCACTTCCGCTCCGCATCGTCCCCCGCCCGTTGCGCTATGACTTTGTGTGCGCATGCGCAGAACTATCCTGGAACATATCAGTTCCACAAGTCTCAGCGTTGTTGTGGAGACATGGGGGTCAGTGGGTGCTCTCACAGGACTGTAGGGAACAAGGCTCATCCCAGTGAGTGCCCAAACTTCTTACCCGTGGGCAGAACACTATTCAGATAAAACAGGGTGAGAGAACCACACATTGGTTAGACTTTATTGGATCCCCAACAGTCAAAGGCATATAACATATACCCAGCAAAAACACACAATGTAGCAAGCAACAATGTCTCACCTTTCCGCTGGCTCACCAGGGAGTAGCATATTCGTGCCTTCGGGGCTTCCAGGACCAACTACCCAAGTCCAGCAGAACCCCTCTTTTGGCAGTCACCCACTGAGGAGGGATAGCGACAAGCTAACAAAGCTCACCGAGCACAAAAAAGTCTGTAGCCAGGTGAACAAATTGTACCAACGTGGGTATCTTCCAGCCGAATGTTAGGATCCTAGGCTGAACGCCTGTCAAATATGATCCAAATTATTAAAACCCCTAGTCTGAAGTCAAGAAGAATATATCTCTTGGTGACTGAAGCAAGTCCTTTTTATAACCCGAGCCTTCATCTCAGGTTATTTTTGTTTTACGGGATTAGTGAAATAAGGCTGTTCTCTTATTGGTTGGCAGTTCAATCCTACTGCATAATTTTCCTTTGAATGATGTATACAGAGGGGGCTGAGCAATTTCCATTTAGTTTGCAAAACTAAGACAATGGTTGCTCTCAACAGTCTGATAAGAAGCAATGGCATACTGTACTTTTCAAGAGTTAACAAACAAAAGAACAATATGTCTGGCCTAATTAAGAATATTAACCCATGACACACCATTGAAAAAGGCTTTGCCGTCACACAGCTTTTCCGTTCCTGAGTCAGGGGTCACAGTAGGAGAGACTGAAATCAGGCGACCGTGGCAAGGCGACATATCGCCGCCAAATTCCTAAATTACACGCCGCAATTGGGAGGCAATCTGGCGGCGATGTTTCCAGGGCGACATATCGCCGTCAAGGTACCCTAAGTGTTTGGGCTCACCCCATTATTCTTTGTCAGGCTGTATGAGGAGCCGATACACAAGCATTGATTGACTATTATATTATATTCGATGACGCTCGTTTATAGGTCTGAAATACACTCCTGAAAATACATCTGAATGGTTTGTGTGTGATGATGCGGTATGTTAGCAGCTGGTTTCCCACTTTGTCTAAACCCAGCCCTGCATGAAAGTCACTGGGATTTCTGCGCAACAGGTGACGATCAGATGTTTATTCATCTACAAATTTAGCTTGCAACTGCAATGTTTTTTTATATTATTTGACTATGGTCAATTTTTCTAGTAAGAAGGGGTTTACTAGCAGTGAATAAAATCTTTAAGGGTGGCTTCACACCACGGTTTTCATGATCCGGGGCTGTCCTATGGGGCCGGATGGCTGTTATTTGCCATCTGTTTGGGAGGATCAGAGAGAATTCGGATTTTTGTCCCGGACACAAAAACGCAGCTTGCTGCGATTTTCTGTCCGGGGCAAAAATCTGCACAAATTGGATCCTCCCGAATCCGGCGCGATCCGGCACCCCCTAACATAGGAGTCTATGATGCCGGATCGCACCAGATTCGGCATAAAATCGGTCCGGAACCCGGACGCCGGGTGCTAAAGCTCAGCACCAGTTGGCGCTGAACTTCAGCACTGTGGAGAGCTCGCCGCTGACATTTCAGGACCGCGGCTAGAGACAGCTCCTTAAATCTGTGATCTGCTGATTCCGGCAGAAAACAGGCCCGCCCTCCGGTTCTGTTTGTCCGGAGCTGTTAGGATGTGTCCGATGTTTCCTGCAAAAGACCGGACACAGCCTGAGAGCTCAAAAACCATGGTGTGAAGTTAGCGTAAAGGCCCCGTCTCACATTACGATATCCTATGATATCCTAAGTTAGCCTTTAAGGCCCCATCTCTTGCTTCAATGTGTCGGCGAACCGACCAACGATCTGACTTGACCTAGATCGCTAGAACGACGTTCAATGAGCGCTAGTGAAATGTCGCTCGTTAACGAGATCTATACATGTAACGATCCTGCGACAAGCAAACAATACATATGGTTGTTAGATCGCCCACGTCCTTCACTTCTCAATAGGCGAGGTTGTTAACGACATCGTTATTGAGATGTCACACACACCCATGCTGCAGGTTGAACGAATACTCATCGTTTGGTTTAAGGTCCGGGTCATCAACCTCCCATCATTTATCGTTGTACATGTCACACTGAATGACATTGTACCACCAATAAATTAAGAAATATCTTATTTTCCAACCATTTCATTTTCTTTAAAGCATCTCTATGTTTAGAGATCATATAATTTTGGCCTAGAATTTTATGCTGATTTATTTTCTATCATTTCTTTACAGTGGTCAGAGCTCTAATTTTATACTAAAAAGCTCCAAATTCTGTAGAGAGACAGTTGATTGACAAAATTTTGACTGCTTAAAGTCACCACTAGGGGGAGCTGAAGAGTTTACTGGATACAGTTTTATTATTGAAGCTCATATGCTCCCTCTAGTGGAGACTGCTGAAATTATTTTCATTAACTGAAGATAGTTGCAATGGATTTGTAGCTCTGTATCAGAAAACCTGAGCGCAGACCACTGAAAATATATTTTAAGAATATTGGGATGTTTTAGTCTATAATGAGCTTAGGGGTTGTCTACTTTTAGGAACTTTTATTTTTACTTAAATGCATGTGTCTAGGGTTAAAAAAAATTATTATTTGAAATTGGGTTTCATTAAATATTTTGCGCTGTTTTGCTTTTATCGGCTATTTGTTTCTGTGCACTTTCAACTTTGATATGGCCATAAATAGTGATGGGTGAACCTGTCGATGCTCAGGATCGGGAGACTCGGCTAGGCCTTTTTGTAAAGTATAAGTTCTGGGCCGGACGCAATTCGAACATGCATCCGAACCCTGAGCTCGGACTTTACACTTATGGAATGGGGAGTGTGGGCTGTAAAAGAAAGCATATAGTTAATAAATATTATCATTATACTTTCCGGGTCCCGCCACTACCTGTCCTGCCGTCCTGCTGTCCCGGCACATCTAGTTCTAGGGTCCCTCATTAACATCAGGGATTATTCACTGCACTGCCGAGAACCACTTCAGTTCACTGTGACGTCAGGGGTCACCTGAGTTCATGGTTCAGCTATGAACTCGATTGACCTCTGTCACTGTCAGTCTCAGCCTTGTTGTCCCTTTGAACAGGCGCTTGTCTGTTCAGAGTGATGAAGCAGAGCTGAACTTGCTCTGACAGTGGATAGAGGGAAGGGTCCCTAAATGTGTTTTTATTTTATCGTTAATAAAAAAATTTGTCTATGTGTTGTTTTTTTTAATGTTTCCTAGAAATTCATGGTGGCTAGGTCCGTATGTGTGATGGACTCAACAGCCAATCACAAACGCTGTGACAGAGAATAGGCGTCTGTGATTGGCTATTGGAGTATCCTGGATTCTACCCAATCATTCTAGATGCTAGACTGTATAGACTGGTTTCAGGTTACTCCAGCAGCCAATCATAGACACCCATTCTCTGTGACAGCATTTGTGATTGGCTGTTGGGCCCTTCACAGATTGACTGACATCATAGTAATGTAAAAATAAATAAATCATTTTTAAAAATTGCATAGCGCTTTGTGTTATTTTTGATTCTCAGTGCAAATAAAGCGGACAACTATGGGCTGCCATCCCCAGCTGCCTGACTTTACCTAGAATGGCAATCAAAATACAGGGAATATTTTTTTTTTTACATTTTTTTTAATTATTTAAATATATAATTTAAAAAAAATGTGTGGGCTCCCACCATATATTGATTGGTAGCCAGGTAAAATCAGGTAAGTGGGGGCTGAAATTGTCAGTGTGGTATGGCTCAAGCATTCTAGGCCCCCTTTGCTGAAAAACACAGCCCCCAGCCACCCCTTAAAATGGTACATTCATCGTAGCGCCATTTCCAGGTGCTTTACCAGATTCTCCCAGCGGCCTTGGTGGGGGGTTGCATGCTGGGTAATAAAGGGGATAATACTAGCTTTGTATTGTCAGCTGGTACTAAGTCCAAAATTCATGATGTCAGGCCAAATTAGACCCAGCCACCATGAATTTCTAGTAAACAGTAAAAAAAAAACACAGATAATAATGTTTTCATTGGAAATAAACACAAACACATTTAGAGACTCCATCTTTAATTACAAGAGAAAATAAAACTTTTCTCCAATGTAAACCAGGTCTTCTTATCTTCTTCAGCGCTGCTACATCTTTGCCAACAGTCAAAGACATCTGCTGGCAGAGGTGAGCAGGCATGGAATGACAGCCGGGTGCTGTGTGAAAGGTTATCAGGTTCACATGAACTCAGATAACCCCAGCATCAGCTGCCACCCAGAGCCCAGCCTTAAGTGAGCAAGAGAAGTGCTCAATTACAGCTGGGCTACGGGTGCCGGGTGATACTGGGGTTATCTGAATTCATGTGAACTCAATAACCTTTCACACAGCACCAGGCTGTAAACTATTCTTTGACCACCTTTAAACAGTGCTCATAAGAAGAACCAGTTGCGGTGGGTCCAGACGTACATGAAGACTAACCTTAAAACTGTCTCCTTTACTTATAAGTGCCATATAACCTTGAATGGACCAGATGAATGGATCAATAGATGATTAATGACCCAACAAAGCTGCCATGTCAGCAAGGAGGTGGTGGAATCTTGTTTTGGGCTGGAATCATGGGTAGAGAGCTGGTAGACCCCTTAACAGCCCATGAAGGTGTGAAAATGACCTCAAAAAAGAAATAGAATTTCTGACTAACCACTTTGTTCCAAGGTACAAAAAAAGAATTGTTCCATCTTCATGCTGACAAGGAACCATCTCCTGCTGCAAAGAAAACCTCTGAGTCTGCTATGGGCTTAATAGAGAGGAACTCATGGTGAGGCCACCAGCCTCCCCTGACCTCAACCCTGTTGAGAACTTTTGCAGTATAAACAAAAGCTCTATGATGGTGGGAAGCATTTCTCATCAAAACAGCAGCTCTGGGAGGCCATTCTCACTTTTTGCAAAGAAATTCAAGCAGAAACTAGATAAGAACTCACCAGCAAAATGGGGCAAGAATTGTCAAGTTTCTATAAAGAAGAGCCTATTTTAACTTGTTCTCTTAATATGATTTTGATTAGAAAATTTTGATTTCTGTAAATGTGACCTCCTAATGCTGCAAATGTAACAACCATTTTCAGTTCTTTACAACCTATAAAATATTTAGAAACACCATTATCATTTAACAAAATGTGATTTTTTTTCCTCTAACGGTTGATGACTTGAACATTTTACTGACTCATTTGCTTACACCGTTTCATCAGATACAAATAGTATTTGCGTAATCATTAGGAACGCAGTGCAGTGCAACACAGAAGCTATAGAAGGCAAACTGTGCAAAATCCATTATATACTTACCTAGTAGTGCCCGTCATCAATTCCAAGGCGATGTCTACGAATCCCAGAATTCAATGTGCGCCGAAAGCAACGTCATATCAGTACATACAAGTAATGGGAGTGATAATATGGCAGGTGCCAGCGCCTTCCGCAGTACAGTCAGCGGGCCTGCTGCAAACTACCACGACGCACCCCAAATGCCTACCGCGACACCAAAAACTCTCCCCGAATGCCGTAGCCCGCCGCCCACTGCAAACATCAACGGACTAACAGAGACTCCGCTACAGGACTGTTGGTGACATCACTGTCATGTGATCAGTCATGGATCACTAGACTGTGACAACACCACAGGGCCTGTGTGCAGAGACGCAGATGGCACAGGGAAGAGGGGGAGTGACAGCACAGGGAGGCGGGGGGCCACAGACAGCATAGAGAGGCAGGGGGCATAGGCAGCACAGGGAGCCGGGGGACCGCATAGGGGGCAGAGAAGAGACAGCACAACAGGGTGCGATAGGCAGAGAGGGTGCACAGCAGAGGTGGCAGAGAGAGCACACGGGGGGCAGAGACAGTGCATCTGTGGCAGAGACAGCGCTGGCACACTTACTCACGCGGGCACCATCATTGGACACTTAGGTACACAAAGATGGTAGTGGCGTGACGCATCACGCTGCACCGTTACAAGATTACAGTAATTACATCAGAGGGGAAGTTGGTGGGAGCTAATAAAATGGATACCGAGATGTCTTTGTCTATTTTGTATGTAATAAAGGATTTCTCTTTGTGCGTTTTTTTTTCTCTTTACTGAAAGGATTGCTAATGACCAGCTGTCATACTGATGGCTGAAATTAACAATAGGGCTTGTTGTCAGCTGTCAAAAAAGCTGACATCAACCCCTTTATTACCCAGTCTGCCACCGCTATACAGCAGCTGGAAGAATGAGGTAACCGCCAGTTTTGGCATCTCTCATGGAGGCGCCAATTCTGGGGCGGCTGTTGGCTACAATTTTCAAAGTGGAGGGCTGAGAATGCTTGGATCTTGCCATGTTGAGAATTACAGACCCCAGCTGCCTGGGCTCCCTTGGCTGGCAATAGAAAATACAGCAAAACCCAAGTCTTTTTTTTTTTTTTTATTTTGTTAAATAATTGAAAAAGTAAGGGATTCCCTGTACCTTTTTTTGCCAGCTAAGATAACACCAGGCAGCGGGGGTTGGCAACCAGTAGCTACTTGGTTTATCTGCGCTGCCAATAGAAAATACAGCGAAGCCCCACATATTACCGTATATACCAGGAAATTAAAAGCGTTATTAAAAAAAACACAGAAACAGGTTTTTAAGGAAAAATACATTTATTGACACATATTGGGAGAGAGTATGAGGTGGGACCGAGATGGCCGCCACCCCCAGTGCCATAGAGCCCGACCCATCATGACATCATCACCCTCCCTTATGTGATAGCCCACATCTAGTTTTTTATAAAATCCAATAAGAAAAGTAATGTTTAGCCCCAATTACCATACATGCATTTTAGTTAAAAAAAAATTTGCCCAAAAGTGGAGCATCCCTTTAATGTTTTATATCTTTTCATGGTTGTACGACAACATAAAATCTCAGCAGAAATAAATCATTTTTGTGATATTTTTGGAAAAGCTTCTCCTGGAGCACCAAACAAGACTATCCAGAGCAGGAGACTGGAAATCGCTGCTTCTTCTGCCCTTTATCATGGAATCTCTTGATTTGTTTCTCCAGATGTTCTCTCGTTACAAGTTTGCGGTCGGTTCATCTCCAAAGCGTAATTAGTCGCCTTGTAAAGGTTTAAACACTCACAGTCCATTCCCCGGAGCCGGGCTTGTTACATTTTTACAGTTTAAGCGCTGCCGCGGGGATCTAATACTAACAAAGAAATTGCATTCATTAAACACTAATGACAAATTATTGATGCAAACATCAAAATCCTTACTGAAACTTCCCAGAAAGTGACTGGCGATATAATGATCTCTGCAGAAGAAGACTACACTTACCTTCTCCCTCACCTTTACAGTTAGTGTCACTGATCCACTGTATTCAATCGGTTCCAGTTTACCTCTCAGATATTTACTTTACATTTATTTGTAATCAGTTTTGCTATTGCTCTAATGCAGGGGTCTCAAACTCGCGGCCCGAGGGCCGCATGCGGCCCCTGGGGCTTCACTATGCGGCCCGCAGCACCTTGGACAACTTAATGATGCATCGCCCCACTGCAGGGGGCTGCTGCAGTCCCCGCTGTGTGATGTCTTCTGTCCGCAGCACTAACAAGCTCTGCCACTCAGCAAGATCAATGCAAGCTGCCAGCCAATGAGAGGCTGGCAGATTGCATTGATCTTGATGAGCAACAGCGCTTGTCTGAGCGGCGGCTGGAGGAAGTCATAGCACAGCGGAGGCCGGAAGTCAGTACAGCAGGGACCGCGGCGGCCCCCGGAACTGGAGCAATGCATCATTAAAGTAAGAAAAGTGTGTGTGAGGGTGAGTGTGTGAGTGCAGATGTGTGTATAAGAAAGTTGTGCGAGTTTCAGTGTGTGTATGGGTGTGAGAGTGTGTATGAGGATGTGTGAGTGTGTGTGGGGGGGGGAGGTTGTGTGTGGGTTTGTGTGTGATAGTGTGTATTTGATTGTGTAATAAGAAGGTAAAACAGGATGGGGGACATCACTATAAAAGTAGATCAGGATGGGGACATCACTATAAAAGGTGATCGGGATGGGGACATCATCACTAAAAGGGATCAAGATGGGGATATCACTACTAAAGGGGAATGGGATGGGGAACATCACTAGAAAAGGAGATCAGTATGGGAACATCGCTACAAAAGGGGACCATGATCGATGGGGACATTACTAGAAAAAGGGATCAGGATAGGGATCATCACTAGAAAAAGGGATCAGGATGGGGGACATCAGTAGAAAAGGACATTACTACAGGATGGGGACATTACTACAAGAAAGGGATCAGGACTTGTACTTTACTACATTGAGCAAAAAATTCTGGTATTACTAAAAATATCACTTAGTCCCACAAGAGATGTGGCCCTCCGCTAAAAATGTTTTTCTATGTGCGGCCCACCAACCCAGCCGAGTTTGAGACCCCTGCTCTAATGCATCTGATAACACAATGTCTTCATTTAGCTTAGGCTGCCTTCAGACTTGCAGATGCATCTGCAGCGTTTTGCAGATGCATCTGCAAGCATCTGCATGCAGACCGCGGCCCCTATGTTTATAATGGTGCGCACGGCGGTCTGCAGATGCTTGCAGACCGCCGTGCGCACCCATTCACTCCTATATGTGATCTGTGCGCACGCGGATGCCTGCACACAAATCACACACTCCCGCCCGCACCGAGATGTCGCGTCCCTGGTGGCGGACGAGAGTGTGTGATCTGTACGCAGGCATCCGCCTGCGTACAGATCACATATAGGAGTGAATGGGTGCGCACGGCGGTCTGCAAGCATCTGCAGACCGCCGTGCGCACCATTATAAACATAGGGGCCGCGGTCTGCATGCAGATGCTTGCAGATGCATCTGTAAAATGCTGCAGATACATCTGCAAGTCTGAAGGCAGCCTTACTTCCATAAATTCCACAACATTCGAAACTCCTTATAGATGTTGGTGGGAGTTGAACCAGGACCCCAGGCTACCTCCAGTATTATTAAAATCTGCACTCACTATTCTGCTGGTGCAGTCACTGTGTATATACATTACATTACTGATCCTGAGTTACCTCCTGTATTATACTCCAGTGCTGCACTCACTATTCTGCTGGTGCAGTCACTGTGTACATACATTACATTACTGATCCTGAGTTACCACCTGTATTATACTCCAGAGCTGCACTCACTATTCTGCTGGTGCAGTCACTGTGTACATACATTACATTACTGATCCTGAGTTACCTCCTGTATTATACTCCAGAGCTGCACTCACTATTCTGCTGGTGCAGTCACTGTGTACATACATTACATTACTGATCCTGAGTTACCTCCTGTATTATACTCCAGAGCTGCACTCACTATTCTGCTGGTGCAGTCACTGTGTACATACATTACATTACTGATCCTGAGTTACCTCCTGTATTATACTGCAGAGCTGCACTCACTATTCTGCTGGTGCAGTCACTGTGTACATACATTACATTACTGATCCTGAGTTACCTCCTGTATTATACTCCAGAGCTGCACTCACTATTCTGCTGGTGGAGTCACTGTGTACATACATTACATTACTGATCCTGAGTTCCCTCCTGTATTATACTCCAGAGCTGCACTCACTATTCTGCTGGTGCAGTCACTGTGTACATACATTACATTACTGATCCTGTAATGATCCTGAGTTACCTCCTGTATTATACTCCAGAGCTGCGCTCACTATTCTGCTGGTGCAGGCACTGTGTACATACATTACATTACTGATCCTGTACTGATTCTGAGTTACCTCCTGTATTATACTCCAGAGCTGCACTCACTATTCTGCTGGTGCAGTCACTGTGTACATACATTACATTAATGATCCTGTACTGATCCTGAGTTACCTCCTGTATTATACTCCAGAGCTGCACTCACTATTCTGCTGGTGGAGTCAGTGTGTACATACATTATATTACTGATCCTGAGTTACCTCCTGTATTATACTCCAGAGCTGCACTCACTATTCTGCTGGTGGAGTGACATACTATCGTCAGACATTTGATCTGTTCCACACTCCTCTGTCTTATGAGTTTTCACTTCTCCTTACATGTTTGCTTATTAAATCCTTGTATTTTGAACGAAATAACAATGCTGGCACATATTTTCTTCACTCTATTGCGCCTTTTCTCTGTTAGGCTGGGGTCACAGTAGCATTTTTCACATGCGTTTTTGGAGACCTGCGTTTTCAAAAACGCATGTAAAAAATGCACCCATAGGCCCCCATGTTAAAAAACGCATGCCCTAATAGCCAAAAAGCATGTGTGACTGTCCCATGCGTTTTTTAATATGGGGC
Organism: Allobates femoralis; assembly: GCA_033576535.1. Taxonomy (NCBI): domain Eukaryota; kingdom Metazoa; phylum Chordata; class Amphibia; order Anura; family Aromobatidae; genus Allobates; species Allobates femoralis. Next base: position 34,998,893 of record JARQOC010000006.1, read on the forward strand.
CTTATGGGAAACGCATGCAAAAACGCATGTACAATTAGTGCCATTCAAAAACGCATGCGTTTCCCATAGGAGCCCATGTTAAAAAAACGCATGCGTTTTTTTAACATGGGCTCCTATGGCAAACACATGCATTTTTGAATGGCACTAAAAGGTACTAATTGTACATGCGTTTTTGCATGCGTTTTCCATAGGGGCCCATGTTATAAAAACGCATGCGTTTTTAAAACGCACCAAAAAATAGTACATGCACTATTTTTGGGTGCAGATTCCAAAACTCAGCCAAAAACGCAGGGAGCCATCAGACACCTTAAAAAACTCATGATGACATGAAAAACGCATGTAAAAAAGCATGCGTTTTTAAAAGGCACTAAAAAAACGCATGTCAACTGTGACCACAGCCATATTCATTGTGGAAATGTATGAAAATAATTGACAGCTGGGTGTAGTTGTATTCCAGGGGAACATGGTGCGTCCTGCATAGTTTCACATTAGTATTTCCATTATGTAGGACAAGAAGAGCTTTTTGTTTGACACAGCCCTACAGCATATGCGGGTGCCATAGTATTGATGCCCACTGTGTATTGTGTAGTATTTGTGTCTTATTTAGTGGAAAGTGCTGCATTTGCACCTTCTGGCCTGTCCATCAGGCAGCACCTGCCCCCTGACCTGCGTGGGTTCCCATCAATTATTAAAACTGCATTACCGTCTATGTCATGTCGTTTTCTACACACACCGCCATCATGAGCGTCAATATAAACCTGTCAGCGGCTCCTCCACTACAGCCGCGTGTGATGTATGGGGTGACATAGCCAAGACTTAATATTTAAATGATGGCTCATCCCGGCAAACACACAACATATTTCATTTCGGTCAATAAAGTGATGACTGCCCCGTACAAGGAGAAGGACGCACTCGGTGGCCTCCCAACAAGACTGACGGCTGCTTAGGATTTATGCCGTAGGTGAGGTGCCCCAAGGTCAAGGCGAGGTGGACAATCATTGCTTCCGTGCTGTCACTTGTCAGGATTTCTGCGTCTTCCATCCATTTTTTCCCTTTCTTAAATCACTTGTCAAATTGTCCAATGCAATTACAAGAAGCGATGAACGGAAGTCCTCGAATTGTCCTTTCAGGCTAAAAAATCCCATCAGTCACGCTCTTGGAAAGCCGAGCGACAAAGCAGTATGGCGGCCGTTATGACTCTTTCTGGGTTTGTTACCTGGATTTCATCGACTCCTAGGTCTAGATCAGAGCTGTTTACGCTGTCATATTGGTTATTAGAGATGAGCGAGCGCTACCATGCTCAGGTACGCGGTTCTCAAAACCAGTAGGTCAGATGCTTGGATGGGCGCAACTCAAGTAACAAATATAATGGAAGTCAATGAGTGATGGGCAGTTCGGCTCTACGCCAACTGGGAACAGGAGGGTGGGTTGTTTGTATGCACACGACATCCAGACACGTTGAGTTTACCCCCAGAGAGAGCCATCCAAAGACTGCAAGCATTGCTCACAGTGGTGTCGGCTCCCATCGTTCATTGAAGGGTAACGGCTCGTTGTGTCGGATCATAAACGACCAACGCATCCGAGCACCTGCTATACTCGGCCAAGTAGTGAGCATCCCGAGCACCATGATCGATAATCGAGCAATGGTGTGCACACCCGCTTATCATCAGTTACCACTGGTGATGAGCAAGCACTTCAATGTTTGAGTGCTCCGTACTCGAAACGAGATCGGACACTCAAAACTGAAGCATTGCTGGAGTTTCCCACTGACTTCCCTTCTGCAGAAATGTTTCAGTTTCCAGTTGACTTCCATTAGACTCGGTACATGAGCCGCGCCCATCTAAACGTCCAGCTGCTCGTTTCGCGTACCGAGCACTAAAACATTGAAGCGCTCGTTCATCACTAGTTAACATCCAACATTCCCAAAATCTGATATACAGAGGTGTTTGTAAGAGGAGCAATCATAACCAGTCCCAAAAGGACAAGGCGTACCAACTGCAGCTTGGCCATCACCGGGCATTCATGGCATGTCCAAAGTACCCAGACAGGTGCGGGTTTTAATTCTTGCATACCCAGTTGCTCATTGTAAGACGGGGGTTTGGCATGTTTTTTTTTTTACTTTGTTTTCATTGGAGCAAATAAGAGCACTTACAGTGAAATGATGTTGTCACGGTCAGGGAGAGGTATAGCCGCTACGCTCCATCCACCCTCAGTCCCTGCCTACATGCACCCGTCCTAATTAGCGGTCCACAACTGTGCGATGGTCCCTGTCCTCACAAAGAAAAGAGAAAGGGAGAACACTAACTGTGACCAAGCAGACACAAATACGAGGAGATAGGTGGTATAAAACATGCACCGAGGGGAAAGGCACCAAAGGGGAAGACAAAAAAGAACAAAACCGGGAAGGGAAACAAATCCAATTCCAGAGAGTTAGGAAGCTTCAGTCTGGTAAAGACACCGATCACAGGCAAAATAAAAATGGAGGAACAAGCTCAAAGAACCTGCGCAGGAGATCATGTGATCCAAAGAATGTAGTGAATACTAATGTCAGAATCCTGCACCACACCCACAAGAACAGAGGCAAACCCAAACCTAATAAAGTGAGAACTCCTGATGAACAAAGGGCAGATTCAGACAACCCAAGAGTCTTAACAGATGGGCACACAACTGTAAGATGGCAAAAAAACAGAGTATGTTCATGCTGCTAGGCCCTCACTGCAGGGGTAGGGGGGAAGGCGGACATAACACTAGAAGGTGTGACCATAGGAGAGAAATGAGAGAGGGGAAATAGAGGGGGCAAAAGCTGATCTAGGGGTAGTGGTCTTAAGGTGGAGAGGAAGTGACATAGTGTTACAGGTGGGAAAACCTTAAATAGAACTGAACTAGGTGGGGTGGTCTTCTTTGACCCCGGACTGCTGGACAGCAAAGTCTCACCCGCCCTCCCTGTAGAAGAAATTCCATTCCATGGTGGCGATCATCGGCAGCATTGTTGGATCCTCAAAGTTGGTTAAAATTCGGGATTGGGGATTCACTAAATATGTGGACCCCTATTTATTGGATGGTTATTGGATGGTGGTATGTTGAAATTGTGGGTGATACCCAGATATCGAACGTCGGGTTCATCTTAACAGTATTGGAGGACAACCTCTCCCTTTGGTGTCATGGTGCCCCTGATCAGGTGAATATGGCTAGGAGTAAGTCTTTGTAGAGGGAGGTAAGGGGCAATGTCGTGGGAAATCACCTGATTTTCTGTAGCTTCGAGGACCTCACCAATTGTTTAAATTATATGTTTATGTTGTCAATAAAATGGCTACTGTGGCCATTTTTATTCAAAGAAATATAGATAGCTGTTATTTACGGGATTGGGGATGTTTGGGGAAATGATGGGAGAGGTAGGATTTTACTTTTCTTTTTTCTCCATAACTAATAAAATTTAGCAAAGCCCCGAAAGAACTGACATGCTGAAATTTAGAAAAAAGACAGTGCAGCTCAAAAAAGCACAAGGAAAAAGATGTACCATGTGGATAAGATTTAAAAGATATCATTTATTCTGATGCTACTTTAAAATGAGATAAAAATGAATAAAATAATTAATAATAAAAAGAAAAAAATGTGGCAAAAACTCTAAATTTGAATAAAACTGGCTTCACACTGCAGTTTTTTCCCTGATCAGGTTCGATCAGGTTTGTGTGCCAAAACCAGGATAGAAACTTGCAGAGTAAAACTGTAATTGGTAGATTGACACCTGTTCTGAGTTTTGGAGACTCCTGGTTTTGGCACACAAACACTGATGGAACCTGATCAGGGAAAATCCTGCAGTGTGAAACCAGCTAAGGCTGGCTTCACACCACGGTTTTCGGGTCCGGGGCTGTCCGGTGTGAACCAGACGCAGAAGTTGAAGAATCCAATTGGGATACCCTACTTCAACAGCAGTATCGCCAAGTACAAGAGTGCGTAGAGAAAAATCTTCAGCAAGCTAGAGCAAGACAAGAGAGAACCTTTAACCAACATGCTCAAGCAACTCTGTTACAACCAGTGAGCAAGTTCTCAAGAGAAAGAGACGCACCAACAAATTGGATAATCAGTGGGAAACCACCCCATATACAGTCTTACCATCAAATTTAGACAATGCCAAAGTGTGTCTAATCAGCAAAGAAGAAGGAAGGACGTCAGCAGTTGTGTCAAGAGACCATCTCAAACAGTGTCCTGAAACCCTGAAGACACCAGAAGTAACCTTACCCGTACAGGTTCAACCTGTAAAGAAAGAAGAGGATGTGTTCCATACCGTCTTAGGAGATTTCCCCAAAACATGGCCAAATTACTACGGAGCAGTTGTAGTTCCCATGATTGCTTTCCCTCTAATGGTAGAACCAACTCCAGAACCCATCCCACAAGAAGTCCCAAGACATGAAGAACTGGAAGATGAGCTTGAAGAGGAAGAACCAATTCCTGGACCCAGTAAGCTTGCCAGGCCTACTGTCAGATCTCCATCTTCAGTAGTAGCAGATACTCCAAACAGGTACACGTCCACACGCACCAATATGCTAAGTACATCCAGTATACCAGTCTTACGCAGATCACAGCGTAGTACCAAGGGTCAGTTACCGGCTAGGTACAGAGATTAAAATGTGGAATCAAATGTGAACTGTATATACGTTTGTTGTAGAGTTAAATAGAACCCGGAAAATAAAGTGTACAAAAAGGGTGAGCGTAGCATGGTGTTAGGTGGCAGCCACGGAGAGTAAGAACTTGGCCTCTTATGCGGTGACCCGAGGGCTTAGGAGCCTACTGCACTTAAACCAGAGACACCCGTACGTGTTAATAGTTTGCAACATTAAAAGCCAGTACCTACAGAGACTATCCTGTAAGAACTCTGTGCATATTCTTGAACATTTTATTTATTTATGGACCATATATACCACTGGACCGGTTGTGGTAAAGACTACTTTGTTTATATTTACCAGCCCTGGAGGCCATAGACTAAAACCGCCGGAAGGACTGCTATTTTGAACTTTGGACTCTTTTTGAGCTTTTATTGGTTTTTGTACTTTTTACTTTTTAAGACTCTGTAAATATTAATTGTATTCATATGTTAACTGTTTGTTTATTTTTTCACAGTCCCGGAGCACTATATTTCACTAAGGGGGAATGTGGCACCAGAGGGGTTAATGTGCCACAGTAACACCACAAAGGGTTAAATCCCCAGACAACCCACAACACTACACTAGCTCCTCCAGGCCAGAAGGGGGAGCTAAAGCTGCTTCCCTATATATTCTGGTGGGGAAGAGTAGAGCGGTGGGAGGAGCTAATGTTGTTTACCTCAGAGTGGCAGTGACAGTTAGTTCCTGAGAGGAGGCAAAACAGGATCGTGTTCTGTCATTTTCAAAATGGACAGAACAGGATCCCAAAAAACATGGTATGAAGCCACACCATAATAATAATACCATAATAATAATGATAATAAAATAACATTAGTAGCAAAAAATAATTGTATACAAATTCTAAATTGTATTACAGCTGACACCTCCATCAAGGATTACACCTCCATCAAAGATGGTAGAGGTCTCTGAATGGTCCCAAAGGCTATTGTCTTTTTTTATACACTAATTATAATCTGATCCTGTACATAATAAGCACATAAGAAACTATTGCAACAAATAACAACTATAGAGTAATTATCAGGCATAAAATGACTGACCATAGTTGATATTTTGGAGCCTTTAACAGGCACCATCCTGTCTCATTTCAGAAAATAGGTGAGATTCAGGTAAAATTCTTCTTTTGAAGGGTAAATGCTTTGCAAATACGCCCTATAATAAGTATGCATTAAAGGGGAAAAATGAATCCACCTCTGCAATAGAGAACACATATGAAGCAGTATTTTATGCACCACAGATCAGCCTCGGGGTCAGGTCTCGGCTCACTTACATTAATGTGTTAATTTCTCATAGCGCTGTCTATTCAACCAACAAATTGCACTTTGCCTTGAGAAACATCAAACTACGAATCCTGTCTGGACCCGAGTTCAGAATCAGCAAATCCTTCCTGTGTCAAAACTGCTACATAGGCATTGGTCTGAATTTACAATAAACTTGGCTACATTATAAAGAAAGAACACAAGCCGGGATTAGTAAAATAAATGTCTGCACTGATACAAGAAACAGCGCCGCTCCAGTCTTGTGGTTGCATCAGGTATTGCAGCTTAACCTTGTTTATTTGAAAAGTTGGAGCAAAAGAGATTACCAATGCATGAATGTACAAATCTCTCATAGAGGATTGTTAAGAGTGAACCATGCAAGTTCATCCACTTTTCATTTCACAACACCCGCGTCATCAGGCGGGACCCCATATAGGTGCATGTCCCAAAGAAGTGGGGCGGGTCTCTATCTCTGTAAGAAGTGAGGTTTTTGCCTCTATAGTAAGGGGAGGGCAGGTTTTGTCTTTCTACAGGACGTGTCGATGGATCTTTTTTTGTTTTCCTACAAAAAGTGGGGGAGATTCTTTGTCTATCTACAGGAAGTGGAGGAGGTACTTTGTCTCTCTACAGGAAGTGGGGGAGGTTCTTTGTCCCTGACAGGAAGTAAGGGATGTTCTTTGTCTTTCCACAGGAAGTGGGGGATGTTCTTTTTCTCTCTACAGGAAGTGGGGGATATTCTTTGTCCCTCAAAATAAATTGGGGTAGGTTGTCTCTCTACAGGAAGTAGGGGATGTTCTTTGTCTCTCTACAGGAAGTGGGGGAAGTTCTTTGTGTGGCGTCCTGCTCACGCAGGTAGCCACAGCCTTCCCTACAGCACTGCTGGGTTTCCACAGCAGGTACCTACTACATGCAACACCTTCCACCCCGACACAGTAGGGGGAGCTATACTCACTGACTTTAGGTGAGGTCCCCTATAAATACTGTTGCTGTGGGAGGAGTTAGAGAGTGCAGACACTAGGAGAGCTGTGAAGACGTCCTGGTGATCGGTGCCGTGGTTAGGCCCAAACCAGTGACCCGGAGTGGCCCTTTTACATGGAAGCCAGGCCTAGGAGTGGGGACAACAAAAGGCAAGGAGCAGAGCCAAGGGAGCGAGGAGCTAGTGGAAGTTCACTCAAGAGGTACCGGACTTCGGGGATCCACACCTGTAGGATTACTTCAAGACTGCAGAAAACCCCCGTCACACTGTGGAGTCTTTAGTCACCCGGTTCACCTGCGTACCCAGAGAGAGGTAGCCAGACACCGCAGTGAAATATCACAAAGCTGTGATCAGAGAGGGTAACCCGTGGACCGTGCAGGAAGAGGGAGATGTAGCGACCATCCGCTGTGAGGCAGAGCTGCTGGTAAGGCAGCACCCCGAGAAACCCTGAGACCCTTAACCCCTATACAGGGATCTGGAATTACAGCGGAGCCCAGGGGGTAGCTGCCTATTATGAGCAGCGGAGCAGGAAAGTCGACAGGAAGGGTAAAATTAGGACCCGAAAAACGTAGTCAGCAGTCCGAATCAAAACCGAGAGGGCAGCTAAGGTACAATATCATCAGGCTGTAGCAGAGTCGAAAATCCAGGCAAAGGTCAAAGTCAAAACCAAATACACACTATATCACTGGGGAACCAAGACTATATCTGGCGGCCTGCAAGACAGGCTCCAAGGTATTTGAAGGGCACGGTTACCTCCCATAGGCTTGAGCTCACAGCCTGATGATCTCATCCAGACCACCCCTAGAAATAGGCCAGATGGTGATGCACGACTGGCACCAACCACCCCACTTCTGACAGAAGAACGAAGGCTGCACCTATCAGACCCACAGCAGAAACACGGCGGCGTCCAGCGACAGAGGCAGACGTCCAAGGAGCAGGTCCATATGAGGACATGGCCCTCCTATCACCGGCACCATCAGCCAAAGGAATCCGGCGCCTCCCAGCAGCCGAGGCAGGAACACCAGACACCGAGTCCAATGGCGATGTGACAGGAGAGAGGACAGAGGAAGTGAGAACACCAGTCTGGCTGCATGCAGACAGGGCTTCAGTAACTGCAGAGAAGCAGAGGAGGCCTTATACCCACTCACTGTGCACCTGGTCACCCAACAGTGCCCTGGACGGATTTACCTGCTCATACCACCAGTAAAGAGGTAAAAGAGACTTACTACAGTGTGTGTGCGTCATTCCTCTCCGTTTCCGGTGCCCATATAGACTGTTCCACCACTCCCAGTCCCGACTTAAAGTTCCACTCCAAGCTGACCCCTTACACTATGCTGCTCTGGAGGACCAGCTTCACCTGTAGGGAGCTTTACCACCCCAGCCGCATTACCATTGACCTCCGGAGGACTGTGGCGGTGCTGGTAACCCATCACGAAGTACTACAGGTGGCGTGAAATGACAAACTTTTATCCCCTGTACATAATCTCTTATTGAAGTGTCACCCAGGCCACGGTCTCAGGCACTGCCACCCATGACATCCCCGCGAAAGCACCCACAGTGCCTGATAACCGAGTACCCCAGGGCCTGGGGCACGACATTTGTCTCTCTACAGTAAGTGAGGTTTTTTGTCTCTCTACAGTAAGTAAGGGATGTTCTTTGTCTCTCTACAGGAAGTGGGAGAGGTTCTTTGTCTTTCCACAGGAAGTGGGGATGTTCTTTGTCTTTCTACAAGAAGTGGGGGATATTCTTTGTCTCTCAAAAGAAAGTGGGGGAGGTTCTCTGTCTCTCTACAGGAATTAGGGGATGTTCTTTGTCTCTACAGGAAGTGAGAGAGCTTCTTTGTCTCCCTACAGGAATTAGGGGATGTTTTGTCTCTCTCTACAGGAAGTGGGGGACGGTCTTTGTCTCACTACAGGAATTAGGGGAGGTTCTTTGTCTCTCTACAGGAAGTGGGGGAGGTTCTTTGTCTTTCTACAGGAAGTGGGGAAGGTTCTTTGTCTCTCTACAGGAAGTGGGGGATATTCTTTGTCTCTCAAAAGAAAGTGGGGGATATTCTTTGTCTCTCAAAAGAAAGTGGGGGAGGTTCTTCTTCTCTCTACTGGAAGTGGGGAAGTTCTTTGTCTCTCTACAGGAAGTGGAGAGGTTCTTTGTCTTTCCACAGGAAATGGGGGAGGTTCTTTGTCTCTCTACAGAAAGTGGGGGAGGTTCTTTGTCTTTCTACAGGAAGTGGGGGAGATTTTTTATCTCCCTACAGGAAGTGGGGAGGTTCTTTGTCTCTTTACAGGAATTGGGGATGGTCTTTGTCTCTATACAGGAAGTGGGGGAGGGTCTTTGTCTCTCTACAGGAAGTAGGGATGTTCTTTGTCTCTACAGGAAGTGGGGGAGGGTCTTTGTCTCTCTACAGGAAGTAGGGGATGTTCTTTGTCTCTCTCTTTGTCTCTCTACAGGAAGTGGTGGAGGGTCTTTGTCTCTCTACAGGAATTAGGGGATGTTCTTTGTCTCTCTACAGGAAGTGGGGGATATTCTTTGTCTCTCTAAAGGAAGTGGCGGAAGTTATTTTTCTCTCTACAGGAAGTGGGGGAAGTTCTTTTTCTCTCTACAGGAAGTGGGGGATATTCTTTGTCTCTCAAAAGAAATTGGGGGAGGTTGTCTCTCTACAGAAAGTAGGGGATGTTCTTTGTCTTTCCACAGGAAGTGGGGGAGGTTCTTTGTCTCTGTACAGGAATTAGGGGATGTTCTTTGTCTCTCTACAGGAAGTGGGAGAGGTTCTTTGTGTTTCCACAGGAAGTGGGGGATGTTCTTTGTCTTTCTACAGGAAGTGGGGAATATTCTTTGTCTCTCAAAAGAAAGTGGGGGAGGGTCTTTGTCTCTCAACAGGAATTAAGGGATTGTTCTTTGTCTCTCTACAGGAAGTGGGGGAGGATCTTCATCTCTCTACAGGAAGTAGGGGATGTTTTTTTATCTTTCTTCAGGAAGGAAGGTAGGTTCTTTGTCTTTCCACAGGAAATGGGGGATGTTCTTTGTCTCTCTACAGAAAGTGGGGAGGTTCTTTGTCTTTCTACAGGAAATGGGGGAGATTTTTTGTCTCCCTACAGGAAGTGGGGAGGTTCTTTGTCTCTCTACAGGAAGTGGGGGAGGTTTTTTGTCTCTCTACAGGAAGTGGGGGAGGGTCTTTGTCTCTCTACAGGAAGTAGGAGATGTTCTTTGTCTCTACAGGAAGTGGGGGAGGTTCTTTGTCTCGACAGGAAGTGGGGGATGTTATTTGTCTCTCAAAAGAAAGTGGGGGAGGTTGTTTGTCTCTCTACAGGAAGTAGGGAATGTTCTTTGTCTCTCTACAGTAACTGGGGGAGGTTCTTCATCTCTCTACAGGAAGTAGGGGATGTTTTTTATCTCTCTTCAGGAAGTGGGGGAAGTTATTTTTCTCTCTACAGGAAGTGGGGGAAGTTCTTTTTCTCTCTACAGGAAGTGGGGGATATTCTTTGTCTCTCAAAAGAAATTGGGGGAGGTTGTCTCTCTACAGAAAGTAGGGGATGTTCTTTGTCTTTCCACAGGAAGTGGGGGAGGTTCTTTGTCTCTGTACAGGAATTAGGGGATGTTCTTTGTCTCTCTACAGGAAGTGGAGAGGTTCTTTGTGTTTCCACAGGAAGTGGGGGATGTTCTTTGTCTTTCTACAGGAAGTGGGGAATATTCTTTGTCTCTCAAAAGAAAGTGGGGGAGGGTCTTTGTCTCTCAACAGGAATTAAGGGATGTTCTTTGTCTCTCTACAGGAAGTGGGGGAGGATCTTCATCTCTCTACAGGAAGTAGGGGATGTTTTTTTATCTTTCTTCAGGAAGGAAGGTAGGTTCTTTGTCTTTCCACAGGAAATGGGGGATGTTCTTTGTCTCTACAGAAAGTGGGGAGGTTCTTTGTCTTTCTACAGGAAATGGGGGAGATTTTTTGTCTCCCTACAGGAAGTGGGGAGGTTCTTTGTCTCTCTACAGGAAGTGGGGGAGGGTCTTTGTCTCTCTACAGGAAGTAGGGGATGTTCTTTGTCTCTACAGGAAGTGGGGGAGGTTCTTTGTCTTTCTACAGGAAATGGGGGAGGTTTTTTGTCTCTCTACAGGAAGTGGGGGAGGGTCTTTGTCTCTCTACAGGAAGTAGGGGATGTTCTTTGTCTCTACAGGAAGTGGGGGAGGTTCTTTGTCTCGACAGGAAGTGGGGGATGTTATTTGTCTCTCAAAAGAAAGTGGGGGAGGTTGTTTGTCTCTCTACAGGAAGTAGGGAATGTTCTTTGTCTCTCTACAGTAACTGGGGGAGGTTCTTCATCTCTCTACAGGAAGTAGGGGATGTTTTTTATCTCTCTTCAGGAAGTGGGGGAAGTTATTTTTCTCTCTACAGGAAGTGGGGGAAGTTCTTTTTCTCTCTACAGGAAGTGGGGAATATTCTTTGTCTCTCAAAAGAAATTGGGGGAGGTTGTCTCTCTACAGAAAGTAGGGGATGTTCTTTGTCTTTCCACAGGAAGTGGGGGAGGTTCTTTGTCTCTGTACAGGAATTAGGGGATGTTCTTTGTCTCTCTACAGGAAGTGGGAGAGGTTCTTTGTGTTTCCACAGGAAGTGGGGGATGTTCTTTGTCTTTCTACAGGAAGTGGGGAATATTCTTTGTCTCTCAAAAGAAAGTGGGGGAGGGTCTTGTCTCTCAACAGGAATTAAGGGATGTTCTTTGTCTCTCTACAGGAAGTGGGGGAGGATCTTCATCTCTCTACAGGAAGTAGGGGATGTTTTTTTATCTTTCTTCAGGAAGGAAGGTAGGTTCTTTGTCTTTCCACAGGAAATGGGGGATGTTCTTTGTCTCTCTACAGAAAGTGGGGAGGTTCTTTGTCTTTCTACAGGAAATGGGGGAGATTTTTTGTCTCCCTACAGGAAGTGGGGAGGTTCTTTGTCTCTCTACAGGAAGTGGGGGAGGTTTTTTGTCTCTCTACAGGAAGTGGGGGAGGGTCTTTGTCTCTCTACAGGAAGTAGGGGATGTTCTTTGTCTCTACAGGAAGTGGGGGAGGTTCTTTGTCTCGACAGGAAGTGGGGGATGTTATTTGTCTCTCAAAAGAAAGTGGGGGAGGTTGTTTGTCTCTCTACAGGAAGTAGGGAATGTTCTTTGTCTCTCTACAGTAACTGGGGGAGGTTCTTCATCTCTCTACAGGAAGTAGGGGATGTTTTTTATCTCTCTTCAGGAAGTGGGGAAGTTCTTTGTCTTTCCACAGGAAATAGGGGATGTTCCTTGTCTCCCTAGAGGAAGTGAGGGAGGTTCTTTGTCTCCCTACAGGAAGTGGGGTATGTTCTTTGTCTTTCTACAGGAAGTGGGGGAGATTCTTTGTCTCTGTACAGGAAGTGGAGAAGGTTATTTGTGTTTCTAGAGGAAGTGGAGGAGATTCTTTGTCTTTCTACTGGAATTGGGCGAGGGTCTTTGTCGCTCTACAGGAAGTGGGGGACGTTATTTGTCTCTCTACAGGAAGTAAGGTATGTTCTTTGTCTCTCTACAGGAAGTGGGGGAGGTTCTTTTTCTTTCCACAGGAAATGGGGGATGTTCTTTGTCTCTACAGGAAGTGGGGGATGTTCTTTGTCTCGCTACAGGAAGTGGGGGAAGTAATTTGTCTCTCTACTGGAAATGGTATAAATTAAAAGAGAAAGGAAGCGCACATAGAGTAATACCACTATTATACAGGTCCCTCAGACCCCAAATGGTTAAACTCACCTGATGTACTTGTAAGTGTCACAACTACAATAAAAGCACACAGGAGGTCGCTGCAGGCTCCCAGCTGAGAACTGAAGAATCCAGATAAGAGTAAAAAGAGCTGGGATCAAATGCCGTGCTGACCACAAAGATAAACACAGAGTTAATCACACACTCTGTTTATTTTGCCTACACGTGTTTCATGGCTCATAGCCACTTCCTCATGCCCTGAGGAAGTGGCTATGAGCCATGACACATGTGTACGCAAAATAAACAGAGTGTGTGATTAACTCTGTGTTTATCTTTGTGGTCAGCACGGCATTTGATCCCAGCTCTTTTTACTCTTATCTGGATTCTACTGGAAATGGGGGATATTCTGTCTCTCAAAAGAAAGTGGGGTATGTTCTTTGTCTCTCTACAGGAAGTGGGAGTGTTTCTTAGTGATGGGTAGCTCCTGAATGAGCCGGCTCTAAGAGCCGGCTCTTTATAGTGAATCATATGAGCCGGCTCCTGGCAGGGAGCCATTTGAAATTGAAACGGCTCTTTGCCAGTTCATGTTCCACAGTCAGTCCCCTCTTGCCCCGCCCCTCCCGGCAGTAGTCACTCTGATCTTATCCATGCTCCTCCTGCCGCCGCACATAGCACTGACTCACAGCCCTGCCCCCCTCCAATCTGTGACAAGCAGCAGTCAGGCAGTTAGGCACTTTATTAAAGGAACATTGACATCTGGATTTAGCCCGATTATAGTTATTTACCGCCAGCTTGTAAATCCTCGCTGAGCGAGGGAGAAACAGCGGATGTAAATGTGCGTCCCTTGTTCTCTCCCATTCACTTGAATGGAAGAGAACAAATGATCCAGCGATGCATATGGGCAGGGCAGATAAGGATCTCTTCTGCAAACATACCATCGCTGGATTGAGCATCACTGGATCGCAGGCTCGGGTGCTGCATCGGCTGTGTAAATGCACCATTAGCTGCTAGTGCAACTTGGAATGGTTCTGTTGTTTCTGGTATGTGAATAACCTCCCAGCAGCCCCTGTTACATGATAGCAGTGCCAATCTGAGGGACCAACTTCATGCACAAAACTAGTACTATACAAGGCAGTACAGCACTCTCAAATCACATCCCATTTTGCATACAATTGCCAGTAGTGTTGAGCTAATTGAATTGCACTTGTTTGATTTCTGCACTTTTTTTTATCAAACATTTCTCGTTTTGTGCGGTGCTGGCAATTTCGAACACTTTGTGCGCTCCAATTTGAATGTTTAAATTATACCGCATTGTGAATATACGCGATACTGCGGCTAAAATCACTAATATTCGCTATTTTAGCGGCCGCATTGTGTTTATTCGCAATGCGGTTCAATACTGACCTGTACAAAAATGGCTCTCGGCCGCTGTGAGTAGAACCAAAGCGAATGTACGCTCGCGATTATGAACGTTCGCAATTATGAACGCATGCTGTTGCGAGCATAATATAGCAAAGCTGCTATCGAACAATGTTTGAATTCAATTCGATAATGGAATCGAACAATATTATGTTCGCTCATCTCTAATTGCCAGATATGACAATCGTATCCGATATGCAAAATTCATTGCAGTCAATGGACGGGTGAATTCCGCAGCAAATTCCTTATCTAAATCCGCTTGGATGCAGAGGCCACATGTCACACAGCAGACAGCGAACGCCAAGTGTGAAGGGAGCGTTAAAATGTGGCACTGATAAGTATCTTGTTGCTATTTTGCATGTTCATTTTGTGTTTGTTAAAGTTTTTACAGCAAATAATATAAAATCTGGTTATTCTGGAAACTATTCTGTTTTATGTCATAAATTGGCACATGAGTAGATTTTTACTAAAAGGTATACAATCATGGGTTAAAACATACCAGAATTTGGCTTCAAATTTAAAGCCAAAGGTAATAGGAAATGAAGAGCCATTTTCGGAGCCAAAAGAGCCGACTCTTCTTGGTGAGCCGATCCAAAAGAGCCGACTCTTCTTGGTGAGCCGATCCAAAAGAGCCGACTCACCAAAAAATCGCATTTTACCCATCACTAGTGTTTCTGTGTCTTTATAGAGGAAGTAGGGGAGGATCTTTCTTTTCTACAGGAAGTTGTATTGGCTTTGTGTCCCTGCTCTGCTCTCCTGTCTGTCAATCTTCATACAGGCATAGCAGAAAGGCAGCACTGATGAGCAATTCTGCTGAAATCCAACTTGTCAGATCTCCCAGGAAATTGAATTCACATCAAATTTATTTGCTCTGAATCGAATGTTCTTTATTTTACTCTGAGATCTCTCCATTGCGCAGGGCATAATAAATGATCTTAAGTAAACAATACTCACTGCCTGAGCTTTCTTTGTTCATAGTTCAGATTCCCCTGAATTCATTAATTTTGTTTCATAGTTTTTAAGTTTGAAATCCATTAAGTTCAACCTAGAGCCTGATCCAGAGGAAAGCAAAATCCTAATACCTAAGATACTAATAGTCCAATACCAGGGGAAAAATTCCTTTCTGAGTTCACATACCACAATCATACATGTGGAATCAACACCCGATCACAGAATAATAATAAAATGTATTAATTTATATAGTGCTTTTAATTCCATAGCACTTTACACATCACTGTCCCAATTGGGGCTTACAATCTAAATATCCTATCAGTATGTCTTTAGAGTGTGGGAGGAAACCGGAGAACCCAGAGGAAACCCACAACAATACGGGGAGAACATAGAAACTTGTTGTCCTTGGTGGATCATTAGAAAGGTCTCTGTACTGTCCCCTCATATATTTATACATTATTATAAGATCACCCCTAAGCCTTCGTTTTTCCAAGCTAAATAACCCCAAGTTTAATAACCTGTCTTGATATTGCAGACCCCTTAGTCCTCTAATGACTTTTGTCGCTCTTCTCTGGACCCGCTCTAGTTCAGCTATGTCTTTCTTATACACCGGAGACCAGAATTGTACACAGTATTCTAAGTGTGGTCGCACTAGTGACTTGTATAGAGGTACAATTATGTTCTCCTCATGAGCATCTATGCCTCTTTTAATGCATCCTATTATTTTATTAGCCTTAGCAGCAGCTGCCTGACACTGGTTAGAAACGTTGAGTTTGCCTTCCACCCATACACACATAAGTCTTTTTCAGTGCTGGACCGTAATTTAATTCGTTTAGAATTTATTTATTCATGTCTAAGAGGCAGATTTTATGTTCAGGACAGGCAAGCTATTGAACACAGGTAGGAACATAGCATCATATGAAATAAAGGAAAGGTAGTTCCAGGACCTATCATACAGGCAGTATGCTAATAAACCATCTATTTAAAAATAAAAGTGGATTCAGAGCATGAGAACGGGGCAGTTTCTGGACACATTAGTTAAAGAATAAGAAGCATTGGTGCTACATGTGTGAAATCTGTGCGGTGACACTTATTGATAAGGACCCAAAGGACCTGCTCACCAGATAACGTTGTGTAGGTTTGCAAGCACAACATTGCATAAGGCTTAGAAATCAGCTGGGATTGGCTGCTGTTCCACCTGGAGCTGAAAGAAAAAACAATTGACAACATGTATTGGAATTGTTCTAAATCCTTTATCAGGATAATAAAGTCTTGTTTTTCTAATCTCAACTGCTTCTTCTGGACACAATAGACCTGTTATGGGATACTAATGGGGCACGAGTGGAGTAGAAGCAAGAAGGCAGAGAAGGACTGAGGGAACCAGGGGTGTAGTCTAACCCTGTAGGCTGGGGTTCCCTAACTGACACCTGATCCAGGAGTTACCTCTAATGGTGAGGAATTCCGGGCCACCAACCTTGCCCTCGCTCCTATACAGCCCTGGGTTAACACCGGCTCAGCTCTGCCCAAGGATAGGACAGCTACACCCCGAAGATGATCCTCACCAAGCAGAATACTTCTGGAAGGCTTCTGAAGCACATCACATGTCTTCACAGCTCAAGGTAACAGCAGAGATTAAACTCTAACTGCAACACCTAGTGAAGAGAAGTGGAACTCTTTCAAGGCTGGGAAAGTGCTGGGAAATCCTTTTCTACAGGCTTTATATAATAAGATAGGTACACTTTAATTAATAAAAACAAAATATGTTTTGTAAATATATATTTTGACTACAATGTACTGAATAAAAAATAATCCGGAGAAGATGCACCTCACTAATTAGTAGCACAAACCATTAATGTGACAAGGGCTCTTTGTTTATTTAAGATCACTTATATGACTTTGGTACTAATGATCTCAAGCTGCTACAGCCGGTTAATTAGCGCACAGCTGCAGGTCGCATCCACACAAACATACCGTAACACAGACCTGAGGAGGTGGGATATCAATGTGATCCCACATCTCACTTTATTCATGAATCCGGAGCCTAAAGGTATAATGAGAAGCGACGACACGTGGAGGGGGCTCCGATGTTCACACAGAAAAATAATAATAATTTCAGTGCCTTGTAACTCATTAGGTCTCACAGTATTAATAGGTGAGATGTGTAGGGAATCCACAGGGACCATGGCATCTGGATAGGAGCACCCCTCCCCACCTCCGCTCTCCTGTCCACACCTTATGTGTTAAAAGCAATAAATATCGATGTTCAAGTTCTATACGATAACATAAAGGGCAAAACAAATGCTTAATGTTTAGCATTACATGGGTGTCAGGTAGAAATACTAATTAGAATATCATCAAAAATCAATATATTGCCATGTATCAGGATGTTTCTGGAGCCCTGAAATACGTTGACTAATAAATCAATATTATATTCAACCTTTGATGTCTGGTGGAATACGGCAGCGTGGTTTTTATCCCTTTATCCTCCATTCTTTAATTTCCTGAGATGATGACCTTTAAGTTTTCATTGGCTGTAAGCCATAATCATCAACATTAACATAAATAAACACATGAAATAGATCCCTCTGTGTGTAATGAACCTATAAAATAGATGTGTTTCATTTTTTGTACCGAATTAAATTAACTTTTTGTTGATATTATAATTCATTCTGGTGCACTAGTATAATCTGGATCCTTTTGGATTAGGTTTGCATAAATGCAGAAATATTTGATTTTTTCCTGTCCCAGGCCAACCCAAACCCACAAAATAAATTTTCACCTTTTCAAGGTCAACGAAAATCTAACAAAATGGATTTTCACCTGTCTAAGGCTGGCTTCACACCACGGCTAGATCCAATCAGGGGCTGTCAGGGCTGTCAGATGCCGCTAATAGCAGCCACAGCTGCTGATTAGTCAAGCTCCCTGCTAGCCGCGGTCCTGAAATTACAGCAGCGTGTAGCTGCCGGTGTCCGGTTGCCGATTCCTCCCGGATCGGGGCAATCCGGCCTCATAGATTCCCATGTTAGGGAGCGCTGGATTGCCCCGGATCCGGGAGGATCCGATTTGGGGAGATTTTTCTCCCTGGACACAAAAGTACTACATGCTTTGATTTTGTGTCCGGGAGACAAATCCGATTCCTACCGGATTCTCCCGGACACATGGAAACAGGATGGCAGAGAGCTGCCATCCGGCTCCATCCGGCCCCATAGGATACTATGGGGCCAAAATCTGGTCCTGGACTATCTAGTTTACACCGGACAGCCCCGGATCGGATTAAACCGTGGTGAGAAGCCAGCCTAAGGCCGGCTTCACACCACAGCAAGATCCGATCCAGGGCTGTCAGGGGTGAACCTGACAGCCTCGGACCGGATCTGGATACAGATATATCTAAAGACTGATTTTTCAAAGGGACTGATGAAATGAGAGTGACTCTCGATGGGCCAGATGGATGGGCCAGAGGCTGGAAAGGGCAGTAAAGGGCAGAGAGCTCCACTCCGACTCAGACGCCAGCAAGGTGGAGGTGGGGTACTGGTATGGGCTGGTATCATCAAAGATGAACTTGTGGGACCTTTTCGGGTTGAGGATGGAGTGAAGCTCAACTCCCGGACCTTCTGCCAGTTTCTGCAAGACTTCTTCAAGCAGTGGTACAGGAAGAAGTCGGTATCGTTCAAGAAAAACATGATTTTCATGCAGGACAATGCTCCACTACTCCACAGCGTGGCTGGCCAGTAAAGGTCTAAAAGAAGAAAAAATAATGACATGGCCGCCGCCTTGTTCACCTGATCTGAACCCCATAGAAAACCTGTGGTCCCTCCTAAAATGTGAGATCTACAGGGAGGGAAAACAGTACACCTCTGGGAACAGTGTCTGGGAGGCTGTGGTGGCTGCTGCACGCAATGGTGATCGTAATCAGATCAAGCAACTGACAGAATCTATGGATGGAGGCTGCTGAATGTCATCATAGAGAAAGGGGGCTATATTGGGCACTCATTTTTTGGGGTTTTGGTTTTTGCATGTCAGAAATGTTTATTTCTAAATTTTGTGCAGTTATATTAGTTTACCTGGTGAAAATAAACAAGTGAGATGGGAATATATTAGGTTTTTATTAAGTTGCCTAATAATTCTGCACAGTAATATTTACCTGCGCAAACAGATATCTTCCTAAGGGCCCTTTCACATTGGCGTTTTCGCCAAAATGTGGCAGATGCGGCAGATTTACTGCATCTGCCACCTAACGGCCGCGCTTGCGGCACACTTGCGGCAAGCCCCATGCATTGTCTATGGGGCTTGCGGTAAGTGTGCGTCAGGTGTGGCAAGTGCAGTTCCGGCAGTTGCAGCAGGTGCGGCCGCAAAAAAAATGCTGCTGACCGCGTTTTTTTTCGCGGCCGCACCTGCCGCAACAGCACTTGTCGCACTTGCTGCGCATTACCAAACGCCCCATACATAATGCATGGGACTTGTCGCAAGTGTGACGCAAGTGCGGCCATTAGGCGGGACCCTGGGCAGATCCGGACAAAAACACTAGCTTGAAAGGAGCCTAAGATAGCCAAATCTAAAAAAAACCCACTCCAACTTCCAAAAATATTAAGCTTTGATATTTATGAGTCTTTTGGATTGATTTAGAACATAGTTTTGATCAATAATAAAAATAATCCTCTAAAATACAACTTGCCTAATAATTCTGCAGTGTAAGAGAACAATTGAATGATAAAGTGTACCTCACTAAATTGTTCGCCCCGAAACAGAAGTCCAAATTTCACCCGCTATTTGGGAAAAAACACAACCGAAATTTGTGCCGCCGGATAGCCAGGACTCTCGCCGAAGCTACATTCGCTCTGCAAATCAGAGCCGCCCCCCCGTCAAAACGGAAGCATCGGAATAACGAAAATTGCTCACTATATGTTGTACCGTCTGCAATCTGTGCCAACGTGTAGAAAAAGACTCCGGATCGATATATCCTTCCCAGTGGCGTAACTAGAGTCCGAAGGGCCCCGGTGCGAAATTTGGACCTGGGCTCCCCCTTCCCCCGCATGCGCCCACATTTGTCAAATGTATGGGACCCATGTAACGTTCTTAATCCTATAAAGACTCACAAATTGACCTCTCTCCCCCTTTATTATGTATTTATGTCCCTCATCCTGCTATATATGGTCTTCCTCCTAGAACATACCCTTATCCTGCTACATATGGTCCTCCATTATAGTGTAACGCAGCCTCATAGCCCTCCGCATAGTAAAATTCAGCCTCATATCCTTCCACATAGAATAATGCAGCCTCATAGCCCTCCATATAATATAATGCAGCCTCATAGTCCTCCATATAATATAATGCAGCGTCATAGCCCTCCAGATAATATAATGCAGCGTCATTAGGGATGAGCGAGTACCTTAATATTTGTACTCGCTATACTCGCAACAAGTAGGTACCGGAACTCGCTACTCATTGCGAGTATAGCGAGTACGAATACTTTCGCAGTGTATCTATAGATACACTGCGAAAGTAGCCTAAAAGTGAATAAAAGTTTTTAAAAAATAATAAAATTACATACTCACCTGTCAGACACCTGCACCGGGACCGGCAGAGAAGACATCCGATCGCTGGACAAGGACCTGTCACTCCCCAGCTGGCTCCGACCAGTGCTGGGTAAATCCCCTTCCGAGTCTGGGTCGCCCCTCTCCTAAGAGGCGCCCTCCTGTTGCAGCCCCAGGGTCCCCTGCGTCCTCCTTCCTTGCTTTCCTCACTCCAACTGTCTGACTGTTCTGTCACTCCCCTTCTCCCTCTCTCTAGGCTCCACCCTCTGGACCTACTGAATATCAGTCCCCTGTGTTAAAGTGCCCTACTGTTTGGATGCAGGGTGCAGACCCTGTAGCGTCCTTCATATCCACGGCTACGGAGGCATTACACCTGCTGTTTGGGGTGCAGTACCTCCCTGTGGCACCTTGCCATAGGTGCGCCACAATAATACATGCACCACAATAATACAGCCTCATGGCCCTTCAGATAATATAATGCAGCCTCATAGACCTTCAAATAATATAATGCAGCGTCATAGCTCTCCAGATAATATAATACAGCCTCATGGCCCTTCAGATAATATAATGCAGTGTCACAGTCCTTCAAAAAATAGAATGCAGCGTCACAGCCCTCTAATATAATGCAGCATCACTGCTCTTCATATAATATAATGCAGCATCACAGCCTTCCAGAAAATATAATGCAGCGTCATAGATCTTGTCACGTTTCCAGGGAAAGGCGCCCTACAGTGGACCCCCTGGGCCGTGATACTGAACTCCCCTGTGTCACCCACTCCCACACCTCCTCTTCGCCCTACCCCCTATCTATCGGTGTCTCCTAAGGCTAGGTTCTTGGACCCCTACTTTCCTCCATATACACCTTAGGCCTGGGACAACTCATTGAATCCCACAGTATCATCTCTATGCTGATGACACACAGATCTATCTGTCTGGTCCTGATATCACCTCCTTACTATCCAAAATTCCCTTACCTCTCAAGCGTGACAAATGCTTTGTAGCAAACTTCAGCTGGGCCCGGACATGTACTGACTTAAGGAGGTGGTACATGTCTGCCACTGCTGGATCTGAGTCCCTGACGGTGTATTGTGTTACTGATGGTAGCCTGTGTGACGTTGGTCCTAGCTCTCTGCAGGTCATTCACTAGTTCTGTGGTCCTGGGATTTTTGCTCACCATTCTTGAGATCATTTTGACCCCACGGGGTGAGATCTTGCTTGGAGCCCCTGATCGAGGGAGATTATCAGTGGTCTTGTATGTCTTCCATTTTCTAATTATTGCTCCCACAGTTGATTTCTTCACACCACGTTGCTTGCCTATTGCAGATTCAGTCTTCACAGCCTGGTGCAGGGATACAATTTTGTTTCTGGTGTCCTTCAACAGCTCTTTGGTCTTGACCATAGTGGAGTTTGGAGTGTGACTGTTTGAGGTTGCGGACAGGTGTGTTTTATACTGACAACAAGCTCAAACAGGTGCCAGTACCACAGAGGAGGACAGAGGAGCCTCTTAAAGAAGATGTTACCAGTCTGTGGAAGTCAGAAATCTTGCTTTTTTTGTAGGTGACCAAATACGGTACTTATTTTTCACCAAAATTTGAAAAAAATTATTTCCAAATCAGACAGTGTGATTTTCAGGATTTGTTTTCTCATTTTGTCTCTCATAGTTGAGGTCACCTATGATATCAATTACAGGCCGACCTCATCTTTATAAGTGGGAAATCCTGCACAATAGGTGGCTGACTAAATACTTTTTTTCCCCACGGTAGGTAGATAGATAGATAGATAGATAGATAGATAGATAGATAGATAGATAGATAGATAGATAGAACCAACAAACAATAAAAAAAAAGGGTGCACAGCCTACCAGGCAAGAACCCAACCATCAAAATACAGCAGATGATATAAGTATTGAACACGTCACCAATTTTCTAAGTAAACATATTTCTAAAGGGACTATTGATATGAACATCTCACCAGATGTCGGTAACCACACAGTATCCAATCCAATCCACACAAAAGAAATCAAACCATTAATTAAGTGATATGTAATAATGAAAAATGACACAGCCAAAAAGTATTGAACACATGAAGAGATAGAGGTGCAAAAAGCCATGGAAAGTGATGACACCAGCTGAATTCTATTAGTAATTAGAAAGCAATCCTGCCACTTAGTGATAATAATATCAGCTGGTTCAACCTACGGCTTATAAAAGATTGGAGATGTGCACTGGGTGTCTTTTAGTTTTAGGCTTCTATACATAGAATTGGGTAGATATAAAAACCTATTGAGGATGGATAGATATATACATTTATCCACATAGATCCAGATGGCCTATAATAAGGTGTCTCATTACCAAGATGCTACACAAGAAACATGTCATGATGGGTAAAACCAGTGAGCTGTCTCAAGACCTTCACAACTTTATTATTGCAAGACATAAGGATGGCACTGGTTACAGAAGAATTTATAAAATACTGAAGGCTCCAGCGAGCAATACTGGGGCCATAATACGGAAATGGAAAGAACATAATTTCACCATAAAAAGACTATGTCGAGATGCTGCCTGCAAGAAATCAGACAAAGGAGTAAAAATAATCAGAAGAGTTGTCAAATAGCCAAGGACAACCTATAGAAAGCTACAGCAAAAACTGAAATCAGCAGGTATAACTGTTTCAAGGAAAACAATAAGTAAAGCACCCCCCCCCCCCTCCATGGCCTTTATGCACGCTCCTGTATGCACACTCAACACACAGGACTCCAGTGCTGAACAAAAAGCAGGTTCAAATGTGTTTAAGCTTTGCTCAACAACATTAAGACAACCCTTGATAACCCCTGAGGAAGCTGCTATATCCAGCAATACGCGTGGGGCTTCCTCTTTCCCCTTCACACATGGGCAATTTTATTGGGCTCTTGTCAGGTAACACCCTTTTGTAGCCATGCCCTATTCAGGTCTTTTTTGTTGTACAACATTAAGACAAGTCTGTGACATACTGGAGAATATAGCCTGCTCAGATGAGACCAAAATTAAACTCTTTGGATGCCATAATACACACAATGCTTGGAGGCCAAAAGGCAATTCACCCCCAAACCATCAACAACATTAAAGGTGGTTTGGGGGTGAAGGCTGTTTTTCAGCATATGGGCCGGCACTGACAAATCTCAAATGACTAAAGGAAGGATGAATGGACAAATGTTCCGAAACATTCTTGATAATAATCTGCTGCCATCTACCAGGATGATGAAGATGACACGAGGGTGGACATTCACAAGACAATGATCCCAAACACACAGACAAAGAAACTCTCATTTAGTTTCAGAGAAAGTATATAAACCTGCCAGGATGGCTGAGCCGATCACTGGAGCTGAATCCAATAGTAAATGTCTGGAAGGAACTAAAGCCCAGGGATCATAGAAGGATCCACGGAACCTGCAGGAGGTGAAGAGAGTTGTGTGGGAGAATGGGCCAAAATCCACCTGAGCAATGCAGGGACAAGGCTCTCGGTGTAATGAAGCAAGCTTTGCCTTGTGGGTTACTGCCTATGCAGAGCACATTAGCTGAGCACAAACTCATCTCAGCTGCAAAACTCTGCATAGGCAGCAATGTTATTGAATGTACTACACTTTCTTGCAGTGCTCCACTTCTACTCTCACTTGTAATTTTGTGAGAGAAGAGAAAGGGCCTATTTTAAAGAGGTGTCCCAAATCTAAAAAAAATGGCCCTTGTAACAAAAAGACTACATGCACTAAGACTATAAAGTAAAAAAAAACTATAGACAGAATTTAACTTATTTTTTGCTACCCAAATTAGAACTAAAGTTAGGGCTAGGACGAGGGTTAGGCTAAGGGCAAGAGCTTGTGTCAGGAGTATGGTTAGGGATAGGGTTAGAGATAGGGTTTGGGATAGGGTTAGAGAGATTTAGGGAAAGGGTTAGAGATAGGGTTGAGATATGGTTACGACTAGGGATAGAATTAAAGGGAACCTGTCAGGTCGTGCTACTCCTTTAAC
This sequence comes from Allobates femoralis, assembly GCA_033576535.1. NCBI lineage: Eukaryota > Metazoa > Chordata > Amphibia > Anura > Aromobatidae > Allobates > Allobates femoralis. Next base: position 35,023,366 of record JARQOC010000006.1, read on the forward strand.
CTATCACTACCTGTCCCTGCTCATTCCTATCTGATCCCTAACCATCTATGTCTGAGCTAAAGGGGCCCTATAATGAGGGAGAAAAATAACTTATACACATACAAACAGTCTCCAGTTGGAGACTGGAAAGGCGGGCTCTGCTCTCCATTCTCCCCTCCTCACGCTGTCTTCACACGCCCCACTGGGCGTCCTCATTCCCCTTGGGCTGTGCCACCTCCTATTTGAAATGCCCGTCTCTTGTGATCATGTGATGTCCTGGCCGGAATGACATATCCGGCCCATTGCATTGTGGGGCTGATCACATGGCACGGGCCAAGCTCAGGTGCAAGCGCAGAGCGCATATCGAAACCAGCCAATGCCAGAGTAGTCACAGACCGCTCTTGCCAGGGATATAATGGCTTCGTCAACAGAGTGGTGGCTTCTTTTCCGCTCTGATCTATGGAGAGGGCGGGACCACAGATGTCATGATTATTGACAGCTGTCTTTCCGTTGCCTAACTGGGGGAGCTGGTAATCAGTAAGCATGATGTTAGCAATGACACCTGTCATCAGGGCAGAGAAGCCACCTCTGTGTTGTGCTGGAAGCTGCAGATTTGCCATCAGGAGTGGTCTTAATCTGAAACCGAAGAACGGCGCCGGATGCAACAGGCAGGTAGGGAGCAGCTATCTGCCTGTTAGTGCTTAGGCACACTTTTGTTTTTGTAAAATCTCAGAAATGCCCTTTAATGATCTACAGATTAAGGGCACAAAATACTTGCCTTGCCCGGGTGCTGCCCACCCACGCTGTCACTGCACTCATCTGACGGGTTCCTTTCATGTGATGTCAGAGGAAGTCACTGGTGTTTTCGTCTCTTTGACTCCTGTAGACTTCAGTGGAGTTCACCGAGCACACATGGTGGGATGGGGCAGCCAACAATTAAATTCTGGCTCTAATGTATGGCGCCCCAGTGTCTGGCTACCACAAAATGGTTTCATATGTAATGCCTTATATGTGTATTCCCATCTTTGATGCAAGTTTCTATTTCTCTGCAGTATAACAAGCATCCACACATTTATTTATACCTGCCCCCTCACTGAGGCTTTGCACTTTTGCCTATTTTGGGTGTGTTACGGTTCCTGGGAGGGAGGTGCTTAGTCAGAGTGTGTAGTGAAGGAGAAGGGAGTAATGGAGGATACCTGAGGCCAGAGCACATGTACTGCTCCATGCAGGCACAGCTAACGGAACCAGGATCTCATACCTGAGGCCAGAGCACATGTACTGCTCCATGCAGGCACAGCTAACGGAACCAGGATCTCATACCTGAGGCCAGAGCACATGTACTGCTCCATGCAGGCACAGCTAACGGAACCAGGATCTCATACCTGAGGCCAGAGCACATGTACTGCTCCATGCAGGTACAGCCAACGGAACCAGGATCTCAGCTCCTAGGCCACCCAGTCTTGCAGGGTCCGGTAGAAAGCTGAAAACTGTATGATTTGGACAATCAACAGTGAAGCACTAATTCCACATCTTCAGCAGGATAGAAAAGTCAGAAGACAACTATTGCAGCCCAGCGTGAGCCTTCAGAGGATTTGCACTGCTAGAGTGTTGGGGAGTGTAGGCAATATTGAAAGTTTCATGCCTCAAGACGCCTGTCACAGGATAGGGATTTCATATAGCGGGAAGCCCCACATTACCACTGAGCAGAGACATGAAACTCTCCTCAGACAGTAAATAGGTAAAGCAAAAGACTTGTCTCCTGCTGTCTCATTCCTCTGCTACACCTCCCACCACTACCCTCATCATCTCCGTGGGGCCATCCCTAGTCGGGAAGGGTTCTTTATCTGCCAGGCACCTCAGACTGATTATCTCAACTGGGAATACAAATAAAACCTAATCCCCATTACCAACCCCTTTCATATGTGTGGTTAGGACCACAGCTGTTGGTCACAGCCACCGTGAACTGAATGTTGGCCCAGCTGCTGAGTAACCGGGCCCTGAGACTGACACAAATGCCTGGGTCCATTGTGGACCATTACTCCAAATAATATATTGTGATCCTCATGAAATAGACATTACATTCCCATTGAGTCCACAAAGCACATTTTTCTTATAAAATATATAAAACAGCATATTGTGAAGTTTTGAATTTTATATTTACCTTTACCCCCCCTCCTCACCCCAGGACTCTCCAAAGCAAAAACTCTTCTGAAGCAGAACTAAACTCTGCCTGACACAATCAATGTCATTTTGTATTCTCGTCGCTCAGGGCTCTAATATATAATATGCAATTTATAATCCCTTAATCTGCGGGGATACAGCATCATTTACATGTGTATATTACACTCGCCCCCCCTGGATTGGGTATTTACACGTTTATTTTTTGCTTTATTTACAGAATTCATAGAACTTTCCTAGACTGATTCTGGGATTACTGCGCCCGGCGTGAACCTTTAAGCTGCAACGATAAAGTAGCTTTAAAGCACCTTAAGAAAACAAAGTAGCAAAGTTTTATCCATTATCGCCCCGAGCCGTTCACAACCGGCTTTTTAGCAGATTATTAGAATTTACTATTGATTACAGTGAAACAGCCGAGATCTCATCTAGAAAATTCTCTGGATACTACACCATTACAATGCCCTCCCTCACTTCAATGTCCTCCTAATAAAAATAGCTCACATTATCTAAGACTTTGATGGTTACTTAGCAGAGTATGACAAGTATGCAGAGTGATTTCTGTACTGACTTAAGACATTCAGCTTAATCTTCTTAGTACGAGGAAATATAAAGGTAATGAAAAAACTCTGTTAAAGTTCACCAGACTACAATACAGCTCTGGTAATGCATGTTAAAGGGGTTTTCCGCTCTTGTTTAAAGACAGTCTGTCAGTGAGATCAATCAGATCGAATGTATGGGCATGGATCTTTGAAGTGTAAATTCATTGACACCTTTATATTTTCTATCTGTTGCTGCATTCCTGAGTAATCAACATGCAGGTAAAACATCAAGTGGTCTAGGAGTGACAGAGCACTTAAAGGAACTCTGTCGGGTCATTTTTCAGTATGATACTACTATTACCCTTGAATAGCGCCTGGGCAGACCTTTATGTAAAATCATTATTGTACGTTTTGTAGTTTCCATGCTATAAGCATTTTCAGACCCTGCAGGGAGGTGGTACATTAGTTCTCTCCATTACTTTTACCGAGGAATATCCCGGCTGCTGTATACGTGTTATTTAAATATCCACGCCTATCCAAGCTGGTGTTCTGTCCCTCCCGTCTGTGCTGGTAGGGAGGAGGTGTTTTGTCCTGCATTGTTTAAGAGATTTCTATTATAAGAACATTGGTTTTCCTGTATACATGTAATTTGTGTATCTGCTCAGAAAATGATGAAATGTTCTTATAATCACAGAAATATATCAGACTTCACACACTACACATATGACTCAGATCTACATAATGACATGAAGAGCTGCAGATAAGAGCACACACCTCCTCCCCCTCCTTTCTGCTCTGCAATGAGTCACAAAGCAGACAGATCAGAGCGGAGGGCAGCACAATGTAATGATGCATGAATATTCATTCCTTGGGGAGTGGGCAGGAAAAAACTTACTGTGATTGACAGGTGGAATTAATCTTTTATTTTGAAGTTCACACAAGATAGGAGGGAAGTAAAAAATAAGGCTACATTCACACTTTGTGTTTTTGGTCTGTTTTTCTCATCAGTTTTTGTAGCCAAAACCAGGAGTGGGTGAGGAATACAGAAGTGGCGACATCTTTCTGTTACACCTATTTAAGCTGGTGTTCTGTCCCTTCCCTCTGTGCTGGGAGGGAGGAGATGTTTTGTCCTGCACTGTTTAAGAGATTTCTATTATAATAACATTGATTTTCCTGTATACATGTAATGTGTCTATCTGCTGAGCAAATGATCAAATGTTCTTATAATCACATAGATATATCTCAGACTGCACACACTACACACATGCCTCAGATACATACAATGACATGAAGAGCTGCAGCTAAGAGCACACACCTCCTCCCCCTCCTTTCGGCTCTGCAATGAGTCACAAAGCTGACAGATCAGAGAGGAGGGCAGGACAGTGTAAAGATGCATGAATATTCATTCATTGAGGAGTGGGCAGGAGAAACCTTACTGTGATTGACAGGTGGAATTAATCTTTTATTTGGAAGTTTACACAAGATAGGAGGGAAGTAAAAATAAGGCTACATTCACACTTTGTGTTTTTGGTCTGATTGCACCTATTTATAAAAATCTATATGAATAACAAACCAAACATTGTGTTCCCCAGACCCATGACCCTGGTGTGATGTAAGCACCGCGAATGTCGTCATCATGGTAGACGGCAGCGGAGCAGCGTGGATGGTTTGCAGAGATCATTAAAGGTCACTTATCTAGTGGTACATACTGCATTGTTACAAAGCTGCTGAACACAGAGTTTTCTGCTCTTTATGGTTCGATTCTCCTATACAGCAAGCCCCAGCTCACTAACGATAAACCGTGAGCCTAACTGAGTGAATCTGCAAAGATTTTAATATGTGACATTAAAAAGTAATGTGAAAATCAATGGACATCTTGAGCTGGGTCACTCCAGCGGGCCGGGGGAAGAGACACTAATAGCTGTCCATTACCGAGGTCTCTGCCATCTCATGGATGTTCTTAGACCAAAGCCATCTCCAAAGTCATTCAGTGTATTTTCTCTAGAAGGGTTTTATTTTATTTCCCATGTAATTGTTCCATTGATTCTCCCCTCCCTTCTCTTATCTCTGGCTATATTTACAAGAGTCTGCACTTTCTGCTTGACTGGCGGTCCTCACTCTGAGAAAGAAGACATAACCGGGCCCAGACGGAGACCTTCAAAATGTATTGTATCTAATTAGGGGCTGAAGTGCAGCAGAGACATCTCATAGTGGCATTTATTAAAAATATTTTTTTTCATGTATTCTACATTGATGATCTATGTGTAGGATAAGCTTACAGCCCAGACCCTTCCCTGCAATACATGATGCATTGTGGTCCTTTATTGTTCCTTATGTGTGATACTGCAGAGAAGGGATATGACCTTAAACTACAGAGGTCATCGATGTACAAGCCTCCAAAATTATTATACATAAAGCTTTATCATCATATCCAATATTTTAAGCCCCCCCTATGACACCCATAATATCCACCCCATGATAAGTGCATTATCCCTTCACTCATGCCGCAATGCCTTGCTCACAGCCACAATGCCGCCCATGGCAAGGACGTGCAAGGATTAAGCTTCATTTGCCTAAAGTCATTAGACAGGCAACAGGGTCCAGGAATGGGTTTTTGACTGGGATTTTCAAATGTAAAAAAAATCTGTGTTTGCCCAAAAATTCAATTTGGACTGAATCGATTAGTCACCAGAAAATAAGTTTATGGTGTGTTGGACACCTCTCTGACATCATTATCAATGGAGATGGGGGGTCGAAAATACTAAACAATTACTCTCACCTATCCCTGCCCCATTTGCATGCTCTTCCAGTCTTCTCTTTGGATCTTGCCGTTTCCACAGTCTACAGGTCTTCTGGCACTGACTATGGTCTCACACAGCCACATCCCCCTGCTCCTCCACTCTTCTCTTCAGATCTTCTAGCTTCCGCCATCTTCAGGCCTCCTGGCACTTTCTAAGGTCTCACTCAACCACAGCCACTCCATCTTCCAGTCTTCTCTTTGGATCTTCTAGCCTCCGCTGTCTTCAAGTAGTCCTGCACTGACTAAGGTTTCACACAGCCACATCCACCTGATCTTTCTCTTTGGATCTTCTAGCTCCCGCTGTCTACAGTTCTTCAGCACTGACTATCGTTTCATACGGCCACATCTCCGTGTCCCTCCAGTCTTCTCTTTGGATCTCCCAGGGTCCGCTGTCTATAGGTCTTCGACACTGACTATCATCTCACCCGGCCACATCTGCCCAATGCTCCAACCTTCTCTTTGGATCTTCCAGCTTCTGCTGTCTACAGGTCTTCGGCACTGACTATCGTTTCATACGGCCACATCTCCCTGTCCCTCCAGTCTTCTCTTTGGATCTCCTAGGGTCCGCTGTCTATAGGTCTTCGACACTGACTATCATCTCACCCTGCAACATCTGCCCAATCCTCGAACCTTCTCTTTGGATCTTCCAGCTTCTGCTGTCTACAGGTCTTCGGCACTGACTATCGTTTCAGACGGCCACATCTCCCTGTCCCACCAGTCTTCTCTTTGGATCTTCTATCGTCCGCTGTCTACAGGTCTTCGACACTGACTATCATCTCACCCTGCAACTTCTGCCCAATCCTCGAACCTTCTCTTTGGATCTTCTAGCTTCCGCCGTCTTCAGGTCTTCCACCACTGACTAAGGTCTCACATGGCCCCATGTCGGAGGGTGATACATGGCAATAATATCAGTTGGCTCATAGAAATACACATCAATCTGCTAACGAACGGTACGGTGCTCGAGTAGGGAACCAGTCCATCGTCATAGAAAGAGAGAAATCGGCACTCAATTTGTTTGCGATGAAACAAACAGAAATATTGAGAGGCAATCTGTTTACAGAAAATCATTAACGTTTCGGTCGCATAATCCGGACCTTCATCAGAATGTGATTGATTGCCACAGAGGAAGAGGTTCCAAGATAGGCAGTGATATGGTGACGCGACCACCGTCCGGTTTCTTTCATTGCAAACAAATTGAGTGCGGAGATTTCTCTCTCTCCGCATTATAGGCATGGCCAGCGCTTCTCACCGTTCTTCGGTAAATGTCACATTCCGAGCCAAGCTACGTCTCCGGCTCCTCACAGTCACAGCTTCTTCTATGGAATCCCAGAGTTTATTAAACCCCATCTGAAAGCGATACCTTACTCCAGAAAGAAGGACGGGATAATAACGCCGCGGATATTAAAATCTACTTGTCACCGACATTGCGTGAAATAAATAAATTCCTTGTCTCCCTGAAATAATGAAATTATAATATGCTAAAAAGGTAATAAAAAAGAGAAAAAACACTCAGGGATATTTCTTTTTTATGGCAACAAGAGGCAACGAGGGATATAGGGAAGCTAACAAATCACGGATTGCGAGGCCTGGGGGGCGCGGGAGAGAAATGTCTTTCAATCAGTCACCTCTGTGTCAATTATGTATGAAAACACAGCAGCAGCATGTGTGCACAGCGGGAAATGACGGAGGAGAAATACGATTCTCGCCACCTACAATTATTTAAAAATATCTTTTATAGACTCATGCGGTACAAAAAAAAAAATCAAGAGCAGGTTTACAAAAAGCCCAATCTCTCCCTCAGTCAGGATTGATTGTCTCATACACAATAAAGACACTAAAGTAGATTTGATTGGTATCAGACTGACATGGAGACTGCAGTCGCACCAGGCCCTTGACTGTAATATAAAAGGACTCCGATATTATACATAAGAAAGTGAAAAAAGTTGGGTGTACCATTTAGAAAGCCTTATGTCATGCTGCCGCTAGGAAACACTTGGCGTGCTGTGCCACAAGAAGGTGAATATCAGAAAAAAACTCCTTAATACTTTCACCCTTTCAAGGTTTGCCCATTAACACTCACCTGAGTCTGAACCCTGAGTTCCCTATCATTCCTAGACGGATCCTTCCTCCATACACGATCACGTGCATAAACCCTGGCTGACCGTGATCTGGCCCCTGCTAGCGAATAGGGTAGGAAGACACTAGTCTTACTAGTGTGGCGCCCCTGCAGACCGGTCGCTTCTAGACGGCACAGTAGCTGAGATTGTTAAGTCGGTCACCCCGCACACACACTCAACACACTCCCGATCCCAAGTCTAGGTACTCTATGTCCAGCAACTGGATAGCAGGAGGAGCCAGGTGGAGGGTGGAGAGTTAGGACAGAACCCGGTTAGGGGTGGGAACACAACAACAAAAAGGAACGCACAACACCAAGCTGAAGAGAAGTAAGTAAGAAGGAGAGTAGCAGGAGAGAAATAGTTGAAACCCGTCAGCCAAGTAGTCAGAGAAACTAGACTGAGAAAACCCGTACCCAGCAGCCTGTCCCACCGTATGGCTAGTCCGGGTCCCAAACTGAGGACCGAGGAAAGACAGAGGGGGTCCAAGGTGTGTCCGAGTCAGCGGGGACACTGAGGGACCGGGCCGGAACCAGAGTGCCGGCTTTGCAGAAGTGGCCAGGAAGCTTTGTGACCCAACCACGAATCCCGGCAGGGTGCAGGATCTTTATGTCCCGAGACCCAATCTCCGGTGCAGTGAAAGGAAAGCCATCATATTAGGGCTAGGGGACCCAAAAAGTCACCCACTGAAAGCCCATGACTGCTGGACTCCAGCTACCATGCGGAACAGACCAGGCAGGCCCAAAAGGAACACGAAAGGGGGTGCTGCAGATGAACCACCACAGCTGCTAGACGACACCGGAGCAGCTACTCTTTTGACTGTGTTGTAACCATCTGCCGAGCAGGAAAGTAAACCCAGTTGAAGCTTGACACTGTGTGAGATTCTGATTGCCACGCCTGAGAGGAGATAGACTGATTCCGTGAGCTGGCAGCCAGAGACAGCCTGATGGTAAAAAGAACCCTGCAACCCCTGCACTACACTTCCTATATGGTTGCCCTGGGAACCAGCCCTGCCCATAGAGGGCTCAACATCCCAGCTGTTAACCCCCATCATCCCCAGAGGTCTCGACTGCACTGGTGGCTACCGATAGCCACAAACCACAGCTGGTGTCATGAGGGTACCTTTACACGCCGCTACTGGCGGGTGGATACAACCAGCTACTTCACGTGCACAAGCACGCACAAACGGTTACAAACGGTAAATGCACCACCTTTACACGCCGCAACGAGGTGCGTTACGCTACGTTACATCTATCTCTGGATACACCGCCGGGTGCCACAAGTAGCCATCTGTAGCTTACCTTACCTCATTTACACACCGCTACAACAAGCTAATATGGGCGGACCTGGTGCAGCAGGGACAGCACATAGGCGTGCCACAATTGTGGATTACGAGACGTCAGTATGCTGATAGGACAGCGCAATATCATCAGGATTGGCCAGTCAGCGCAGGAGGCTGACTAATACATGACGCTCGAGCAATTGTGTAGTGTGACTCGTCAGCTCCTTAAATATGCCTCCCTGTGCAGCGACTACCAATCGTAATGCAGGAGCTTCCTCCAATGATCGCTGATGGGGGGTGGTTTCCCGGAGCCTGTGTCACGCCCCAGCTACATACCAGGTACATAGCATGGTGTAGAAACAACCCTTCTGTTCCTTCTTTACACGCCGATACAGCTCGCTACAATCGCCTGTGTAGCCACCTGTTTCAGGGCAGTGCTCGGAAACAGATGCATCTACTGCCGGGTGCCTCCTACCGTCTTCACACGCCGCTACTACGGGGTACATTGCCGATGCAAGCTACATTTGTAGCGTGTAGCTGGTTGTATCCACCCGCCAGTGGCGGCGTGTAAAGGTACCCTAAAACTGCTTTTCTCTTTTTATTGACCGCCTGGGTCCATGGAGCCGGGTCACGACACTGTGACATTCTGCATCCCCAGATGACGACAGGGCCCGATTCCGAGTACCCCACGACCCCGGTGGGGGGATCGCTACTACACTAAGACAACACTGGGAAAGAGACAAATAAGCTGGACAAAACAAACAAAGTACCTCCTCAGCTTCTCCAGAAAGGGATTTCACAGCTTCTACTGGAAAGTACTCGACAGCTTCAACTGGAACAACTTCACCGCAGTGGTCAGCATATAAGATCTATAACCGGCATAGGACAGAGCTAGGAGTGCGTTTAAATAGAAGAAGGGAGTGATCATAAGGTTCAGCAGCTGAAACTTAAAGCTACAAGGATTTTCAGCAGGATAAGAAAGAAACTCTTATAGCCTTCAGCACTAAAAGAAAATAATTCCTACAGTATCTACTTATGATAATTGCCAAATGGGCTCAAAAGAAGACCTGAAATCAGCCAAATGCTCCAAGATACCCCAGAGGTCACAGCAGGGCATGCCACACTTGTAACACCTTGTTCATATAAAGTTTGCAGCGTGGATATTTGTATTCATGGTTAACCAATAGTGCTGAGGGAAAAATATTTGTGGTCCATTTCCCATGGATGAGCATAAAGGTACCTTCACACGCAGCAATATTGCTAGGCAATTTCACTGGCAACTTACTGGTTGCAGTGAAATCATGGACACATTGTTCTATCTTGTTGCTTTGTACAAATGTAACAATGTGTCCATGATTTCATTGCAACAAGCAAATTGCCAGTGAAATTGACTAGCAATATTGCTGTGTGTGAAGGTACCTTTACGCATGGTAGGAGGACCCACTCTTACAGAATTTGCATTGACATTAAATCCCATAGTTATTTTGAGCTGATTTTACAGTATACTTGCAAAATCTCTTGGAACATCCGAGAGGCTCCTTGAAAAGAGGAGAGACCTCCTGGATTCCTGTCATGTGTAGTCTACTCTCCAGTCTCTGGGAACTGCTCTACAGTGTTTAAATGTGTTTATTTCTGTTGGTGCCTTTGGGGATAATGTCTGTAGCTGTAGCAGTATTGCTGTCCATGGTCTGCTGTGACTCTCTAATAGTAAAGCAGCTGCTGCTGGGTGTGTCAGGTGACGTGGTTATCCACTCCCCCAGCCTTTAAATAATCCCATTAGCCTTCTGGTGGTGTCATTGAAAGAGTTCAGTCTCTACTTTGACCTTGAGCTGTCTGGATGCCATGCAGTTTGCAGACGTGTCTAGAAGTATTTACCTTCCTTTAAGTCATCTTGATGGAGTTGCTGTTTTTATCCAATTCCCTGGGTGGAAGTGAGGGGATGTTAGCCCATGACTGGTCAGGAGTAGGGCAAGTGTGGCAGCCCAGACATCTTCACCTTTAGAGGTAATTTTGGGAACTGGGTCAGCTAGGTAACGCCAGTCTACAGGGTCAGGCTAGCTTCTCAATTTCCCTTTGTTCATCACTGCCATCCTGCTACTACTCCGTCCGTCTGCTATTGCCACCTATGACGATTCTGTATTACTCTCCTGCTGCATTGCTGGCAGGCTTCTTCTGTTCTACTGTGCATCAGGTTATTATGGTACTGTATATAGAGGTGTTATCAGTCATTGTACAGGAGGAGGAGGTGAGCTGTGACATCACCTATTGTGAATGGTGGATCCTGTGTTATCTACTGTATATAGAGGTGTTATCAGTCATTGTACAGGAGGAGGTGAGCTGTGACATCACCTATTGTGAATGGTGGCTCCTGTGTTATCTACTGTATATAGAGGTGTTATCAGTCATTGTACAGGAGGAGGTGAGCTGTGACATCACCTATTGTGAATGGTGGATCCTGTGTTATCTACTGTATATAGAGGTGTTATCAGTCATTGTACAGGAGGAGGTGAGCTGTGACATCATCTATTGTGAATGGTGGATCCTGTGTTATCTACTGTATATAGAGGTGTGATCAGTCATTGTACAGGAGGAGGAGGTGAGCTGTGATATCACCTATTGTGAATGGTGGATCAGGTGTTTTCTACTGTATATAGAGGTGTTATTAGTCATTGTACAGGAGGAGGTGAGCTGTGACATCACCTATTGTGAATGGTGGATCCTGTGTTATCTACTGTATATAGAGGTGTTATCAGTCAATGTACAGGAGGAGGCTGTGAGCTGTGATATCACCTATTGTGAATGGTGGATCCTGTGTTATCCACTGTATATAGAGGTGTTATCAGTCATTATACAGGAAGAGGTGAGCTGTGACATCACCTATTGTGAATGGTGGATCCTGTGTTATCTACTGTATAAAGAGGTGTTATCAGTCATTGTACAGGAGGAGGAGGTGAGCTGTGATATCACCTATTGTGAATGATGGATCCTGTGTTACCTACTGTATATAGAGGTGTTATCAGTCATTGTACAGGAGGAGGAGGTGAGCTGTGATATCACCTATTGTGAATGGTGGATCCAGTGTTTTCTTCTTATTATTATTTATTTATATAGCGCCATTAAATTCCATGGCGCTTTACATGTTGAAAGGGTAGACCAGGACAAGTACAATAAATGTGGACAATCAGGTCGAACAGATACAGGAGGGGAGAGAAGATCCTGTCCATGAGGACTCACAGTCTACGAGGGGCGGGTGGGGATACAGTAGGAGGGGGAGGTGTCGGTTGTTAGGCGGCGTGCTTGACAGCGTCTCATTGCAGGTTGTAGGCTTGACGGAAGAGGTGGGTCTTTAGGCTTCTTTTGAAGGTTCCCAGGGTAGGAGAACGTCTGATATGGTGGGAAGAGAGTTCCTCAGTATGGGAGAGGCGCGGGGAGAAATCCTGTATGCGTTTGTGAGAGGGGCGATGAGGGGATGAGGGGGGAGTAGAGGAGGAGCTCTTGGGAGGATCACAGGTTGCTTGAGGGAAGATATCAGGAGACCATGTTAGAGATGTATGGAGGGGACAGGTTGTGGATGGCTTTGTATGTCATAGTTAGTGTTTTAAACTGGGATCCCTGGGAAGCGGGAAGCCAATGAAGGGCTTGGCAGTGGGGGGAGACAGGGGAGTAACGGGAAGATAGATGGATTAGATGGGCAGCGGAGTTTAGGATAGTTTGGAGAGGTGCAAGGGAGGTAGCAGGGAGGCTGGTGAGCAGGAGGTTGCAGTAGTCAAGGCGGGAGATGATGAGAGCGTGAATGAGGGTTTTAGCAGAGTCGTGGTCAAGAAAAGTGCGTATCCATGAAATGATTTTAAGCTGTAGTCGGCAGGAGGTGGCGGGGGCATGGATGTGGGGCTTGAAGGAGAGGAAAGAGTCAAGGACTACTCTGAGGCACTTGGCGTGGAGGACAGGGGAGAGAGAGTAGTCATTGACGAGAATGGATAGGTTGGGTAATGGGGGGGAGCTGCTTTCGGGGAAGACGATGAACTCAGTTTTGTCCATGTTCAGCTTAAGGAAGCGGGCAGAGAAGAAGGATGAGATGGCGGTCAGGCATTGTGGAATTTTGGATAGTATGGAGGTGATGTCGGGTCCAGACAGGTAGATTAGGGTGTCGTCAGCGTAGAGGTGATACTGGAGGCCATGGGACTCAATGAGTCGCCCCAGGCCAAGAGTGTAGATTGAGAAGAGTAACGGTCCCAGGACCGAGCCCTGGGGACCACGACAGATAGGGTGAAGAGGAGGTGTGGGAGTGGGTGACGCAGATGGTCCGGTCTGTTAAGTATGAGAAGATCCAAGAGAGGGCAAGGGCTGTGATGCCAAGAGTTTCTAGGATCCGAAGAAGGAGTGAGTAGTCAACAGTGTCGAAGGTGGCGGATAGGTCGAGGAGGAGGAGGACAGAGTAGTGACATTTGCTCTTGGCAGTCAGCAGGTCGTTGGTGACTTTGGTCAGGGCTGTTTCAGTGTAGTGGGGGGTTTTGGAAGCCGGATTGCAGGCGGTCGAAGAGGCAGGAGGAGAGGTGAGAGGACAGCTCTGAGTGGACGTGCTGTTCAAGTAGTTTAGAGGCGAAGGGGAGAAGAGATATGGGGCGATAGAGAAAGATGCGACCCTAAATTTGAAAGATCTCAGTTTTTTTCTATTAAATATAATGAATTGAAAATGTAAATAAACATAAAATACAAAGTATTTACCGTAATACCTGATTTTCTGCTGACACCTTCCCTTTATAAATTAGAAACCCTCCACATACAACTCTTATTTCACTCCGCAGAGCCCCGGTAGGTTATATTCCTATGAATGGCTTATTGTAGGGTCTATCTTGTTGATATTCCCCTTAGAGCAATTATAAAGGATTATTACGGAATCCTGACTTTTATTTCGGAGTGCGGCGTCTGACACTGACTTGTATTACAAACCTCAACAAGGAGACGCTAGAAAAAAAACAGGCAACTACCGACGCTTCTCCCAATTAACCACTTCACCATCTGACAGGTCGCTGTACTGACGGGCGGGGAGGCAGCCGTGGTGCTGCGGATGAGGTTACGGATCATTGGACCTCGAAGCTTCATATTTATAAACTTCTCATCAATGAAAGTGGGAACTTACAACAACTTTCTCCCCGTAATGAACCCGTCGGACTGATTTCTATTCTCGCTGCGTAAAAGGTCAAACAGCAGAACATGGATTGCAACGCAGATAAAATATGTGTACTCCGCGATAAAACTGAACGTTTTTTTTCCCTATACACTTAATACAAAGAAAAAGTGGTTGGACTCTAGCACCGGTAATTACACCGTCTCAGGAGGAATAGGTCTTACCCTTACATTTGGAGGAAAGAATATAGACACAAAAGGGGCGAATTCTGCTATCATAGGGCCCCCCTCCCTGAACGTGAACATGTATAGACGCCTGCCCCCTGCTGGCAGCTGTATAGAACCACTCAACAACTTTTTGGAGGAGACTTAGAAAAATGGTAAAATTTTTGGCTTTTGACCTTATTATATAGAATATTTCCTAAATTAATATTTTGAGTAACAAATAATACATACTATACTTAAATCTCAACTTTAAATAAATAGAGACTGTAGGTCATCTTGTGATTTGGGCTGATCCTGCAAGGGTTAATTTAACTCCTCTCACTCAATCTAAAACGCAACACCTGTTCTAGGCTGAAAAGTGAACATGAATCATGCCCTGACACAGACCCCCCCTTCCCTCAGCTTCACAACACTCTCCCACCACTCCTCATATACACAAGATGATGAGCCCCTGAAATACACTAGCGTCTGCTACCCAGATCACACACTCTAAGGCTATGGATTCTTTTAGAGCATACAATGGTTTGCCTCTACATTAACCTTTCATTTCAATCTCCTCTTGGTCCACTTGCACTACACAGTGTTTGATGACGCTAGTCGCTACTCACGTGCTAACCTTGAGGTTGTGTAGTCAAGAGGTCCGGGGTAAGATACCGGGAGGGCTAGCAAGAAACAAAGGGGTGAGACAAAGGCAAGTCATGGTCCGAGGTCAAAATTCCAGGAAGGTAGTGAGGTAGCAGATCAAGGCAAAGGGCCTAGGCAAATGGAGACTCAGAAAACAGGTCTAAGGTCAAGGAAATAATTGATCAGACTGAGCACAGGAACAACAGGCATTCAGACACCACGGAGCTAAAGCTACGACTGGCAGTAATTAAAGGTAGAGAGGCAGCTACATAGAAAGGTACTCACTCCAAACAGGAGACACATGGAAGAAACCAAAGGCATAGTCAGGTCACGGTCCGATGTTAAAATACCAGGAAGGTAGCAGATAAAGGCAAAGAGGCTAGGCAAATGGATAGTCAAAAGCAAGGTCCAAGGTTGTGTAAACAATAAATCAGACTGAGCACAGGAACAGCAGGCCCACAGACACCACTGAGCAAAGGCTACGACTGGCAGTAATTGAAGGCAGAGAGACAGCTAAATAGCAAGGTAATCACTACAAATAACAGACACATGGAGGAAACCTTACACTCCCCAGCCCTGACTGGATATATAAGTTACCTATCACTGTACTGACAGGTCAACACACCCCTACCCAAGATTGGATGGCTGAACTACAAAGAGAGATACAGATGCACACTAGAACATAAGAATTAAGTAAATAAAGAGACTATAGCCTGCATTACTGCCATAGGAACTTTAGGGAAAAAAGGAAAAATACCCTTAGCTTATTGCAAAATTGAAAAAAGAGAATTTGACACAGCATTACTGCTGTAGATATATGTGGCACCTCGGGGTTCATGTGCCACAGTAACACCACAAAGCAGGCCCGGACTGGCCATAGGGAGGGGCGGGACAATTCCCTATGGGCCGCCCCCCTAACTGCAAAATGGGCCGCTGGCCCTTTAAGTTTCACCTCCGAGTCCTGTGTGCGCGCACGTCCTTGCTGACAAGGGCCGCTGCAGCGCGCACAGGGCTCTCTCTGTCTGCCCAGAATCAGCGCGAAACTTGTTTATGTGGGTGGAGTTCACCCTCTGCTCTCACCAGTCCCGGATCATGCACTGTCTGCTTGATTCATTGCAGGCTCTAGTGATTGCTGATCTACCAATCAGACAGCAGGAAACAATCACTAGAGCCTTCAATGTCTGCTACCTGCTCTCTGATTGGTGCACAAGCCGTCACTGGAGAGCAGGAAGCAGTGAGCAGACTGTGCAGCACGCTGAGGAGATGCTGCTCCACACCATGTGGGAAAGTTCATACAGAGCTGTGAGTAACAGCAAAGTTAACTATCTCCCTGCTGCTTAGGTGTGTGTTTGTGTGTGTATATGGGAGTATGTATGGGGGTATGTGTGTATATGGGGGTGTGCATGTGTTTATGTATGGGGGGGGGGTATGTGAGGTGTATATGGGTGTCTGTGTGTGTGTGTGTGTGTGTGTGTGGTGCATGTAGGGGTATATGGGTGTCTGTGTATGTGTTTGTGGTGTGTATATATGTGTGTGTGTATGTGGGGTGTGTATATGGGTGTATGTGGGGTGTATATAGGTGTCTGTGTGTGTATGTAGGGGATGTGTATATTTGTGTGTGTGTGTGTGTGTATTTTTATAGGGGTGTGTATATATGGGAGTGTATATAGGTGTCTGTATGTGTAAATGGGGCTGTATATATGTGTATATGGGGGTGTGCATGTGGGGTGTATATGGGTGCCTGCGTGCGTGTGTGTGTATGTGGGGTGTATATTGGTGTCTGTGTGTATGTGTTTGTGGGGTGTATGAGTGTGTATATGGGGGTGTGTGTATGTGGGGTGTATATAGATGTCTGTGTGTGTATATATAGGTGTGAGTATATGGGTGTGTGTGTATGTGGGGTGTATATGGGTGTCTGTGTGTATGGGGGTGTTTGTGTGTGGGAAGTTGGTGTAGATGGGGTGAAACCCAGCTAGAGGGGTCAGACGGGCAGAAACAGGAGAGGGATTAGTATACTTCAGTTTGTGTGATTAATGCAGCCTCAGGTCCTTAACTGCGGTGTGTGCGCATCTGTGTATGTTTTGATGTATGTGCATGCGTGTGTCCGTGCCCATGGTGATGTATGTAAGTGGTGACATGTGATGTGTGTATCCGTAATTGGTGCATGTGTGATGATATATGTATGTGTCCATCCACATGGTGACAATTGTGCGTCGTGTTTGTGGTGACAAGCTTATCTTCCCGGACAATGTGCAGTAACCCGGTGTGGACCCCAGCTTCATCCAGACACTTTGCCCAGTAAGAAAGCGGTGACACAGGACTCAAGCAGCTGTTAGCGCCAAGTATACAAAACTCCGGGCTGGCTGTGTCCTCCGTGTCCACTCTGCCCCCCTGAGCCTGTGCAGTGTCCTTCATGTCCGCTCTGCCCCCCTGAGCCTGCACAATGTCCTTCGTGTCTGCTCTGCACCTGTGAGCCTGCTCAGTGTCCTCAATGTCCACTGTGCCCCACTTAGCCTGCGCAGTGACCTCCATGTCTGCTCTGCCCTCCTGAGCCTGCGCAGTGTCCTTCATGTGTGCTCTGCCCCCCTGAGCCTGCGCAGTGTCCTTCGTGTCCGCTCTGCACCCCTGAGCTTGCGTAGTGTCCTCCATGTCTGCTCTGCCCGTCTGAGCCTGCGCAGTGTCCTCCATGTATGCTCTGCCCCCTGTGCCTGAGCAGTATCCTTTATGTCTGCTCTGCCCCCCTTAGCTTGTGCAGTGTCCTTCATGTCTGCTCTGCCCACCTGAGATGGCGCAGTGTTCTGATGAAGCTCGGGTGCAGATGAGAAGCCACCAGGCCGTGGGGTACTCGAGACCGGGCAGCTGCTGTCACTGGGGAGTCACGGGGGTCGTGGCCCAGTCCCGTGGCCTGGGCTAAGTCCAAAAAGGGGTTATATACAGGGGAGTTTGTCATGACCCCACCTGTGGTATGTGGTCAGGTTGACCACCGCTGCTGTATTCCTGCTGGGGGATGGTGGTGAGCGGCAGCGTAGATGTTAAGCTCTTATGGGTGGGGCTGGGTGCCCCCAGTACATGAGTAGTGGATAATGGCGTGCTCTGGATGCTGCACTCGTGTCTCCCAGCAGCGTCTCCAGCCATCACGCAGGGACAGCAAAGATGCCCTGCAGTGCCCTGCAGTGTAGTAATGAACAGTCACAGGCACTTTTGAGCTTACCGGCACTTTACTGTTCCAAAGTTGTTAAAAGTCAGTTACAGTACAGTTCACAGATCTTACACTTGTCAGGGACCCAGGTGCCACTGCAGCTCAGACGGTTCCTCTGCATCGCTTCCCTCAAAGTACCTTCCAGGCCTCTACTCTGTCTCTGTCCTCGCACATGGGTTTGGTCCGGCCGTTATGGGCTTTGTAGTGATGTCTCTCTCTGCTTTAGGGTCACTAGCCCTAGTCCGATGGCTTTGTCCTACTCCGCTGCGGTACTTTGGTCACGGGCCTTAGAGTCTCCGTAAGATGCCAGGATGCCTCGTGATTAGGGTCTTGAAGTCTCCTCGGTCACCTCTACAGAGCCAGCGCTCTAGTTGTCCTGGCCTAGCTCTCCAGTGACCCAGGTGTAATTTGGGCTCACCAGGCTCCCTCTTTCTCTCCGGTAGTCAGCTCTGGGTCCTCCGGTCAGCTATCTCAGTTGCGGCTGCCGGGCCCGTTGTTCTACCACTATTCTGTGTGGTGTCTCGGCTTGTGGTGCTTCTTTCTTGCCTCCTCTACGGCGAGCTCCCTCCTGGGTATTCTGCCTCCAGGGAACCTCTCCTCCTGGGATCTGCTCTTCCAACGTAGTGTTCCTAGGCCCAACTCGTGTCTAGTTCCTCCATATACTTGTCCGTGTCTCTTTCTCTCCACCCACACTTCTCTAAACTCCCGCCACCCCTTGCCTGACATAGAGTTTCTAAGCGTTGGGTCGGAGTGGGTCGGTGTGTGTGTGTTCCTCAGTCAACCGTCTTACCTCGTCTGGCTGCAGTCCACCCTGTGGCCGCCCTGGTTGCAGGGGCGCCACACAGACGCACTGCCTTCATCATGGGAGGCAGAGATGTGTAGAGCTGGAGGTGATGCTGGTCTTCATGTCACTAACAGCCACAGGGCATGATAACATTAGTGGGATCACCTTAGACTATATTCATACAGGGCGCTTTTGCAGTGTTTGTTTCTGCAGCTATCGCATCGCACTGTCCAGAATCAGCCGGCGGCTAACCTGACCTGAAAATTTCAGCTGCATAGAAGTACATGAAGCCGTCGTGCTCAGAACAGGAGAGCCTCCAGGCGGTGCAATGCAATCCTTGCTTGAGTCATATGCTACACTCTGCACAGTACCAGTTCTCCTGTCCTATATACTGGGTGTAATCCTCAGTATCTGTATTATTCTGTATATATACACTGCACAGCACCACTTCTCCTGTGCTGTATGCTGGGTGTAATCCTCAGTATCTGTATTATTCTGTATATATACACTGCACAGTACCACTTCTCCTGTCCTGTATACTGGATGTAATCCTCAGTATCTGTATTATTCTGTATATATACACTGCACAGTACCCTTTTCCTGTGCTGTATACTGGGTGTAATCCTCAGTATCTGTATTATTCTGTATATACACTGCACAGTACCACTTCTCCTGTGCTGTATACTGGGTGTAATCCTCAGCATCATTATTCTGTATATATACACTGCACAGTACCACTTCTCCTGTCCTGTATACTGGTGTGTAATCCTCAGCATTTGTATTATTCTGTATATATACAATGCACAGTACCACTTCTCCTGTCCTGTATACTGGGTGTAATCCTCAGTATCTGTGTTATTCTGTATATATACAATGCACAGTACCACTTCTCCTGTCCTGTGTGCTGGGTGTAATCCTCAGCATTTGTATTATTCTGTATATATACAATGCACAGTACCACTTCTCCTGTCCTGTATACTGGGTGTAATCCTCAGCATTTGTATTATTCTGTATATATACAATGCACAGTACCACTTCTCCTGTCCTGTATACTGGGTGTAATCCTCAGTATCTGTGTTATTCTGTATATATACAATGCACAGTACCACTTCTCCTGTCCTGTGTGCTGGGTGTAATCCTCAGTATCTGTATTATTCTGTATATATACACTGCACAGTACCACTTCTCCTGTCCTGTATACTGGGTGTATTCCTCAGTATCTGTATTATTCTGTATATATACACTGCACAGTACCACTTCTCCTGTCCTGTATACTGGGTGTATTCCTCAGTATCTGTATTATTCTGTATATATACACTGCACAGTACCACTTCTCCTGTCCTGTATACTGGGTGTAATCCTCAGTATCTGTATTATTCTGTATATATACACTGCACAGTACCCCTTTTCCTGTGCTGTATACTGGGTGTAATCCTCAGTATCTGTATTATTCTGTATATACACTGCACAGTACTACTTCTCCTGTGCTGTATACTGGGTGTAATCCTCAGCATCATTATTCTGTATATATACACTGCACAGTACCACTTCTCCTGTCCTGTATACTGGGTGTAATCCTCAGTATCTGTATTATTCTGTATATATACACTGCACAGTACCACTTCTCCTGTGCTGTATACTGGGTGTAATCCTCAGCATCTGTATTATTCTGTATATATACACTGCACAGTACCACTTCTCCTGTCCTGTATACTGGGTGTACTCCTCAGTATCTGTATTATTCTGTATATACATTGCACAGTACCACTTCTCCTGCCCTGTATACTGGGTGTAATCCTCAGTATCTGTATTATTCTGTATATACACTGCCCAGTACCACTTCAACTGTCCTGTATACTGGGTGTATTCCTCAGTATCTGTATTATTCTGTATATACACTGCACAGTACCACTTCTCCTGTCCTGTATACTGGGTGTATTCCTCAGTATCTATATTATTCTGTATATATACACTGCACAGTACCACTTCTCCTGTCCTGTATACTGGGTGTAATCCTCAGTATCTGTATTATTCTGTATATACACTGCCCAGTACCACTTCTCTTGTCCTGTATACTGGGTGTATTCCTCAGTATCTGTATTATTCTGTATATACACTGCACAGTACCACTTCTCCTGTCCTGTATACTGGGTGTATTCCTCAGTATCTGTATTATTCTGTATATACACTGCACAGTACCACTTCTCCTGTCCTGTATACTGGGTGTATTCCTCAGTATCTGTATTATTCTGTATATATACACTGCACAGTACCACTTCTCCTGTCCTGTATACTGGGTGTAATCCTCAGTATCTGTATTATTCTGTATATACACTGCCCAGTACCACTTCTCTTGTCCTGTATACTGTCCTGCTGTCAGAGAGGTGGTATTGGACTTTGGGATTTTCAGCATTTATATGTTGTTTAAATTATCTTGAATAAGGAAGTCACCACTTCTCTTCTGTACAGGTGATGACTTTCTCTTCGCTGTGGATCTGACCGCTGGGACCCCATAATCCTGAGAAACGTAGCTTTGAAGAGTATCATGTGAATGGAGCTGTGGGTGAGTACTCCCTCTGTCTCGCCACTCACATGTGGCTCTCTTGTAAAACAGTGATGAGGGTCACGCCAATGTAAAAACAAAATTCACTTATTGTGACTGATAGATGATATAGTGTGTGGGCTGGTGGGGTCTTTACTTCCCGGGCTGATTTTTGGTCCCAGTCCGGCCCTGCCACAAAGGGTTAACTCCCCACACAACCCACAACACTACACTAGCGTTTCCAGGCCAGAAGGGAGAGCAAAAGCTGCTTCACTATATATTCTGGTGTGGAGAGGAAGTGGGCAGTTCAGTTCCTGGGAGGACTGAGGAAGAAGGACCTGGGTGTAAAGAGCTGCATTAGGCTCACCCCACAGTCCGCTGTCCAGTTCCAGGACAAGCCAGAGTCTGAGGAAAGGAGACAGGA
Organism: Allobates femoralis; assembly: GCA_033576535.1. Lineage (NCBI taxonomy): Eukaryota > Metazoa > Chordata > Amphibia > Anura > Aromobatidae > Allobates > Allobates femoralis. The sequence continues at coordinate 35,045,183 of JARQOC010000006.1, forward strand.
GAAGCAGAGGAACACACCTGGGAGACCGAGTTACCTTAAAACTTACTCCAGAGGAGGGCAAAGAACGGATACCAGATCCGGGATTGTGCCTGAAACATACAGCACAGTGAACACCGGATTAGTGAAGGTCCCACATCTTCACTGTACCACAGCGAAGCAACACGGCGGGGTCAGGAATATAAGACAAGACTCAAGTTGCCTAGCAAGTTGGTACCCGTGAGGGGAGACAGGGCCGGCAGCTTAGCTAAAGTGACAGCAGGGCCACACACACAGCGCAGAAACAGGGAGCCAAAGGATCCAGCCAGGGTGGGAGCAACCCGGCCCCTGTACAGACTCCGTGAACAGTACTCAGCTGAATCACCATCTCAGTAACAGACCTGGAAAACTACAAAACCGTGAGTCTGTGTAATCCTTGCACTTGAGCCCCGCTCTCCCTCACAAACTGTTTTCATCACCACTGCCTCGGGGACCAGGCTCTGCCCGTGGAGAGCCGTCACATCACAGGCTGCTATCCATCATCCCTGGAGGTTCTACAGCAGCGGTGGTCACCCTGACCACATACCACGGGTGGCGTCACGACTTTGTCCCCTGTAATAACCCCCAACCTTTACTTGTGGGCTCGGGACATGGTTCGGACCAAGACCGCCGTGATAACCCCCGTGATACCCCGATCCGGTACCGAGTACACTCGTCCCGGTGGGCTCCACATATATTTGAATAAAGGAGATTCTTTGCTAATGTATTGACCAATACATATGAGCCTGATAACCAATGACAAGGTGATCCTGTATATCGGGATACTAACCTGAAATGCTTCTACGTGTGATTAAAAATCTGCATGTGATTGCAGATAGAATCCTAGCTATATAGGAAGGTAAATACATTATGGCTATCGGGTGGGAAACCTTAGCCAGAAAAAATGCTACAAATTTATCAAAAGACTGACTGGCAATACCAATAAATGTGAACAGGTGCCTGCAATAAGCTAAGTGTAGTTTTCCTTTTTACCTAACATTCCTAAAGCAGTAATGCAAGCACTAGTCTCTTTAAACAAACCAACCAGCAGTGTTTAGGGCTATAAAGTGAAGCCACTGTCTTACAGGCTCTGGGATATTGAGTGCAATCATACCTTTACTTCAATGATTACATGTATGATTGCAGAGAAAACTGTTATCAAGCAGCGGAAAATCTGTGCAGCACATTATCATAAGTGCAGCACAGTGTCAGAATGAGGGGGCTGAGTGTCTTTATATTACTCCCCTGTTTGTGCTAAGGCAAACCCTCCTCCCTCCCCACCTCCTCCCTCCCTGTCACTATAAACCAGGGACAGGACGTTCTGACATCTAGTGTGGAGATAGCACAGTGTCAGGCATCTTATGTGCCCATCACTCCCTCCCTCCCTCGCCTGCGTCTCTGGCTTCTAGTTCTCACTACTTCTTCTGTCTGTGATCTGACTTCTGTCTCCTCTCACAGACTGTCGGGAGTGGGGCCTTCTGGAAAAGCTGTGAGGGTCAGGGTACTCGATCCTCCAGGGCTACACAGTTCAGAGGATGTCACGGTGACTCTCCCTGGAAGTAGTGACCGCAACCGGTCATTAAAAGGGGATATTTACAGGGGGTAATAGTTTATAAAGTTATTTGTGACACCATCTGTGGTTTCTGGTCAGGGATGACCAGCGCTGCTTGTGGGACCCCAGGGGATAGGTGATATGGAAGCTGGATGAAACAGCCCCCATACGGAGAAGGCCCTGGAGTATATAATGCAGGATTTTGTGAATGCTGGTGGTTGTAATTGTAGAAGCTGCAGGCAGGCGCAGGAAGGAATGAGGGACACAGGGTTGCAGTTCTTACCAGTCTCTTTACTGAAGGTTCAAGTCCCATTACAACCCTGCCGGGATGCTGTTTCTCCAGAGTTACAGCTTGCACAGCCGCCAGGTAGTCCAGGTCCACTCCACTGAGAAACCAAAGATATGCCTTTCTGTGCTGCCCATTCCTGACACTGTTCTCCTTATCTCTCCCTGTGTCCTCGTGCTACTGATCCAAAGGCAGGGCTCTTTCTTAGTGACGGGCTGGCATGTCTTCTTGACCCTCTATAGTCACTGTGCTTGGGAGAGTCCATGGTGGTGACCACTGCAATGCAGTTCAGTGGCCTCTGGTTTCTTCGCTGGTCGTGCAGATCCACAGCAATCTGGGTCCAGCACCCTTTTGCAGAAAGTTCCTCTGCCTGGCCACCTAGCCAGTCACAGATTTTGGGTTCTCAGAACTGGAAGTTTGCGCTTGACCTACCCACTGGTCCCACTAGGCCCCAGTCCCAGCATCCCCTAGAACTCTATCTTGCTCCTTCTATACTCTCAACAACTCACTAACTTCCTTTTCCCACCCCTCAACCTACTCCTCCCTCCAGCTAGGAGATTGGCCGCTCCAAGTATGAGCCTCTTCTGCCCAGAATCTTCCTGGTCTGGAGTTTGGATTGGTGTAGGGTGTAGTTTGGTGTGTCTCAGTTTTGTGTTCCCAGCTTACCTGAGAACATAGCACCACACCTGTGGAGTAGGGCAGTACCACTGTGGTGGCCAAACCACAGGGGTGCCACATTCTCCCCTTGTTAACTACAGCACGTCCGTGAGCTGCAAAACAGATACAAAGGTGTTAATGACAAGAACGTACAAAAATTTTTATCTGCAGATTAACATCAACATCTTCCCTTTATGGGAGGCACATTTCTTGAAAGTTACAGTATAAAAAGTGTCAAAAGTACAAAAATACAATAAAGCAAAGGTGCAAAAATCTCAATAACACATTCAACAGTCTGCCTGCAATGACGCTCAGGCAACCCGTCACGCTGCAGCATGTTAAGTGGAATTGGTGGGAACCGCCCCAAACCACCTAAACCGGGCTATCTATTATTTTACTATATATACATTATAATGAGCTATAATTAACTAATGACACTTCAACAAGGTAACCAAACACCAGGCTTTACTCTTGGTTATTACTCGCTAAGCTGTCAATGCTGCTAGTGGGTGACATAGCAGGTGTTTGTGGACACTCTGCAATGACATTACAGTGAGGCCTGTTTCACATCTATGCGCTCCATGCGCTGGGCTGCCCTGGCTGCCCTGCGCCAGCGCAAATGCAGCCTAGCGCATGGAGCACATAGATGCACCCCTTAGCGCTCAGCTGCGCTCCGTGCCCCCATTATCTCCTATGGCCGAGCACAGCTGAGGTCGCGCTCTGCAGTGAGAAGTGCAAGTGAAACTGGCATAGCGCACGGCGCATGCGCCTGGTCTTGACGCACCCGGAAATGCCCTACTGAGGCGTTTCCTGGTGCATTAGAGCGGGCGCATGCGCCGTGCGCTCTGCCAGTTTCACTTGCGCTTCTCACTGGCAGAGCGCGCGCTCAGCTGTGCTCGGCCATAGGCTATAATGGGGGCACCGAACGCAGCTGAGCGCTAAGGGGTGCATCTATGTGCTCCATGCGCTAGGCTGCCCCAGGCCCTGCGCTTGCATTTGCGCTGGCGCAGGGCAGCCAGGGCAGGCTAGCGCATGGACCGCATAGATGTGAAACAGGCCTGAGTCATTTTGACAGCAATGGCAGGCATAGTCATCTGCACAGACCGATGGCTATACCTGGTCATACTCCAGTTATGGGACAAGTCTTATCCCCTGTCCTCTAGAGCTCTGTGGCACCACTTGAATATATTGGGATGGAAGACTCGCGTCCAACAAACTGCGTGGTCCTGTACCATGAGTGCTGGAGCTATTCATGTTGTCATTGTCTGGTGTGTGGCGACCTGGTTATAAGAGTGGGCCGGAGGTCACCCTCTTTACCTCACTGGCGAACTATTCTTTGTTGGCCCACCACAACACAGTATATTCCACCACGTCGCCGGAATATAGATTATGTTCCATCTTAGTGTCCCCTTTTGGGAGGACATCTTTATGGGACACATAGATTTCCTGCTTAAAGTCATTGTCCTTGATAAAATAAAACCCTTTTCTCTGGCTGAATTCTATCACAGTTCCGGTTCGCCGGGTCAAGGGGCTGTTAGCTACACGGCACCAGACCACTTCTTTTGCCGCGGCATCCCATGCGCGAGACTCTGATCTCTCTCTCGCCTCTTGTCGGGTAATCAGTTTTGTGTACGGTCTCCAAAATGTGCGACCTCTGGTGGCTTGCTGTACAGTCTCTAAAGGCCGTGTGACATGTGTCAATGTCGCTAGCGACATCGCCGAAAAGTGACGCATCAGCGATGTCGCTAGCGATATCGCAAGTGCGTCGTGCTGTGTGACAACGCGATACAACTGTGATTTATCGCTGGTCGCAGGTTGACAGGTTTATGAGGATGAACGTAAACCTGTCAATCTGCAACCAGCGATTAGGCTGGATCTGCGCCGTCTGACACTGCAATAGCGATGTCAGCGGCGATCCAGCCTATACCGCAGCATTGCTGTGGATTGCTCGCTGGGTTGATCCCAGCCCAGCGAGCGATGGCTCTGCCCGCATCGCTGCGGCATTACCGGCAACATCCTGCCGTGTGACACCGCGCACCCGCACATCACTTCCGACATCGCAGCCTTGGTTGACACGTGTCACGGGGCCTTAAAGGGCAGACTGATTCAGCTCTTTTAGCTCCCCCTCTGGGTCACTGAAGACTTCCAACTGCAGGAAAATGGTGTCATCTCTCCACACGACCCTAGGGTCTCATGGTCGGTCAGTGAAGCCTGGGTCAGACTGGACTCGACTTCCCACTTTGAAGGGAGCTGAGGCAGAGTACCCTTTCTCACCATGCCATCCATCCTGTCAATGTCCTTAATTGGGACCACAGTCCAGTTCACATGTCATACGTGCATTAAGTTGTTAGGATTTTCCTATCCATCCTGGGGGGCTAGCAGGGGCGTAACTACAATAGGTGCAGGGGTTGCGATCGCACCCGGGCCCTGCAGCCTAGGGGGGCCCCAAAAGTCCCTTTGGCCCATAGAAAAAGACTAATATTATTAAAGATTTGCAATAATTGGGGGCCCCATTGGAGCTTCCGCATCGGGGCCCATGAGCTTGAAGTTACGCCACTGGGGGCTAGACACTTTAGGCTCCATTCACACTGTGCATTTTTGGTCTGTTTTTGATCATGAGTTATTGTAGATAAAACCAGGAGTGGAACAATCAGAAGTAAAGTCTAATAGAAACACGTCACCACTTCTGTATTTATCACCCACTAATGGTTTTGGCTACAAAAACTGATGAGCAAAAACAGACCAAAAACGCACAATATGAATGACGTCTTAGATGCTGACCTGTGAAGTGATTTGTACTCATCACTATCTTGGTGGTCTCCCAACCCACCATTGTTACCTATACACTGTCTTACTATATTGCATAACCCTTTTGCCTACTAATACCCAGCCCTAAAAGTAATTCCTTTGATTGTCCCTCTGGACTAGTTTTGTTCACCACCTTGTATTGCCATATGTTTATTGTATATACCACTGCCAGCAACTAAGAATTGTTCATATATGTGTTGTTATTATTATACTGTAGTTCATTCCCATGTGCCTTACTGTTTTTAATTGTTTTTAAACTCCCCTTCTGTATATGTGCACAAAATAAAAGTATTTTTTTTTACTTTTGTATACGATTCCATGGTGCTGCTCCCATTTGTACCTTCTCTCTTCCTCATTGCTGTCTTCCGGCCAAGGTGAGAACCTCTTGTATTATGGGCGATTATCTTTGCATGGTGCGCCTTGTTTTCTTGGTCAGCAATCTTGTGCAAGAGTGAACTGAGCTCTCAGTATGGTGAAAGACAGTCCAGCCATCCAAGTTTATCAAAAAAACTGACTGGCAACACCATTAAATGTGAACAGGTGCCAGCTGAAAAAAAACAACCACAAGCAATTGGTGCACCCTTGGTGTGGCTAAACCATTCAGGGCACATTTCCACCTATTTTTTTTTTCTATCCTCCTCTTACTTTATTGATTACTGTAGTAATAAGAGGGCAAAGATAGCTGCAAAGCAAGTAAATGCAAATGTGCATTGCATTGAACTGTGAATTGAGCGTCTATGCTTGGTTTGAACCAGGGGCGTAACTAGAACTGTCAGGGCCCCATAGCAAACTTTTGAACGGGGCCCCCTCCAAGACACGCCCCCAATGACACGCCCCCTTCAAGACACACCCCCTTACCGAATCGGTGTTAACAGTCTGACGCCACCCAGTTTACCGTATATACTCGTGTATAAGCCGACCCCCCTACTTTTGCCCCCAAAATCTGGGAAAACCTATTGACTCATGTATAAGCCGAGGGTGGACCCCAGCACAGGTATACAGCCCCCAGCAGTGTGGTATACAGGCCCCCCAGTGGTATACAGGCCCCCCAGTGGTATACAGCAGCCTCCCCAGTGGTAGTATACAGCAGCCTCCCCAGTGGTAGTATACAGCAGCCTCCCCAGTGGAAGTATACAGCAGCCTCCCCAGTGGTAGTATACAGGCCCCAGCAGTATATACAGCAGCCCCAGTGGTATACAGCAGCCTCCGCAGTGGTATATACAGGCCTCCGCAGTGGTATATACAGGCCCCAGCAGTATATACAGCAGCCCCAGTGGTGGTATATACAGGCCCCAGTGGTGGTATATACAGGCCCCAGTGGTGGTATACAGGGTATACAGCTCCCAGCACAGGGTATACAGCTCCCAGCACAGGGTATACAGCTCCCAGTTTCCCAGCACAGGGTATACAGCTCCCAGAGTCCTAGCACAGGGTATACAGCTCCCAGCACAGGGTATACAGCTCCCAGAGTCCCGGCACACACAAGGTATACAGCTCCCAGAGTCCCAGCACAGGGTATACAGCTCCCAGCACAGGGTATACAGCTCCCAGAGTCCCAGCACAGGGTATACAGCTCCCAGCACAGGGTATACAGCTCCCAGAGTCCTGGCACACACAAGGTATACAGCTCCCAGAGTCCCGGCACACACAAGGTATACAGCTCCCAGAGTCCCGGCACACACAGGGTATACAGCTCCCAGCACAGACAGGGTATACAGCTCCCACTGCTCCCAGCACAGACAGGGTATACAGCTCCCACTGCTCCCAGCACAGACAGGGTATACAGCTCCCACTGCTCCCAGCACAGACAGGGTATACAGCCCCCACTGCTCCCAGCACAGACAGGGTATACAGCCCCCACTGCTCCCAGCACAGACAGGGTATACAGCTCCCACTGCTCCCAGCACAGACAGGGTATACAGCTCCCACTGCTCCCAGCACAGACAGGGTATACAGCTCCCACTGCTCCCAGCACAGACAGGGTATACAGCTCCCACTGCTCCCAGCACAGACAGGGTATACAGCTCCCACTGCTCCCAGAGTCCCAGCACAGGGTAGCTCCCACAGTCCCAGCCACCACAGGGTATAAAGGCCCCCCCTCACAGTAAGGCCTCCCCATGCTGCCGCTATTCACTGACTGTACAATAGTGATAATATTTGCGCCTCTCACCCTCTCCCGGGCTCAGTGAAGCTCCTTCCTGCTTGTCCTGTGCGGCTGTGCTGTGACCGGTCACCGGCCGGTTAGTAAGGAGGTAACAGGCCGGCCAGGCGGAGACCAACTCCGCAGATAACACACAGGCAGGCAGCAGAGCAGGCTACAGTCTGGCGGCGGCAGCCCCTTTGATCTGTGTGCGGCCGGCGCCTGCGGCCGCTTTGAATGGGGACTGCATCCACCTCGCCGGGGGGCCCCGTCGGGCGCGTGCGCTCCCCGCCGGGCCCCCACCCCCCCACCTGACGGCCACACAATAGGTATCGCAGGCAGCTGCCGGTATAGCAGCGTAGCGGCGCTGGGTCCGGGCCCCCCAGAAGCGCCGGGCCCCAAAGCGACCGCTATGTCTGCTATGCCGGTAGTTACGCCACTGGTTTGAACAGTCATTCTGTGCTGACAGACTCCATTTAAAGCGATAATCCCTCTCATTCCATCTCATTAGCAAAGCTTGTAAAAAGTTGATCTTCTTGCCAATTACACACTTGGCCGGCTGGGAAATTAGATAAGTGAAGGTCAAGTCTTTGACTCCTTCACACTAGGGATGAGCGAGTCTACTCGCTAGGACTCGTTACTCGGCGATTCTTAAGGGACTCGCTGGACTCGGGAATCGGCGAGTCTTTTAGCGAATACTCGCTCAGTAACGAGTCCAATGCAAGTGAATGGCAATCTTAGTTTTGTCATAGTTTACTTTCTCTCACTCGCTAGACTCGCTAGACTCGCTCTATCACATCGCTATATAGCTTGAATCTCCCCAAACAGCAGCGAGTCTGAGCGAGTCTACGAGTCCGAATCCTAGCGAGTCTGCGATTCCGAGTCCTGTATTCTCTATTCGGGACTCGCGAATCCAGAATCTTTTATGTTACTAGTCAGCATTGCGTGTTAGGTCAGAAAACTTGTGAAGATAGCCAATCATAGTCAGTAATGGCATAGCAGTTTTGGTTGTGTCAGGACTATGATTGGCTGCTGTCCATCGTGATGCCTATGTCATCTATGACAAGGCAAGGCAGTATATAAGGCTTGCCCCCGCCATTTTGGGCACATTGCTGAGAAGAGCTGACCTAGTGCAGGGAGACTTGGAGCAGATCTAGGGACAGTTAGGCAGTGTAGGAGTCACATATAACCCAAAAGTTCTTTTCAGAACTAACAGGACGCAGTGTAGGAGTCAAGATTCCTCACACATAACCCAAAAGTTCTTTTCAGAACTACCAGGACGGAGGATTGCTGTACAGGACTGTAAGGAAGGGGAGATAGGAGCAGCCTTACAGTGAATCCAGCACCATCCTCAGAGCTTAGTTCACCCAGCTTTCCGCAGAGCTGTAATCCTAAGCTTTTTCTTATTTTTGGCACTAGTCTACCAAATAATTTTGGTGCCATTTTTCCACAAAAAATTTCCTGTGCCAGTGCGTTGCTGTACGGTGTCCTGCCTGCAGCTCGCACGGTACTTGTAAACTTGCACGCAGCCAGCACCGCAGCCTAAGTGTGCCTGGTTCTGCGTACTAAACAATTTTTTCCTGTGCCAGTGCGTAGCTGTACGGTGTCCTGCCTGCAGCTCGCACGGTACTTGTAAACTTGCACGCAGCCAGCACCGCAGCCTAAGTGTGCCTGGTTGTGCGTACTAAACAATTTTTTCCTGTGCCAGTGCGTAGCTGTACGGTGTCCTGCCTGCAGCTCGCACGGTACTTGTAAACTTGCACGCAGCCAGCACCGCAGCCTAAGTGTGCCTGGTTCTGCGTACTAAACAATTTTTTCCTGTGCCAGTGCGTAGCTGTACGGTGTCCTGCCTGCAGCTCGCACGGTACTTGTAAACTTGCACGCAGCCAGCACCGCAGCCTAAGTGTGCCTGGTTGTGCGTACTAAACAATTTTTTCCTGTGCCAGTGCGTAGCTGTACGGTGTCCTGCCTGCAGCTCGCACGGTACTTGTAAACTTGCACGCAGCCAGCACCGCAGCCTAAGTGTGCCTGGTTGTGCGTACTAAACAATTTTTTCCTGTGCCAGTGCGTAGCTGTACGGTGTCCTGCCTGCAGCTCGCACGGTACTTGTAAACTGGCACGCAGCCAGCACCGCAGCCTAAGTGTGCCTGGTTCTGCGTACTAAACAATTTTTTCCTGTGCCAGTGCGTAGCTGTACGGTGTCCTGCCTGCAGCTCGCACGGTACTTGTAAACTTGCACGCAGCCAGCACCGCAGCCTAAGTGTGCCTGGTTGTGCGTACTAAACAATTTTTTCCTGTGCCAGTGCGTAGCTGTACGGTGTCCTGCCTGCAGCTCGCACGGTACTTGTAAACTTGCACGCAGCCAGCACCGCAGCCTAAGTGTGCCTGGTTCTGCGTACTAAACAATTTTTTCCTGTGCCAGTGCGTAGCTGTACGGTGTCCTGCCTGCAGCTCGCACGGTACTTGTAAACTTGCACGCAGCCAGCACCGCAGCCTAAGTGTGCCTGGTTGTGCGTACTAAACAATTTTTTCCTGTGCCAGTGCGTAGCTGTACGGTGTCCTGCCTGCAGCTCGCACGGTACTTGTAAACTTGCACGCAGCCAGCACCGCAGCCTAAGTGTGCCTGGTTCTGCGTACTAAACAATTTTTTCCTGTGCCAGTGCGTAGCTGTACGGTGTCCTGCCTGCAGCTCGCACGGTACTTGTAAACTTGCACGCAGCCAGCACCGCAGCCTAAGTGTGCCTGGTTCTGCGTACTAAACAATTTTTTCCTGTGCCAGTGCGTAGCTGTACGGTGTCCTGCCTGCAGCTCGCACGGTACTTGTAAACTTGCACGCAGCCAGCACCGCAGCCTAAGTGTGCCTGGTTGTGCGTACTAAACAATTTTTTCCTGTGCCAGTGCGTAGCTGTACGGTGTCCTGCCTGCAGCTCGCACGGTACTTGTAAACTGGCACGCAGCCAGCACCGCAGCCTAAGTGTGCCTGGTTCTGCGTACTAAACAATTTTTTCCTGTGCCAGTGCGTAGCTGTACGGTGTCCTGCCTGCAGCTCGCACGGTACTTGTAAACTTGCACGCAGCCAGCACCGCAGCCTAAGTGTGCCTGGTTGTGCGTACTAAACAATTTTTTCCTGTGCCAGTGCGTAGCTGTACGGTGTCCTGCCTGCAGCTCGCACGGTACTTGTAAACTTGCACGCAGCCAGCACCGCAGCCTAAGTGTGCCTGGTTCTGCGTACTAAACAATTTTTTCCTGTGCCAGTGCGTAGCTGTACGGTGTCCTGCCTGCAGCTCGCACGGTACTTGTAAACTTGCACGCAGCCAGCACCGCAGCCTAAGTGTGCCTGGTTGTGCGTACTAAACAATTTTTTCCTGTGCCAGTGCGTAGCTGTACGGTGTCCTGCCTGCAGCTCGCACGGTACTTGTAAACTTGCACGCAGCCAGCACCGCAGCCTAAGTGTGCCTGGTTCTGCGTACTAAACAATTTTTTCCTGTGCCAGTGCGTAGCTGTACGGTGTCCTGCCTGCAGCTCGCACGGTACTTGTAAACTTGCACGCAGCCAGCACCGCAGCCTAAGTGTGCCTGGTTGTGCGTACTAAACAATTTTTTCCTGTGCCAGTGCGTAGCTGTACGGTGTCCTGCCTGCAGCTCGCACGGTACTTGTAAACTTGCACGCAGCCAGCACCGCAGCCTAAGTGTGCCTGGTTGTGCGTACTAAACAATTTTTTTCCTGTGCCAGTGCGTAGCTGTACGGTGTCCTGCCTGCAGCTCGCACGGTACTTGTAAACTTGCACGCAGCCAGCACCGCAGCCTAAGTGTGCCTGGTTCTGCGTACTAAACAATTTTTTCCTGTGCCAGTGCGTAGCTGTACGGTGTCCTGCCTGCAGCTCGCACGGTACTTGTAAACTTGCACGCAGCCAGCACCGCAGCCTAAGTGTGCCTGGTTGTGCGTACTAAACAATTTTTTCCTGTGCCAGTGCGTAGCTGTACGGTGTCCTGCCTGCAGCTCGCACGGTACCTTCCATCTCTCTAAAAATATCTTAGCCTCTAGTGTGTACCTTTCACGAAATAGTACCTGCTACTTGTTTTACAAGCCCCCAGAAAGCCACCAGAAATTACAAAATGTCACACAAAAAACCAAATCCCAAAAAAAGTCTTGCTAAGGGACAGGGACGAGGTACAGGCATTGGTAGTCGTGGCCAACTATCCACCAGTTCGGGCAGACAGACGAGGATTGATCGATCGTTCCTCCTGTCTAACTTTCCCCGTCAGGAAAGTAAACGAGTATTGAGGCCGGAAGACGAACAGCATCTAACGTCTTGGCTGGCAGACAAGACCTCAACAACAGGTTCTTGCAGCACTCAAGGTTCCTTGAGCACTGTATCTACTGTTGGTACATACCATGCTGGGTCATCTAATCCACAACCTCTTCACAGTTCCTCAGACCAACAGCAGCCCCATGAAAATGTTGACACAGACATGGGTCACTCAGATGACTTATTTGGTACATATAATCCTTTACATGAATCCGGTTTGCCAGACTCCGTAGTAGATGACATACTTGATGAAGAATTGTCCATTCATGGACAAGTTTTAGAGACACCCCGGCCACATGAACGTGTCTTTCAGCAAAGTCTTAGACCGTCTCAGGAGTTGGAGGATGATGATGAGACAGTGACACACTTGTCATCTGGGGAGCAAAATCTATCTTGTTATCGGGAAGATTTAGAAGAGGAAGGGGTTGATGATGAGACAACTGATCCCACGTGGAATGTTGCGATGCAGAGCCAGCAGAGCAGCACGGAGGAAGAAAGTGTGTATGTCCCACCAACAAAGGCAGCAAGGCCGACTCCTCCCACCAGAACTCAAAGAGTCACCACTGTTGCCCAAAATGTGTCCACTGTGGCTCAAAATTTGTCAACTGGTGGACAAAATGTCTCAAATGTGGGCCTCAGTAATCCCTCAGGGAGTACAGTCAAGCCTAGAGGTCGGTCAGCCACTGTGTGGAAATTTTTTAAAGATGGGCCTTCTCAAGAAAATGTGGTCATCTGTACCATCTGCCATGCAAGGCTCAGCAGAGGCCACGGGAAAGGAAACCAGAGCACCAGCAGTATGCGGAAGCACATGGCTGGTCAGCACCCTATTCAGTGGTCAAAAGTGCAGCCTTCCACAACAGTGTCATCTGACCCAAAGACTGCGACGGTAACTCAGATACGTCCGTCACAATCAAGTGTTGCTGAAGCTGGTCCAGCTCATATGTACTCATCACAAGCAGCGGTTGCAGAGAGACTGAACACGAGTGCAGACAGTTGTCGGTCAGCAACATCGTTACAGTTATCAGTGACACAGCTGTACGAAAGGAAGCAGAAATACCACTCTTCCCACCCATTAGCCAAAAAAATAAATGCCCAGATAGCTAAGTTGTTAGCAGTCGAGATGTTGCCGTTTAGGCTTGTGGGTACAGACTCTTTCCGTGAGCTTTTGGCTGTGGCAGTACCACGCTACTCGGTTCCAAGCCGCCACTACTTTTCACGTTGTGCCGTCCCCGCGTTACATGAGCATGTCATTAACAACCTCAAGCGTGCCCTCACCAACGCTGTAACCGGGAAAGTACACCTTACTACGGACACGTGGACAAGCAGTTCAGGACAGGGCCGGTACATCTCGCTCACCGCGCATTGGATCAACGTTGTGGAGAGTGTGCCAAACGATGTTAGTGTTACATCAAACATCCTACCCACGCCACGGATAGCTGGCACAACCTCATTCAGGGTCTCTGCATCATCCTATATGTCCACTACCCCATCTTCCGCTTCCTCGACCAATCCTCAATTGCCCTCAACATCACGGCCAAGTTGGGAGGTTTGCTGCAGTGCTTCAGCAAGACGCCAACAGGCTCTGCTGAAGCTGATCTGTTTAGGTCACACACCGCACACTGCAGTAGAGCTGTTGAAAGGTCTGAAGGAACAGACAGATGAGTGGCTATCCCCACTCCAACTCCAGACCGGTCTCGTGGTGAGCGACAATGGTCGTAACCTAGTGGCTGCACTTAAGCTCGGAAACCTTGTGCACGTCCCTTGCATGGCTCACGTGCTGAATCTGGTAGTGCAGAAATTCCTGCGTACATACCCAGAGCTATGTGACCTACTGGAGAAGGTGCGTCGAGTTTGTGCACATTTTCGTCATTCGTCAACAGCGGTTGGAAAACTTTCATTGCTTCAAAAGCAATTGAATTTGCCCAACCACAGACTCATTTGTGACATGCCGACACGATGGAACTCTACATTCCATATGTTATCGAGGATCAATGAGCAGCAGAGGGCAATATCCGAGTATCAGTTGCAACATGCCCGTCAGACCGGCAGTCAGCCACGACATATTAGTACAATGGAGTGGGTGTGGATCGCTGACACATCTGAGGTTCTTGATAATTTTGACTACTGCACAAAACTGGTGAGCGGTGATCAGTCCATCATCAGTGTCACTATACCCATGCTGTGTCTGCTGAAAGAGTCCCTCATTAATCAGAAAAATGAAGCATTGAGAGCCCAGCAGATGGCTATGGAGCCAGATTTAAACAGCGCAGTACCTAGCCAGCAAAGCCAGTATGACCAGGCAACAATGGCTCCTGAGGAGGAACAGGAGCAAGACGATGAAGAGGATTCATTTTTTGTTGGTGCCGATGTCAACCCAGATGGTACTCAGAACCCCAGCTTTGTGTCTGTCCACCATGGGTGGCCTGGAGAGGAGGAGGCGGAGACAGACTTTGCGGATACAATGGGTATTGAACATCGTTCTGAGGACACTGAAGACATGACTCTATGCAGCTTAGGACACATGTCTGACTTCATGTTGACTTGTCTGCTAGAAGACCCACGAGTGATTAACATATTGCACAACGACCTCTACTGGTTGGCCACCTTTCTGGACCCACGTTATAAAGATAAATTCACCTCACTGCTGTTTCAGTCACCACGTGGCTTGACAATTGACTATTTCAAGAGTGTTCTTGTGGAAAATATGCTTCGAATATCACCGTCAGACAACACTCTGCCCATAGTTAGCAACTCTGTGCAACAGCAGCCTTTGGTCGGGGCACAATCATCCACGCTGTCCAGAAGAGATGCTGGAAAGATGTCCGCAAAGTGGGCTATGTTCAATAAGCCATCGAACCTGCAGCGCCATGTTGCTCCAGTAACCATCTCTCGGAGACAGAAACTTACCAACATGGTACAAGAATACTTAAGTGACAGTACCTGCTTCCTGACTGATGCCGCAGTCCCGTTTAATTACTGGGTCTCCAAGCTCCACACTTGGACCGAGCTCTCGTTGTATGCCTTGGAGGTGCTGGCATGCCCTGCAGCTAGTGTGACATCAGAGCGGGTTTTCAGTGCCGCTGGGGGTATCATAACTGATACCAGGACACGTCTTACTCCAGAGAATGCAGACAGGCTTACTCTAATTAAGTTTAATAGGAACTGGATTTCACAAGACTTCTTGAGCCCTGAAGACGACAGTACTCAGAGCTGAAGTGCCACGTTCATCATCAATATGATATAATTAATCATTGTATTATATTGTGTCTTTTTGGTACAAGCAGTATGTCCAAGACCAGTAACGATTTGCGTAACCATGTTCCTGCAACCTGGTAATGAGGCTGCTTCATCTTAAACCAACACTACACCTTAACTTCGGTTTCATTAACCATCACAACACCTTTTCACAAGGAATCAACCTTTATTTTCTGTTAGCAAACATTTAACAGCCCCTTGGGCTAATTTTTGGAAACACCCAGCCTAACAAGCTGATCATGGCCCTTAGGCCTGCATTTACACTAAAAATGCAAAACAGCCCCTTGGGCTAATTTTTGGAAACACCCAGCCTAACAAGCTGAACATGGCCATTAGGCCTGCATTTATACCCAAAATGCAAAACAGCCCCTTGGGCTAATTTTTGGAAACACCCAGCCTAAGAGGCTTATCATGGCCCTTAGGCCTGCATTTACACTTAAAATGCCAAACAGCCCCTTGGGCTAATTTTTGGAAACACCCAGCCTAACAAGCTGAACATGGCCATTAGGCCTGCATTTATACCCAAAATGCAAAACAGCCCCTTGGGCTAATTTTTGGAAACACCCAGCCTAAGAGGCTATCATGGCCCTTAGGCCTGCATTTACACTTAAAATGCAAACAGCCCCTTGGGCTAATTTTTGGAAACACCCAGCCTAACAAGCTGAACATGGCCATTAGGCCTGCATTTATACCCAAAATGCAAAACAGCCCCTTGGGCTAATTTTTGGAAACACCCAGCCTAAGAGGCTTATCATGGCCCTTAGGCCTGCATTTACACTTAAAATGCAAAACAGCCCCTTGGGCTAATTTTTGGAAACACCCAGCCTAACAAGCTGAACATGGCCATTAGGCCTGCATTTATACCCAAAATGCAAAACAGCCCCTTGGGCTAATTTTTGGAAACACCCAGCCTAAGAGGCTTATCATGGCCCTTAGGCCTGCATTTACACTAAAATGCCAAACAGCCCCTTGGGCTAATTTTTGGAAACACCCAGCCTAACAAGCTGATCATGGCCCTTAGGCCTGCATTTACACTAAAATGCAAAACAGCCCCTTGGGCTAATTTTTGGAAACACCCAGCCTTAACAGTATCATGGCCTTAGGCTGCATTTACCAAAGCAAAACAGCCCCTTGGTAATTTTGAAACACCCGCCTACAAGCTACATGGCTTAGCCTGCATTTATAAAAATGCAAAACAGCCCCTTGGGCTAATTTTTGGAAACACCCAGCCTAAAGCTATCATGGCCCTTAGGCCTGCATTTATACCAAAAATGCAAAACAGCCCCTTGGGCTAATTTTTGGAAACACCCAGCCTAACAAGCTGAACATGGCCATTAGGCCTGCATTTATACCCAAAATGCAAAACAGCCCCTTGGGCTAATTTTTCCAGGCACCAAGCCTATGCCTCCATCGTGGGCATTGCATGTACTATGCTCCTAGTACAAGCAATTCTATTGTATGGGCCAAGCACCCTGCTTTCTGAAAAAAATGTATATGAAGCCCCTTCAGCTAATTTTTTTAGGCAACAAGCCTATGCTTGCATCGTGGGCATTGCTTGGACTATCATCCTGCTGGAGCCTGGAGAAAGGTCCCACTGTACGCTCTGTAGAAAACGCGTAGACGCGATGTGTAGCAGGTAGATGTCCCAGCCTCTCACATGTGTGTTCCTAGTCTTGTTGCCATAGCGAGGCATTAAGTAACCCCCCAAACACAGGCACTGTTTATTTGTCAGCAACATTTGTCTGTGGAGTCATGATTTTACACTTAGTAACCAAGGTGACTTCATGCTCCATGCGGTCCGTAAAGTACTTGCTAATGATGCTCTCTCTCCCCTGTCCTCCACGCCAAATGTCTCGGGGTAATCCTTGACTCATCCCTCTCCTTCAAGCCCCACCTCTAGTTCCTAACCAAGTCCCTGTCACTACAACTCAAAAATATTTCAAGAATTTGCTCGTTACTCAACCCTGACACAGCTAAAACACTCATTAATGCCCTCATCATCTCACGCCTTGACTACTGGAACCTCCTTCGCACAGGCCTCCCTGCCAACTCTCTTGCACCTCTCCAATGTATACTAAACTCTGCTGCCCGACTAATCCATCTGTCCTCACGCTACTCACCTGTCTACACCCACTGCCAAGCCCTTCACTGGGTCCCCGCCCCACAGAGAGCTCACTTTAAAACACTCATCATGACATTCAAAGCCTTACACAACCTATCCCCACCATACATCTCCGACATGATCTCCCGATACCATCCCTCACGCTACCTGCGTTCATCCAAAGAACTTCTCCGACACTCCCCCCTCATCTCCTCTTCCCACAACCGCATACAGGATTTCTCCCGGGCATCAACCATGCTCTGTAACTCGCTGCCCCACCTCATCACTCACTCGCCTACCCTGGGAACCTTCAAGAAACACCTAAAGACTCACCTCTTCCGACAGGCCTACAACCTGCCATGACACCCCGCTACACGCCCCACGACCGACACCTTCCCCACCCTATTGTATCCCCACCCACCCCTCGTTGAATGTGAGCCCACGCGTACAGGGTCCTCTCCTGTTGTACCTCTATGACCTTATTGTCTATGTTTATTGTACTTCTCCTTGTGTACCTTATCCTCATGTAAAGCGCCATGGAACCTATCGGTGCTATATAAATAAATAATAATTATAATGATGATGACTTTAAGCCCACCCACAAAACAACCTACACATCCTTTCCCTGAAAAAAGACAGACACAAAGCAGTTTTTGTAAACTGGGTATTATTCCGCCATAATGGTAAAAATGTCAGAATTTTTTTTTTTTTTTTTTTTTTTTTTTGGTACAACTTTGTAAACAGGAAAATATAAGAAATAATAACAATGAAATTGTGCAATGCACATGAACACAAAATAAAAAAAAAAAAAAAAAGGGGTCTACAGCTGCTGGTAGGTTGCCGCATCCTCCGGCCTTGCCAGTAAAGTGACACCATCACCCTGGTCCTGCAAGAGGTCAAGGGCCCCATGAATGGCCTCCGGCAACCCTTGAGGGTGGATCCTCTGGGCCGGTGTGGGGAAAAATGGTAGGTCCCTGTTAGGTGGCCATTGTGGAATGGTAGGTACAGGCCTCTGTGGTGGCACATGGCTGTCCCGGGGTGTGGGCCTGTCTAGTAGGTTGTAGTGTCTGAGTTGCCACCCCTCCAAAAAATTGAAAACCTCACCTGGGTGGTTTGGTGGGCGACTGGCGTCAAGCACAATCTGTAATGCTGACCTTGCCCGCAGTAGCCTGTGAAATGGAATTTCATCCAGGAATGGTATCAGACTGTGGGCAAAGTCAGCATTACTTTGTGCACGCCGTCTATTAGGTGACCCCGGGATCAGACCATGGCTGGTGTGAGGTGGGCATCCAGGTTCCTCCTCTTGCGGCCGGACATGCCCCAAAGCTGGGGTTGGTGCTGGTGGCGGCGGTGGTGGTGTTGGTTCTGGTGGCGGCGGTGGTGGTGTTGCTGCTGCTGGTGGCGGCGGTGGTGCTGGTGCTGGTGGCGGCGGTGGTGTTGTTGCTGCTGCTGGTGGCGGCGGTGGTGGTGGTGCTGGTGCTGGTGGCGGCGGTGGTGGTGGTGTTGGTGGTGCTGGTGGCGGCGGCGGTGGTGGTGGCGCCGGCCGTGGTGGTGGTGGTGGGTGTTCTCCACGCCGCCTTCTGTTTGGCGGTGGAGGGTTCACAGCACGCCGCCCTCTGTAGTAAGCTTCTCTGTGGGTAAAGTAAAAAAAAATTTGGTGAATGCATTGCATTTGGAAACAAAAACATAGGTCAAACATTAAGTTGCACGCTTTTTAGACTCTGTGTATCTGTGTATTATTAATCAGATATTTGTTATTATTATGAAAGAATAACCAACTGTACATAACATAAAGGAATACGTGACTTTCTTTGCTAATTCCATACTAATACATAATTTTTCACCCCCTGATTAACACCCACCCCCCCCCCATCCCATCTAATCTAGACGATCAATAACACCAATGGTTCACATGAAAAAAAAAAAGTCCCCCTGACTTCACTTTTTACTTGACATACTTAATTCACAAAACTTTTAGCTTATATCATCTATATAAAGCAGGGAAGGGGTTGAAAGGTATACAATATATATATATATAATCTATTTATATAATCGGGAGTTTGAAATTCCGGCACTGTAGCCTAATCCCAAACTCCTTAGCGTCACTGCGAGCGGAGACGCGTATGCGCCTTCGCGAGCCGCAGACGCTTAACTCACACAGCCGCTATAGCGTTTTCTCTAGCGGCCTCGCGCCCTCCGCTCACAGCAAGACCTGCGCCCCTCACAGCGCCCAATCCGCCCCGGCATGCTGGCATTTGTACTTCCCCCGTCTGTGCACCCACAGGTCTTAGCAGATCACTGATGCTGACAGCGGGGGGGGGACAACACAGACAATCAAATCAGGAGGAGGTCAGTGTCAGGAGGAGATGACAGACGCCCGCCGGGGCCTGTGACACTGCAGAGGTCACAGCGGGGCTGTGTGTGCGGACAACGGGGAGGCCGGGGGCTACGGACGTACCGGACACGTCCTCTGCTCCTGGAGATGTGCCGCGGTTCCGCGCTCGCAGCGTATCTGACGCTGGAGCCGCGCTCACCACGCCCACACCACGCCCTCTGCCAAACAACCCACACCTCTCACTAACCTCCTGCAGCTAACCACACCCCATGTTTACCTTTGCCATGATGTCATTTAGCTGCGGCCGCTATCTTTAATAAGGTCAGAAATGATGGCAGTAATCGGATCTCTGCTCCCTCTAGCACGCCCCAACACTGTAGCACCATCTATTAACCCTATTCTCATCACCTATATACTCTGCTACCCACTGAGCCGCCTGTATACTCTGCTACCCACAGACCCGCCTGTATACTCTGCTACCCACAGACCCACCTGTATACTCTGCTACCCACAGACCCGCCTGTATACTCTGCTACCTCAGACCCGCCTGTATACTCTGCTACCCACAGACCCGCCTGTATACTCTGCTACCTCAGACCCGCCTGTATACTCTGCTACCTCAGACCCGCCTGTATACTCTGCTACCCACAGACCCGCCTGTATACTCTGCTACCTCAGACCCGCCTGTATACTCTGCTACCCACAGACCCGCCTGTATACTCTGCTACCCACAGACCCGCCTGTATACTCTGCTACCCACAGAGCCGTCTTTATACTCTGCTACCTCAGACCCGCCTGTATACTCTGCTACCCACAGACCCGCCTGTATACTCTGCTACCCACAGACCCGCCTGTATACTCTGCTACCCACAGAGCCGTCTTTATACTCTGCTACCTCAGACCCACCTGTATACTCTGCTACCCACAGACCCGCCTGTATACTCTGCTACCCACAGACCCGCCTGTATACTCTGCTACCCACAGACCCGCCTGTATACTCTGCTACCCACAGACCCGCCTGTATACTCTGCTACCCACAGAGCCGTCTTTATACTCTGCTACCTCAGACCCGCCTGTATACTCTGCTACCCACAGACCCGCCTGTATACTCTGCTACCTCAGACCCGCCTGTATACTCTGCTACCCACAGAGCCAAAATGGAAACTAATGTATATATTTATAAATAATACTAAATGTACACAACAGTGCTGCAGATACATACCTTGGCATAGCGGCCACCGGGTGAAGGAAGGACAGCCGGTCATAAAAGTGGTAGTGGTTGAGCAATGGAGCGGCTCCCGGTTGTCTCTCTGAGTACTGCCGGTACTGCTTTTTATGCTGGTCCCGGCAGCTCCTCCACCGTTTTTTAAGATGGTCAACTGTGAAATGATTTGAAACCGGCTTTAGAGATGTGTAATATTTGAAAAAACAAAAGTATGTGTACAAATCAACAATAACATTTTATTCATTTTGTGTGTGTAATGTGTATACAAGGCACAGTGACACGACAGTGTGGAACATCATCAACAGCATTACGGACATTGAGCTCACGTGGCCACAATCACAAATGAGGCAGGACACATGTCAACGCATAGAGAATGTAATAGTGCGGGCACCAGACTCTGGTCATTAGTGGTATTTATATACACCCAACCCCTTGGCCGAAAGAGCCAGGAGGATAAGACATTAAACTCATTGTACTGTTGTGACCCCATCCAAATATAGGCAACTATGCGGTGGAGCATGATAACACATTCAGGGTCCTGTATACCCTGCTATGGGGGCCCTGTATTCCCACTGCTGGGGGCCCTGTAAACCCACTGGGCCACTGTCTACCCACTGCTGGGGGCCCTGTATACCCACTGCTGGGGGGGCCTGTACACACACTGAGGGCCCTGTATACAGGGACTGACTGGCACCCTACAGTTTGGGTCGCAACCCTCCCTCACTGGCCCGACACAGGTGAGGACGGGGGGTGGGTGATGACTGGCGGCCGCCTCACAGTCACCGCAGCTCCCGCATTATCCTATGGCTCGCTCCCAGCCGCAGCCTCGCGCTCCTCACAGCCGCTCGCTAACAGTCGCAGCCGCACGCCACTCACAGACGCTCACTCCCGGACGCAGCCGCGTGCTGATGACGTCATCGCGCGGCCAGGAGCTTCCGTTTCCGCCTGCTGCTTCAGGGACATGCGGATTATTCATGCTCCTGCAGCCGCATGACCCGTGGCACCTGGGCCAGTCCGCCCCTGCCTGTATACGACAATATGGGGGCATGTATACCCAGCTGGGGGCCTGTATACTCTGCAGGGGGAGGTGTATACTCTGCTGGGGGGCTGTCTACCAGTGATAGCCGCTGTATACCAGGATGGCGGTGAATATGTTTTCATAGTTTTTCGGGGCAAAAATAGGGGGGTCGGCTTATACACGGGTCGGCTTATACACGAGTATATATACAGTAAATGCAATATATAACGTGTGAACTCATTTAACTTACTTAGATTGCTCTGTTCCTCATGGTCACTCCGATGGAACGCAGGGAACATCTCTTGGGCGATCTCTCTCCAGGCTGTATTAATAAGGGTCGTATCCCCATACTCAGGATCTGTAGGGAGCCATAGAAATGGACGAGCCTCCACAAGTGCAATAAGACGCAGCGTGTTCACCATGCCACGTCCTGCTGCCATGATTGCACTGATGAATGGATCGCTCTGTGTGTGCGCCTGTCAGCGCGACTCGCTTCCTGTTTCCTTAAACCATAGTGTGTGCTGGAGAATCCCTTCCCTCGCATCATCGGCTACAAGCCTCAAAATAAGAGAAAAACCAGCGAGTTTGGACTCGCACACTTTCAGAGACACATCAGCGAGTTGTAAATGTCATTATTCGCTATTACTCGGGTCCCTATTCATTAACATTGGACTCGCTGGACTCGCAACGAGTCCCGAGTCCTTGACTCGGACTCGTTGGGGTCTTGCGATTCCGAGTCTTTTCGGACTCGCTCATCCCTACTTCACACACAATGATTGATTTTATTGAACACTACTGTGCCGATAACAGATAAACCTGATCTGATCCCATTCTTTCCTTCAGTTTAGGATTAATTAGGGGTAATTGTAACTTTTCACTAGTCCAATGAGAAATAACTTCATGAACTAGTAAAACAATGGTGACTATGGATTGATTGATCTCAATGGGAGAAACAAAGTAACAATCTTGTAGTTGTGATACCTTTTCAACTGGCTAACATGGTGCTAAACCTTTTCTTATTCTATCCAAATGGTGACTATGTGACAAGTTACCATGGATAATACATAGTTGGCAAAACATTTCTGGAGATGTTTAAGCCCCGCGCCCAATCCTGCCCATGACCGTCCAGGTACCACCAGGATCCGCCCCTGAAGAACCACTTTTGGATGTGGTCTTACATAAACTCCACTCCCATTGGGCCCAGGAGACCCAACAAATCTGGTACAGATGACTACTATGAAAGACCTGGAATCAGCAGGTACAATTGCTTTCAAAGAGAACAATAAGTAATGCAGTCAACCTCAATGCCCTGTATGTACGCTCCTGTATGCACGTTCACGACGCAAGACAATATTGCTAAGCAAAAAGCAGGGTCAAGAGAGTTTAAAGTTTGTTCAACAACATTTTAACAAGTCTGTGAAATACTAGATAATGTAGTCTGGTCAGATGAGACTGTGGCACCCCACTGGTCAGGACGCCACTTAAGGGTATTGCACCCATAAAAGAGTGTGTAGTATTCCTGTGACTAGGGAATTGGGATGCTGCACAAGGACTCTCACACAACACACCCACACACACCCTAGGTAGGGGACTGCGGGTGGACCTTCTGTAGGGAGGACCCAGTCCTAAGGGAGGAGTGCCAAGGTAGAAAAGTGTGTGGGTGGGAGGAAAGTTAAGTCAGTCAGAGAGCTCCGTTGGGGGGTGAGGAGCTCGGACGGTGGAGAGGCCGTCAGGAAGGAAGATGATCCTAAGGGCACCAGGCAGTGTGGTGCACCTGAATCTGGAGCCGGTACATCTACCGACCGGAGGAATCTGTCCTGGAACAGAGGACCGGCTCTGAGCATGGTGCAGGTGTCTATCCCGGAGCTGTTGAACCGGAGGCCCGAGCTTCTAGAGGAAGTCGCGTCCGACCCCTGGCCCATCCAGAAAAAGGCACCATATAGGGTCTGGTGGACCAGGAGAAGAGTCCGCCGCAGATAGATCCATGGGAGCTGGCTTCAGGCTCTGCGCGCAGGAGAGCTGGAGGAGACAGGAGAGAGCACAGGAAGAGACTGGACAGGAACAGCAGGCATTCCACCGAGGGTCTTGAGTAAAGCATCCTGATTTCCAAGTGACTACCCAGGCCAGGCAGACCTGAAAAGGCTGTGTTATTGAAGAACTGCTAGTAAACTTGTACAAAGTAAAAAGACTGTGTGGCGTCTTTTACCATCCCCACCTGAGGAGCCACCGACCGCAACAGGGAGGAGGACAAGTGACAAGGCCTGGTGTAGCTGCGCCCCTGTGTAAAACCACAAACTTCCACTACTACCCCGGGGATACCGCTCCACTTATGGGGAGTGTAACCATCTTGCTAATCCACCATGACCCCGGACGTCTGCCCCACTGCGCCGGTAACATTACTGGAACTGTAGGTGGTGTCACAAAAACACCTTTATTTTATTTTTATTGCCTCTTTTCAGCGATCACAAGGGCCACAGGACCGGGCACAAGTCCCGTGACATCCCCCGTGAACTACAACGCCCGGGACCAGGTTCCTCAAGGCCCTGGGGCGGGTCAAGACCACAGTTGAACTCTTTGGATGCCATAATACACACAATGTTAGGAGGCCAAAAGACAAATCACCCCATAACACCAGCAACTGTGAAGTGTGGAGATGGGAATATCCTGGTGTGGGGCTGTTTTTCAGCATACGGCCCTGGCATACCTCATTTCATGAAGGAAGGATGAATGGACAATTGTATTTAGATATTCTTGATACAAAAATCTGCTGTCATCTACTAGGATGATGAAGATGACACGAGGGCGGACATTTCACAAGACAATGATCCCAAACACACAGACAAGGACGCTGTCAATTTGTCTCAGAGAAAGAAAATTAAGCTGCTAGAATGACTGAGACGCCCAGCACAGCTGAATCCAATAGAAAATGTCTGGGAGGGGTGGGGCTACTGGGAGGGGCGAAGTTATGAAGAGGTGGGGCTATGTGGATGGGCAAAGCTATGAAGGGGCGGGGCTACTGGGAGGAGGCAGGGCTATGATACATGCACACACATACACATATTACCATATATAGGCGATTTTGCCAAATATGGGCAATACTACCATATATGAGCATTGTGACCATATACTGTATGGACATTACGCCCAGGCAACATGGGGCTTTATAGCTAGTTAAATACAATATCTATCCATCCACCATAGGTTTTATGTTTTTACACCTTTGCGTCTGCCTAATTCCAAAATCGAGTTACACCGTTTGGAATTATCCCCATTTCTCAGTATATAGATTAGTAAAAAGAGAGGACAGAGAGTTAGGGTAAGTGCACACTTACCGGCGGGTTTGTCGGCGGCAGCTGGGCGGACCCGTCAGGAAGCTCCAGAGCCGTCCACCCGCTTCCTGGCGGGTATATGCGGCGGGAGCGGGCGGGAGCGGGGGAGGCGGGCGGTTGCACAGCGTGTTCTCGCCGGCGGTTCTACAGCGGCTGGAAGCAGCACATGATTCTGCTTGCAGCCGCTGAAGAACCGGCGGTTTATAGAACATGCTCATTCTTTGCTAAACCGCTGGGAAACCTGCGGTTTAGCAACAGATGAGCCTGTGTAAACCGCCGGTGTGTGCACAGCGGGCGTCGGTTTTCATTGGTTTTAATGTTAATCCAAACGCCGGTTTGGATTAACATAAATTTACATAAAACTAATGAAAACCGACCGGCGGTTTCCGCTGATAAAACGGCCATAACCCGGCCAGTGCGCACATACCCTAACAGATGATTGCAGGATCACAATGAATGTTTGTTGTATGTCCTTGAAAACACAGAGATCTACAAAGGAGGAGAAAGTAAAGACCATGAACTGTGAAGATACACCTAAATATAAACGTAAAGAAAAATGTCTGACAATAAGAAGTCACTTAACCAAACTGAAGGAAATTTCTAAAAACTGCAAAACAGTAGATATTTATCTGAAGGGAACAATTTGTGCCCGGAGCAGCGGTGACGACAGAAATGTATGTTCACAGTTTGGAGAACAATGACTGTACCCTTATATTAAAAAATGAGCAGATTGTGGGCTCTGCAGATCTGCATGAATACTTCTTTCTTCTTGGTGTTGGATAAGTGCGGTGACGGAGGAGGCATCCATCTTCTTGGGATCGGTGTGGGTCCGGGTAGTTGGACCCCAGTGATCATGTCATTATCACCTCTCCAATGGAATAACCAGGGATTTGACAGTTCTTGACACTTGCAAAACCAATGTGTGGGCAGCGTTTCTGTGAAACACATTGGTTTTGCTGGGAATCAAAACCGCAGGAACAAATTAGCATAAATTACCATAAAACTAATGGTAAACTGCAGGCAGAAACCGCAGGAAAAACGTCCTGTGGGCACATACCCTTAGCGTCTGGCTGCTGGGTACAATTCAGTCTAAAGCACTGCAACGCTTCAGAGCAAACATACATTAAAAAGCTGTCTGGCGACTAGGTGTCTCAAATGACTAGTCCATTGTAGGTTGTATTATGGTTTGGATCCTGTGTCTCTTGTGTTAAGTGAATGTATTAAACATTTGTATTTTTGCATAAGAACCCTTGGTTTCTCTCCATACTTTATTTGGGTACTTCTGACACTAATGCTTGGTTTCATTGAATGTCTTAACCCTTTATCATCATTGGTTCCTCCAGCTATATTTGTATTTCCTCTCAGGAACGTCTCACCGTTTTGTCTCTTTTATCAAATATAATTGTTATAAAGATTTAACTTTTTATTATATTTAATCTCTTTGCATGAGTTCTTCTTATCTGAGGACAACCAATCCCTGTCCTTTTTGGTGTACTACTACTTATGGGGTGTCATGCAGTTTTTACTCTTGTTAGGGACCGTGAATTTGAACTACTGTGTCAGGTATCACCATGGAGCCCTAACGTTGGTCTACACATGAAGAATAATACTCTTTAAGGGGATTTTTCATAATTAGTTGTCATAAGGAAAAACAGTATTTCTGGCCATTATATAATGTCTATCATGTATTTGTCACCAGATTTCCCCCCTTTGGTCTATATTTTTAATTTTCAGTTGTCTCTAAGCTAGTAGGTAGAAACTAGGATGTCTCACATACACTGCACAGGGATGCCTGCTCTCCTGTCTTCTGTTCAACACATGCTCAGAAGCAGCAGCTGCTTGGAGCACATTATACAGCAGTACTGAGCAGTGTTGCTGTGTATCCAGCACTGGGGAGTGAACTAATAGACTGAACAATATTTCCACTAATGTGAACAGTCATAAAGAATTGTGCAGACTGGATACTACAAGTGTGAGAAAAATGAAAGGGTTTCTGTAAATTTAACAAAGTTTGCATAAATCATTAGAACCAGCAAACAAATATAAGACATTTTCTAAAATATTTTATGAAAGAGATATGCTTATTTCTCTACTTATGAGCCATTATATATAATGACAAAAAATGGAGCAGCATAAACAACATAGTACTTTGGGTGCAGGCCCTCCTACCACGAATCCTTAGGTTGACAAAGGCCTCAAGTAAGGCCAGCTTGACACCACAGTTTTCAGCTTTCGGGTCCGGTGCAGTTTGAACCAGACCGAACCTAATCCGGTTTTGCCACCGTGTGTCCCTATGGTGCCAGATTGGTCCTATTTGGCCATCCGGTCCTGTGCTTTTTCTCCCAGATCCGATTTTGTCCGGTTTTGCACCAGAGACAAAATCGGAGTCAGCATCATTTCTTGCCTCCGGTGCAAAAATCTGACAAAATTAGATCCTCCCAGATCTGGGGCAATCTGGCACCCATAACATGGGAGTCTACGGGCGCCGAATCGCCCCGGATCTGATAAAAAATCGGATTGTTTCCCAGATGCCATGTACAGGACAGCTCTGAAAACGCTCATTCAGCACCGTGGACAGCAGCATTTCAGAGTTGCAGCTTTAACGTTCAGCACCATGGAGAGCAGCACTGCACAGATGGCTCAGATTTCAGCACAGTGGGAAGCAGCACAGCACTCGCAGGCTGAGATTTCAGCACCGCGGACAGCAGCAGAAATGAATAGAAACAAATCTGCTAAAAAACAGATCGGAGGGCATATTTGTCCACACTTCCTAGTCATCCTGTGCTGTCAGGTTCTGTCCAGTGGATCCTGCAAAACACCGGCACAGAACCTGACAGCTGAAAACTGTGGTATGAAGCCGCCTAAGCTGAAACGTTGGGGTCCTGGGTAATAAATCCACAACTGTACACTTTTGAGGAAGTGCTGCCGTCCATTTTATTCAACTATAATATAATATATATCTGTACTAGCTGTAGAGCCGGCATTACCCGGGCGTAATGCCCATATATGGTCTTAATGCTCATATATGGTAATATCACCCATATATGGTAATGAATGTATGTGTGTGTAACATCATAGACTCTCCCAGGAGCCCCACCCTGCATGTAATCCCAACCTCTGGTAGCTCCACCCCTGAAAATAGCCCTGCCCTTTCATAGCCACACCCCTCCACATAGTCCAGGGGTGGAGCTATGTGGAGGAGGTGTGGCTATGTGGAGGAGGTAGAGCTATGAGTGTGCAGTGGATATGTGGAGTGGGCGGGAATATACCACATGTACACATACATACATACATACACTCAGCTTTATATCTGAGAATCAAATTACAGCTGTCTTTTAAAGTCTATACAAAGGAAGTAAGGATCAGATTGAAAGATACAGAAAACTCATGCTGCTGCTTTCTAGAAAGTGTTTTTCTCACCTTTTGTTGCAGAATTCACAGCTACACTGCTCAGTACTCCTGCATAGTTTGCTGTTGCAGTTTATGAACATGTTTTACATAGAGACAAGAGAGTAAAATCCTTCATGTCTATGTGTGTGCTGTGTATGGGAGATATCATAGCAGTTTGTCTTCATCCACTAGCTCAGAGACAACTGAAAATTAGAGGTAAAGCCTGCAGAGGGGAAAACTGGTGAAAATACTGTATACAAGTCATATATTGGCCAGGTATAGTGTTAATTATCATGAAAGCCTATTCTGAAAAGCCACAGCAGATATGAATTAAAGAAAAAACGTGTATTAGAAAGTTATAAAACTTTTTTTTTGATTTGCTGATTAAATATTATTGTATAAATAGATCTGAAAATTGGAAAAAAAAACCTCCCATTCAAGCGATGGTGGAGATGTTTGTGTGGTTTGTATTTCCTGCAATGATAAAGTGGAGTCTGATCCCCGGATTGTCTACAGCACTACGATTATCTATTTATTCTGGTCGCTCGGTTGTCACTGCATTGGCCGGTGTATGATTTCATTATCTTGTAGCGAGCAGCTTTGCGGTTGCAGCATCGAATCCGAAATGTGCAACCGCTGCAGAACAGAACTTCCATCAGTTCATTATCAATCTCGTTATAGTGTAGTCAGCTCAGTTACTGCAATGTAATCTCTACAGGACTCCGACGGGGACTTTGTCCAAACAAAGCTGAACTGAATTAGTCAGATGCAGCAGAGGTGAGTTTGTCATCTAAGGCTCAGTTCCCATGTCCAGTAATCCTCCGGTAGATCGGATCCAGCACAATCCACCGTGCAAACACAACTTTTTTGGATGTTTTCAAAAAATTGATTTCTGCAGGATCCGTTTTTTTTAACATTGGAGTCTATGGAGAACGGATCCGGTAACTGATCACTGTTTAGTCTCTGTTTTTCTTTCATTTGTAAAGGATCTGTTTTTTTTCTTACTGCACCAGTTTCATATGAAAGATAAATCAATTACCGGATCCGTTCTCCATAGACTCCAATGTTAAACATACGGATCCTGCAGAAATCAACTTTGCCAAAACATCCAAAAAAGTTGTGTTTGTACAATGGATTGTGCTGGATCCGATCTACCGGAGGATTACTGAACAGGTGAGCTCAGTTTAAGGGTAGAGATACACTTATGCAAGCTGCATGCAAGTATTTCATATGCACCTCGCATGAGTCACCCGGCCTCTACCTCTCTGAATGGAAGCTCCATAGAAACTGGACGGGAGCGTGGAGCTGATTGCACTTCTATGGAGCTTCCATTCAGAGAGGTAGGGGCCGGGTGACTCATGCGAGATGCATGCTAGACACTTGCATGGAGCTTGCATAAGTGTGTCTCTGGCCTTAAACTGAGTTCTCATGTCCAGTAATCCTCCATTAGATCGGATCCAGCACACTCCATTGTGCAAACACAACTTTTTTGGATGTTTTGGCAAAATTGATTCCTGCAGGATCCGTTTTGTTAACATTGGAGTCTATGGAGAACAGATCCGGTAACTGATCACTATTTATCTTCCATGTGAAACTGATCCAGTAAGAAAAAAACGGATGTATCTCACATAGTATGTTTCCATCCTAATGCAGATCATTGCTTTACTAGTCAGTCATTTCTCTATGCAATTATTATATTTGGGAATTTCAGTCTTCTTTATGAAGTGATCTGTAACCTGTAGTTCTTCAGCTCTTTGAAAACTGCTACTCCCAGCATTTTCTGAAAGGTGCGAGCTGTAGAGATCCCAAACTGTAAATTGTAGTGATTTTGGAAATTAATGTCGCTTCATAAGTTAATAAAATTAATATATAAATTAATTTCAAGTGTATAATTTTCCTGCAATGCCTTCTTTGGATCAATGAGATATTACATGGGTGGTCTATATGTGGCGCCCCGCAACGAGTGCGTCACAAGAGGGTATTGCAGCCATAAAAGCAGCCGCAATATTCTCTGACACAGCAGTGATCTGGTTAATTTAGAAATCCAACCCTGCATGCATCACCTAGAGCAGAGGGCCAATCCTAGGTCCTGGTGGGCGGAGTGCTAGGGAAGTGTAGGGAGAACAGACCCTTAGTCTACACACAATAGTCTAGAACTGAACCTAGAACAAGGTCGAGGACTAGAACTTGGAGAGGAGCGGGGGCTCCGCACCCCGTGCAGCCCCCGGGCCGTCACCGGTCGGGTGTCAGCACCTGAGGCCTTAACAACCGGGACTGGGCATTATCTACACGGGTTCCCAAAAGACTACTGTGCCCACAACTCACAGCCAGTTCACTGGTACCGAAGCTGGCAGCAGTTCACCTCTGCTACGCGAACCAGAAAGCGTGGAGGAGCAGCTTCACAGGAGCACCCCACCACCAGCGAACTTCCAGTCGTCTAACCAGCGGTGTACCCACCGAGGGACCCAAGGCTCCCCAAAACATCCAGAACGTACATCATGGATAGGGCATTGAAGCAGCCTCCCCGTACCCGACCTGGTATTCCTGGGCGACACTGGCAACCAATTAGTTAGAATGGAGGAACACTGCGGATTTCTAAGGGACACCATCACTGCTGAGTCCACCCGGTCTACTACCCAACCACTGTATGCCATGTACTGCCTGCTGGTTACAGTAAAGACCCGTTGCAGAGACTTTCTGTGTCCGTGCTTCCTTATGAACTGTCCGTCCGCCCTACAAGGTAACCGCAGCTGCCGCACAACATCTTAAGCAGCTCCAGCCTCCGGGGATCACCGCTCAGCCTGTGGGGAGCGTTCCATCTTGCTGCTGTCCATCCCCCGGAGGTTCCGCAGCGTCGGTAGTCCTTACCGAAACTACTCATAGGTGGCGTCACGAATAAATTAAAAACCCCTTTAATCTGTTCCACCAAGACGTCTTCAACTTTTGATTTCCACTACACCAGGCCCCACTACCGGCAGGCGCGGTCCACCCGTGACAAGGAGGAAGGAAGCATCGCCTGTCTAAACCGGAGTCCCGGCCACGGTGAGTCATATATAAGTTGGGCACATGCTGGGTCCTCC